>CM039483.1:13845726-13920569 GCA_022433065.1 Begonia loranthoides
GGGGGGGGGGGGGTGAATTAGGTTATTTAATCTATTTCAGTTTCACAATTTCTAACTCTATCTCTTGCATTACTTATCATATTGTGATTTTATTGTGATTAATTTGATACTAGTTAGAAAAATTGTTATTGCACGAAATAGATTAAATAACCTAATTCACCCCCCCTTTTAGGTTAATTCAATCCTACAGTCACCTCTAGGTTGGTACTCATATGCATTTATGTGAGGAAAACAGATAAATGAAAGAAAAGGAAAGGAAATAAAGAGTTGGGAGACAGACGGATAGTTTGGATCTAATTAGGTAGTCTGGACTAAGCCCCTTCCTTATCAAAAATGGGACCAGCTACCCTAAGTGGTTAGAAGCCGACCAAGACTATACGTCCAACACAGGTTCCTCCAATCTCCCGCTCGATGTACGAGTTATGAATGAATGAATGAATGAAATGTAAAGAAAAGATTGGTTCGGAGCAAAACCCATTCCAAAAGAATTAAAGAGAGGCATGATCATACTGTATATCTCATTTCTTACTGGGCCTCGGGCTCACAGTTTGCTAATGGTAGAGGTACATGCACCAGAAAATGATGAACAGTTGAAGGAGTAGTTGATGAAGGATTTGCACGAGCAGAACTTGTGACTGGATAGGGTAAGGAAATTAAAAGAGATAAGAGTCTTGTAAATGTAAAATACAAGTTTATTTATTTGTCTTTTAAAACAAACGATTTATGCTTCTGTTGTAAAATGTGAAAAAATGGATTTTATAAATAAAGTCTTCCACTGTTAATAAATATTTAAGTAACGAGTTTTAAGCAAGATGTTTTAACAATCGGGTTTTTCAGATAAGAACTTTGATTTCAAATGAAGAGTTTTAATAGAGATTCAGTTGTTTTATAAAATTTTTAAATTTAACGCATTTTCAAAGTAATTAAAAATCTGGGTCATTACAATATCCATCCACATATTACTTATAGTTATCCTAATACATGATGTAACAGTCACTGTATCATGCTTCTAACATGCATATTAAACATAAACAAATTCTATCACCAACCTACACCAACCACAATCGACCGAACCATCATAACAATGAAGGAAGGTCTGTTACCAAAAATCTGAGGACACAGAACACCAAAACAACTTTCCTCCTTTCCTCACTGTTCTCCTTTCATCCAAAACCTTCTCGGTCACTCACTGAAAGTACTACATAGACTCACTTCTCCATAGTTCCTTACAATTTTCCTCTAAGAATTTAAGAACCAATCCCCTCACCAGCTCTCTGATATTTTCCAGAACCAGAATATCTTCACAGCTTCCTTCCTCAGACTCTCTCTCAATTTTCTTCTTTGTCTAAACTATCTCACAAACTCCAAAACTTACAACAAATTCTTCACTGCTTCACACCAAACCACATAACACAACAACACAACTCTCACAATATTTTGGCAGAGTAACCCCATAGTTTCTTCCTCCCTGAACTCTCGTCCCTCACCTCTATATATAGACCACATCCGAGTGTTGCTATTTAATTCTCCAGATTACACACATTATTCCTTAACGTGACATATATATGAATATCCTTATTATTAACTACTAATATTACTTCTGATAACTCTAACTATCATTTTCTAACTCTCTAATTTATTCTTATATCACATAAACAACCTTACATCCAAAACTAACATGCACTAAATCCATATATATATATTTAAACATCCTTATACCAACTTATACTATACGCCCCACTCTTCTTCCTTCACATTATTCTTCATTAAATCCAATATGCCCTAAAACATTATAAATTCTATACCTTCAACCTTATTATATCCAAGTATATTTTATCTTATTAATTTCACTGATTGTCAATCTAGTTGATATCATTCAATCTAACTCCAAATATTATCAACAATTCTCCAATCAATCACAATCCTTCCCATAAGCTAAATAATCTTGGTATCAAGGTTCACTTTATCCAAATTTGTTTCACTTAACTAATACCATAATCATTCATTTAACTCCAAAATCCCATAATTATCACTTAATCTATGCCTTCAGTTCAACAAAAATTTATGATATTACAATATCAAAGGATCTTAGTTGTTTGATCCTTGTAACTGGTGATTCTACAAGAAGACTATTTAGGTTGCATTAATCGTATTTCTTTTGTCTCTGTTGCTCTATTCCTCATGTCAGTGTACCAATGGGTTTTAGGAAACCCTATGGATACTTGACGCTGTCAGTTCTTTGCGTTATAGAACATTCTTTCATTAAGATGGTGTGTTTCGAATCCTTTTTCCAAGACTTCTTGAGAGATGAGAACAGTTGTTGGTCCTCATCTTGAAAGAGTCTCGTGTGTTGTTGAAAAGTGGAATGTCATTCTTTTCTTGGGGTTCCACATCTTGTCAATTAATTTTCTTTTCTTGGAAGTTGCATAGGCAGTCTTTGGAGTTGAAGTCGAGCAGCAATTTCTGTTGGCTAGTTGAGTGGTGTGGCTACTGCATTAGTTTATGTTGTCGGTTGATTGGGAATGTGGATTGCACTTCTCAATGGACTAGTTAGTGTGTCCATCTAACAGGAGATCTAGTTCTACCATAGCTTGTTTCTAACCTCTACCTTGACCTTGCCTGTGTTGTACGGGAGGTCTGTATTATTTTTGGGAACCTACAATCCTAGTTGTCAGAGTTGTTTCCTACAGGGTTGTTCGCGCGTTGGCGACCTCGTAGTGTGTACTTTGTTTCATTTGTTTTCGTTGACACTTCTGTGTTGTGATAGGTGATATTGCCTCTTCAGAATCTGTTTCATTTTTTGTCAAGGCCTGTCACTTCTCCAAGCTCCAAGTGGATTCCTAGCTGTTTGTTAGGCTTTATCGCTTGTCTTCCTAAATCATGAACTACTGTTATGATGTTGTGGGTCGTTGTTTCGCTAGAGCATCTCTTTGTGGCAGTTTTGCATTTTTCTGTTATGGAGTTAGGCATCTTATGTTTCTAGTCTTACCCTTTGGTTGGACCAAGACCCTGTTGTTTTCGTGCATGTCAGTGCTAGGTCCTAGACTTGTGGTGTCTCGTTTGGTATCTTGATTAAATCCTCTAGAGTTACGTGCATTGGGTAGCAACAGTTATCTAGAGCCGTGTAGAAATTCGTGGATTTCTGAGCCCTATCAACTATTAGGTCCTTGTTATGGTTCTTTTCCTTGTATTTATGTAATGGTTGTTGTGTGGACCATATCTAACAATTCTTGATTGGTGTGGCATTAGGCAGTTTGCGTTGGTGTGTCAAGCCCTTGGTTTTCGATTGTGTTCTAGTGCATCCAGGCATAGTGGTTACCCATGAGTCCGCGAAATTTGATTTTCGTTGGATGTTTGGTTACCCAACTTTGTCTTGGTTTTGCTACGATATCTTGTTCCATACCTTCGCCAAGAATTTTCTGTGTGTCACAGATCTTGATTCCTCTCTTGTTGGACTTGGTGATAGAATGAAATCAAAAAGTTTTGGGTGGTTGTTGTAATACCTCGATAAAATTTTCTTGTGTACGTGACATAATTAATTTTTGAAATATTTAATATATTATGTGGCGAGACGATACGTGTTGATTTATGCCGTGGGAATATGGGGAAAATATTATGGAGTAGTTAAAGTATAAAATTTTGATGAAAAATGTGTATCTGCAGTTTTCGGACGCACGCGAAGTGGGAGTCGCGTCCTAAATGTATCTCACGTTGTTCCTTGCATTTTGGGATGAGGCAGGACGGCACTTCGCATCCTAGTTTGTCCTCTGACTGAAACGCGAGTTTTTAGACGATGGCGGACGAGAAGATTTCGAATCTGTCCAAATTATTTGACTTTTCAGACGCATACAAACAAAGGCACGGACGCCTACCTTCGTCCAAAAATGCAACTCTGAAAGGGAAATGTAGAATTTAGACGAACGCGGATGAGGCGCGGACACCCTCCTTCATCTAAAAATGCACAGATTTGTGAGAAAATATCTTTTAAATATTAGATCGTTTGTCGTTTAAGCATTAAAAACCCACTCAAACGACAAAGAGACGCCTCCCCCCACGCCGAAGCATCCCTGCCCATCCCGGTTGGTGAACGACCACCACTCCTCCAAGCTCCAGGTATGGCCTTCACGCTATTTATCTGCCCTGCTGAGTCATTCCCTTTGCATTTTCCATCCTCTGTGCGTGAGTGAAACCCTAGAGTGTGAGTGTTCTGCATGAGCTGAGTTGTGTGAAGTGTGTATTCATTGGAGTGATACGTCATGCTTTGGAGTTGAGCTCCCTGTCCTCAGGTACTCATTGACTCGGGTGTTCTCTGGTAATTGCATTCCTTCACTTTATTCTGGATTTTACAGGTGTCTAAGCTTTGTTAATGGACGAGCTATATTGGATATATACCCTCTGTCGTTGAATTATTGTTCTCTGTTATGATAGTCTTTGGTTTGTTTCTGCAACTGCGGGTACGTTGAATGTATGTTCTAGAAGATCAATGATCTGTTTACTTAGGATAATATTTTGTTATGTTTGATTTATAAATATATACACTATGTTGGTTGTGTGAACTTCAGGATGTGAGTTTAATTTATGTGTTTATATTCAGTTTATGATAAGTGAATAATTAGAGGAAGACTTTGGGATAAAAGTTGGAATTATGCTTTGATGATATGTTCTGTTGGTTTAGATTTGAGTCATTAATTGGATAAATTTAAGGTAGTAATTGGGTTAATTTATTGGGATAGGTTATATTCTGTTTTAGGTGCAATGAATTCCTAGAACTAATATGCAGTTAAGGATAGGAAAACACAATGAAATTATTGAGTTATGACTATTAATAAGCAAATGTTATTGATTTATGAAGGTATTAAAAAGGAGAAGAAGGATAGCAATTGAGTGCTAACACTGTTAAAGCTTTGAGGTAAGAAATGGGTAGCGTCGTTGGCCAGTGGAGGCCCTACACTATAAGCAGTGTCTTTCCTTTGTTTGTTTACTTGCGTTTCTACTATGCTACCTTATTTATTACGGCTATGTTGTTCCCACGTTATTAATTTAACCTCTAAGCTGATAGAGTCCAAGACTCTATGGAACTCAACAAGTATAATCGGCTAAACTCAAACAACAAATCTGGTCTTCAATTTTCAAATCAGGATAACTTCCAAAGCTTAAAGAGTTCAAGGCTGAAATTTGTTGGGGTTCACACCAACATTCCAGGGAACAACATATCAAAAATTCAGATTAAAACGCATTCTACACAAAGAGATATGCTTTGACGAAATTAACCCTCGGATTAGGGTTTTCAGGGTAGATTTAGGCGACCAGAAATTATACGACAAAATCTCAACTTGCATACAGCCAATCAATGCCAAATTTGGAGGAGCATCACTTAACAATCTCAAGATTATCCCTGCCAAAAATGAGCATCATCCAATAACCATAAACAGAGTAAAACACAACCACAAATCAGACCAGAATCTGTTCAGTGTAAAAAACAGAATCTCGGCCAACTTCTATTTCCTTCCAAAACAAGATCAACACATCCAAATCTTAACAAAAACCACACCACGTCCAGAATAACGCAAATAGAGGTCAAGAACTTCAAGAAACCGAAACCTTCTTTCAATAGGAAGGATGAGAAACAAGTAACAAACCAATGGAGTCCGCAAACCTCCAACACTAGAGGGGCGACTAGTTCGGCCAACACCAAGGAAGGCTCTCTCCAATGGGGGATGCTAGGTCCTCTACCTCCACGCCACAAGAACCACCACGCATGGAGGAGGATCTGGAAGAGGCAGCAAGGGTCGACTCACTTGAGACCTAGCAAAACAAGTGAGGGAACTTGAAGATTGTAGATGTCGAGTGGGAGATATCCGCTGGTCTTCACGCAAGAACAAGAGGCACTCTCTTCTAGGGTTTTCCAAATTCAATCTCCTTCAAATGGAGTTCATTAGAGAGGATAAATACCTCTATAATGGAACATTACAAATACCCTAAACAGCAAATGACAAAAGTGTCCTTAACAATAACACAAGCATAATAATTCTGAGTTTGGATTTTGGTCTTTGTAAAGGGGACGTTTGACATAGCAAAAGAAATTGAAATATGACGCCAAATACCTCTTTGGAAAGCTCTGGACGTCTGGTACAAGTTGTATGAAGGACCAAATTTGAAAGGAAGTCTTCCCGATTGCCAAAAGAGCCCTTGAACGCCTGGAGGTCAGATTCTAGGCGGAAAGGAAAGCCCACCATTTCTTCTATGATTAGCATAACATCCATTAGCCCAAATGCACAAACTCCTCTTTGTTAAATTGATCAAAAACTCTCCTCCAAGTTAGCTAGAGAAGAAACACCTACAAAATAAATAAAAATGTTAGAAAAAAAGGAACCCTTGGCACGGGCTCAGGTGACTGGATCTTGGGGCACATCATACTCCCGGGGTTAAAAAGGATTTGTCCTAAAATCCAGGGAGTGTACTTCATTATCTTCCACAAATCTTCCTCCTGGATCAAATGGAAAAAGTTATTTGATGTCCAAAGTCAGCTCCATCATATTAGGTTTTGCATATCTCTTTTCATTCATGACCTCGGAACTCATGATCTTACAACTCTCATGTCTGCGAGTCGTATCAGTATCAGTAGTAATAAAACTCAGAGGTGCCCTCAAATTAAAATTTGTTCTTCTATCAAAAAATTAGCTTGCAAGGTCATCACTAAGAATCTTCCAGATTAAAAATTTTCTATCTCTAGAACTAGGCATCCACAATTTGTTAACCACAAATGAACTACCATCATAATAATAGGGAAGTTTCACATCCACAATATTAAAACCTTCTTTCCAAAATTCAAAAATAGCACCAATAACAAAAGAATCTCTCATCCATCCAATTTTAAAAAAACAAGTAATCAAAGTGTTTGGTGGGGTGTACCTCGAGCAAGTAGTTTTGGCTAGTATGCTTGTTTCTTCGATATCATAAACTAGCAAATAAAGACTTGATTGAGGTAATGCCCCTAAGCCCCAATCTTCATCCATATGCATGTAAGCATGGTTGATAGAACTCCTTTCATTTGTGAATGAAGAAAATACTTTGTCCATGCCCCAACAAAAATCATAACAAGTTAGCCCCCCTTGAATTTTCTCTTCTCGGCATTTAATAGTGAGAGGTCTTTCATCTTAAAATCACTTTCTCCTTCAAAGGTTGCTGCAAAGATCTCATATCCAGGCTCCGCTTTGCTTGTTTCTCCCATTTTACATAAAATACTTTGGTTAGGCCAAGTGAAGGATTTCCCATTGTCCATGAGATTGTGTTTCCCCTAGGACCGTGAGTGTCTCCCTTTGAGGAGGAGCTTCTTCCTCATCCACCTTTAACTATGGAAGCTCCTCATCAATATAACTTTCTTCAAGACAAGATGAAACATAAAAGGACTTGTTAGAAACACATGGAATAAGCAACTCTTGGAAATCGGTATTAACTTCATCTAGCTCGGTTTCATTTCTAACAAATTCTTCCCATGGGCTTGGTGTTTGAAGAATCTTACAATGCTGATCTTGAATCTCCATCTGATGTTCCTTCTCGACCCAATAGTTGTGGCAAAAAAATTATCTTCATTTTTCACATGATCATCTTCACAGATTTGATCTTTCGAAAAATCTTCTTTAGTTGCTTGAGTCTCTATCACATATAGTGGCCCTTCGAGAGCATAAATAGTCTCTACTTCCAAGTTGTCTTCTTCATTAGTGGCTACCAAGGAGTAAACTTGGCTTCTCTCATTAATCTTGAGAGGCGACATAGAAGGCAATGCATCTCTTGAAAAGGGTCGAGTAGTGCTTCTCTTAACTTCTCTTTGTTTTTTCCTTTCTAGCTTTATTGCCAAAGATATCACATCATCCAAAGTCTCAAAGGATTGCAACTCCATCAAATCACTAATTTCTTTGTGAAGTCCCTTGATGAATCTCATAATGGTTTTCTCTTTCGGTTCATTCAAGGAACATTTATCCTTCAATGCTTCAAATTCTGTAAAGTATTTCTCCACCGATTGTGTGCCTTGTTTTAGACTTTTGAAATGAAGGAACAATTCTTGTTTGTAGTGGTCAGGAGCAAACCTCTTTTGCATTAATGACTTCATGGTCTTCCAACTCCTTACATCATCATAACCATCTCTCCTACATTGTGCTTTAAGGTTCTCCCACCAAAGAATAGCACAACCTAACAATTTCAATGTGACCATTTGAATCTTCACCTTCTCCGAAAAATCATAACATTCAAAAACTCGATCAACTTTGTCTATCCATTATAGAAAATCACAACCATTATTAGACGCCTTGAAGGGAGGAATGGTTGCCTATACATGTCTCATCTCATTACGATAAAAAGATTTCCTCCTTGGACTATAAGAGAAACTTGCCTCAGTTGCATAATTGTCCTCCTCATCAAAACTATCCATACGGTCTTGGGATTCTCTTGACATTCTCAATTGTCTTCTAGGACCCGGTGTCCTTGGCTCCCTATCCTACTCATAATTGGTCTCTTCACGATCTTATTGCAATCTTTGAAAAGCCTCTTTCATCTCTTCATACTGAGCTTGTAATTTTTTTTCGAATCGGGTGGGTTCCCTCTCGGGTGATGGTGATTCTTTCGACTCTGATCTCCTACCCATTTGGTAGTTTACACCACTTTTTGCACTCATGATAGACAACTAATTAAGCACAATATCAACAACAAAAACATGAGCCAAGCTCTGATACCAAATGGTAGAGTCCAAGACTCTATGGAACTCAACAAGGATAATCGGCTAAACTCAAACAACAAATCTGGTCTTCAATTTTCAAATGAGGATAACTTCCAAAGCTTAAAGAGTTCAAGGCTGAAATTTGTAGGGGTTCACACCAACATTCCAGGGAACAACATATCAAAAATGAGGAAAAACGAGGGAGATGGAGAGAACGATAGACCAAGGGGGCGAGCAAATCGGGAGTGAAGAGCGTCGGTGGCGTGCGACAGTGACCTTGGGACGGCTGGGTCGTGCGTCGTCTGGCGAATGGTGAGTAGCTGGCGTCGAGCAATTTCGGGTTGCAGCTCGTGGGTCTAGTAGAGGCAACGTTGGGCATCGACGTTTTGCCAAATTTGGGTGTCCGGTGACGTACGGCGACAACGATGGATGGCAAAGGCAAAGGGTTGGCTAGTGAGACAGCGATCGACGCTTCGGGTAAAAGAGGCTAGAGCTGGCGGTTCACGAGAAATGGCTGGAGCAGATGCGGTTCTATCCGAACTGGTCCACACGTGGTTGGTTCTTGCCCTGAAGGATTAGACAATAGAACGTGCAAGAAATGGTGCTGATAGGGCATGGCTTGGCATGGCGTGGCAGAGGCAGGGCAAGGAAGACCTCTCTGGTGAAGTAGAATGGCAGAGACTTGGGTGAGGAGTGCTCTGGTGAGTTGAAATGCAGAGACAGAGAAGGAGTGTGTCTCTCAGGAGAAGAAAAAAGTTGAGGAAATGAGGGAGAGGGAATTGCTCTCAGGTGATGAGTAGTTGTTGCCTGGGAGAGGAACAGAAGGAGAATAATAAGAAGAAGAGGAAGCAGAAGAATGAGAAGGAGCAGGGGTAAAAGGGTGCTCTCTGGCCCTCGTGAGTTTTCCTTCAGGTATTCCCTGTGTTGTTTCTTTTGGATTTTAAGGATTCATGCAAATAGTTGTGGAAGATAAATGAGTGTTGTGTTGTAGTTCTGCTTCTGTTTAATGATTGATGGGTATGTTGGGGATTGTCTTTGTACGTTTAGCTTCAAAGTTTATGCTTAGTAGTTGGATATCTTATTCTGTTGGGTTTCTGCCTAGTGGTTCTAAGAATGAATTACTGGTTGGAATGGGTTGATATACTTGGATTGTTCGCTGTTTGGATTTTACGAGTCTGTTTTCCTATACTGCTTGAATACATAGTTCTGGAAATGCATTCTGCTGTTTGGTGGGATTATGTGACTTGATTATATGGGTAATACCCCGATTTTCATAACAGAATTAATTAGGGATAATTGAGATTTATTTGATAAGAAAATTGATTAGGGGAATATTTGGATAATAATTAAGGATTTATTAAACGAGAAATTAATTTGGAAAACCGAATCAAATAATTTAAATTGAGCCGATAATTATCATCAAGTAATATTCAGAGAAAAGAAAATTAGAATTGAGATGAAAATAATTAAATAAAAAATGTAATTATTTAAAGGAAAGTGAAATAGGAAATTAATTAAAGGGAAGAAAAATGAAAATAAGGAGAAGTGAAGGAGCTGAACCGGTTCAGCTTGTGAACCGGTTCAGGGCTGGCTACGGTTAAAAGAATGGAAAACAAAATGGGGGGAGGACTTTAATTTGGCCCCTGGCCTTCACTGGCGAACAGAACAGAAGAGAAAATGAGAGGGAGAGAAGACAATGGACCGAGAGGGAATCGCGAGAGGGAATCGTGTTTGGCCGGGATTCTTCGTGGCGACATGGTTCAGTCCGACGTGCGCGAGGTGCGGCGATCGTAGGACTAGGGCACAGATTTGGATCGTGATATCCGCATGTTGATTTTGGTGCTACGAAATCATCGGTGGAGGTAAGTAGATAGTCTATGTTTAGTGTTCTTCGTGGCTCCTGATTATGGTTGATTTGGCATTGGCAGAGGAGATTTGGTGAAGGGAACGGTGATGGCTGGTGCAGGGCATCGGTCCGGGTCTGTTGGTCCACTTTGGACAGGTTTGTTCCAATTGCTCTGGCGGTTCTTCTTCAGTAACTTTCCACGTGGTGATGAAGCATTGGACCTTCTCCATAAAAATGTGTGATTTTCCCGTCAGCTTGGTCGTCATTGGTAGTCGCCTCTTCCTACTGTCTATAAATCAATGGCAGGATGCTGGCTATGAAGAGAGGAAAGTGACAGTGAAGAATGCTGGAAATGGTGTGAGCCGAGTGAGGAACAAAGAAGAAGAATAAGGAGTGAAGCTACTGGAGTGTTCTCGGGTCTGCTCCTGTCTTCAGGGAAGGGAGATGTCAATTTGGGTTGAGTTTTTTAGTTGTTAGTGTACAAAGGATCTCCTCTGTTTAATGGGGTTGGAATTGCTGTTTGTTCTGTATCTTTCGGTTGTTGCTGGATAGACAATGGAGACTTATATTATGCAAGTATTGATATTTCGACTAATGAAATAATCTTTGTTGCTTCTATTGTGAAATGGATTTTAAGCTTATATGTTGAGTTAAATTCATACAACCTTGGAAGATGAAATTATGGAAAGACATTGGTGAATCTGTTTTAGCATCTTGTGAATGGATATAATTTGATGATTTGATACTGATTTTTTGGAGTTAAAGAATGGGTATAGAGATTCTGAATTTGTAGTTTTGTTCGTGCGGAAGTTGGACTAAATTATGGTGGGTTTTATCTCTGTTAACTGCACATTGGATATGGGTTGTTAACCTGTTGTGCTATTATGTACTGTCGGATGGATTACTGATCATGTTTGGCTAATGTCTCTACGTTGTTGTTAGTCTAAGCATGTTGGATGGATTGTTGGACGTGGAAACTTGTTGGATTGATTTTCTGGATTAGTTGTTGAATGTTTACTGCTGTGATTGATTTCAGATGAGCTTCTGATTGTTTGTCTGGATGAATTATCTACAGCCTTTCTAATCAGATAAAAAGGATAAATAAATGTGCTATGTTGGTTATCGTTTGGATAAAAGGAATTAAATGGTTCTCTACTCTGCTGTGGAAAATATAGTTTTGTGATAAAATATTATTCGATTTTGTAATGTAAATTCTCTCCACTATCAGGTCACATTGATGGAATAAGCAACTATTGTTCGCTATCGTTATTTCTGTTGCACATGTAAAGTTACTGAAATGGTTATTGCAAGGTTGCTAAGTAATTAAATTGACTAATGAGATTTATTAAGCGTTAAAGTTTATGAAAATTTGGTGGTCAATAATTACAGGTTAATTGGTCGATGAAAATAATTGGACGAAAAATGTGAAATGAATTAACAGAATAATGATATAAAAGTTAAAGTTTATAATGGGTAAATATATTAATAGATAAATATTAATTATTTTGAAGGTATTAACGGGAAAAGAATAGAGTGTCAAACGCGCCAGGACGCCAGGTTAGTGATACACATGTGTTTTGGTCCTTAGGGCTCTACATTGCAAGAATAGGAGATGCATGTTTCGGTGTTTACAGTTTTAAATAAGATATTTCGATGTTTATAGTTTTAAATAGCATGTTTCGTTGTTTACTATTTTTATAAGCATATATATAGTTTATAAGCATGATCTATGAATTGTATGTTGGTTGTTTTATTAAATTCCTATAATAGAGAATGTATGCATTCATGAGCATCATGCATCATAGTTTTCAAAAGATATGAAAACGGTTTCCATGCATACATTTGAAAAGGAAACAAAGAAGAAACAAAATGATTACAAAATGACAAGAAAGAAACAAAGAAGAAACAAAACGATTACAAAATGACAAAAAGGAAACAAAGAAGAAATGAGACGGTTGTGCAACGTAAAGAAATGAACGTAAATGGGTGTGACGAGATGTGATGTCTGGTTAGCCGCCCCTCTTCGTCAAATTTAGACATCTCTAACACTTTCAAGATAAAGATAAACATAAACGGGGTCGTCTAGGGATGTGAGATTAGTTAGTCGCTCCTCCTCGTCAAGTTTAGACATCTCCAATACCTATCAAGATTAAGACAACAACAAACATAAATGGGGTCGTCTGGGGATGTGAGGTTGAGTTGACTGCTACTCCTCGTCAGTTTAGACATCTCCAATGCCTTTTATGATTAAGACAACCATAAACATAAACGGGGTCATCTGGGGATGTGAGGTTGAGTTGGCTACTCCTCATCGTCAAGTTTAGACATCTCCAACGCCTTTCAAGATGAAGTAAAAAGATAAACAGGGTTGTTTGGAAATGTGAGGTTGAATTGATTGCTCTTCCTCGTCAAGTTTAGACATCTACAACACCTTTCATGATAAAGTAAAGCAACAATCAAGTAAAGAAAGGAACAGTAAAGTAAAGTCAAGATAAAACAAAGTTAAGATCAAGAAAATGGTAAAAGAAAAGAAATATAAATAGAAAATGAAAAGAGATTTAAAAAGTTGCATGACATGTGCATCATACTTTTTATTTTATATCACTTACTGAGCCTTAGGCTCATTAGTTAAGTCTTACGATGTAGGTACACGCACAGGTGAATAGACTAAGAGGCTGTAGACGAAGGATTTGCACGGGTGGACCTTGTGGCTAGTTGGGCTAAAGAATTAGATGAAAATTATTTGTAAAAGGGTTTGTAAATTATTTAATATTATTTAACGCTTGTTTTAATTCTGCTGCGTTTCAGAAAAGGATTTTATTACTTTCGCTACAATTGATAAATGTTTTAAGTAAAAAGTTTTAATGATGGAGTTTTATAAAGGAAAAATACTCTGACGTTTTTATAAAAAGAAAAGTTTTAAATTTACACGATTTTAGTAAATAAAAACTAGGTCGTTACAAAGTCGATGTTCACTTTCTTTTTTTTTTTTTTTTTCTGTTGAACACTTTTTCAAGCAAACAGAAATCCATGCAGTTAACATAGTCTCGATGTCCATCTAGAGGAAAAATTATGTGCGTCATGATGATGTAGATCACTTGGGCTATGACATTCAAGTCATTGGACTTTGGCTTCTTGTACGTTCCAATCTCGGGATCACAGTGCAGCAATCTAAGCACTGCTAGACCTTCTCCTCATCTAATGAAAGGTGGCTTCCAGGACACGTGGTAATAGTGATTGTTTGGTTCCTCCATCGACCATCCAAGTAGCATGTTAATATCGTTGGGAGTCAGCTTCAACTCTTGTACAAACATATAAGTCCGAACCTCTAATGATTGAGTGGACAATTCCAAATTTGCATAAAATAGTTTGACAATCCGCTCACAGTAAGTTCAACCCAATGGGCACAAACTGGCTAAGCTAGCCCCCTAAAACAATTCTTCAAATTTCCAACTCAGTCAATGACACAATGTTTACTTTTCTAGAAACAATAATTGAACGATATTTAACATATAAAACCCGAGAATTTTTAAATGATTTTAAAATATCACTTGAAAATTTTTTGCAAATTTTTTGTAAAATGTGAAAAAGTTGACAGGTTTTGTTGCATAACGGCGATGTATTCGTTTTTCTGTAAAATGGTCAAATTGAGTTTTTCCGAGAGGGAATTTAAATTAGAAATTTTTTTGATAAGTTATTTTGACTAAAGGAATGTTTTCGATTCATGTTTTAAACGAGTCGGGATTTGAGTCGAATTTTAGATCAAAATCTCAATGTGGTTCTTCAAATTATAGTGGGTGTATATAAATATAATTTACTATTATTATTTTGGGTAAATGACAAATCAACCATCGTGGTTTGTGGTCAATGACAAGTCAACCACTATGGTATTTTTTCTAACAATTTAACCACTGACGCATGGAAAAATGACAAAACCAATATCGTGGTGTCTTTTTGAGGTGTCTCACAAGGAAAACACCGTGATTTTCACAGTGTCTGCGCAAGACATCGCGAAAATCGCGGTCTCACAGGAAGAAGATGATTTCTGAGAGAGGAGAAAATGGAATCTCCCTTGTTTTTTCATTTTCTATATTCTTTTTGTATTTCTTTATGTTCTTATCTCTCTTGATTGTTGATTCTCCTACTTGCCCATGAGTTTTCTTTATAAGTAACGCGTTTGTTGTCTACCTCTCTTCGACTCTGCTAGTTCTCAGATTTTTGTATTTCAATGGAGGATCTTGTTTCGCTATGGAGTTATCAAGAGGTGGGTTTCTCTCTCTTTTCTATTTTTAACCTCGTAATTATCAAAATGTGTTGTCTTTCTGGTTGACAAATAATTGACGAGTTGCAAGACATCGCGATTTTCGCGGTGTCTTCCTCGTGAGACACTGTGAAAAGACACCGCAATATTGGTTTTATTATTTTCCATACGTCAGTGGTTAAATTGTTAGAAAAAATACCATAATGGTTGACTTGTCATTGATCACAAACTATGAGGGTTGATTTGTCATTTACCCTATTGTTTTTATATTCTTTTAAATGATTTTAATTTTTAAAAGGAGAAAGAAAGTTTTCGGCTTCTTCTGAAGTAAAAACGCGGCCCTACAACCCGCTTCGGCCGAGGAGAAATCTTCGCGGGGACTTCGAAGACGACGGACGACTTCGGCCGGTCGATAGCGTTGCGGGGAAGGACGGGCCAAGGCGAGTAGTCGTTTCCAGTCAGCGGGAGCTGCGGTTATGGGTGCGGCGTCCGTCTGTGAGGCCGAGAGCTCGGGCGAGCTAGGGCTTCTCCGGTCGAGTTATCTTCCGCCATTTTCTTTGGTCAAGGTGAGGATACCGTACCCTGGATTAAGAAATTTCCTCATTTGTTATGTTTTTTTTCGAAATGCCCTGTGATTTTCTTCTCGGACTCTCGGCAAAATTGGAAAATTTAGGGCTTCTGTGTTTCGGTTCTGTTTAATTGTTGTCTGAACTTCGAATTTGGATTCCTACTCCTCACTTTGCTTTGCTGCCTCGGATAGTGGATTGTGAAGTATTGTTGTGTTTCATCTTCTGTTCCGGTGATAGATTTATGAATTTTCGGTGTTGTGGAATCGGACTTGTTCAATCACTTTCTGTGATGATGGATGATGACTAAATTGTCGTAGATTGATTCTGTTTGATGGAAAGGACCCGATAATGAGGTTTTGTTTTGATAGTTTGGTCCCTGTTTTGCTATGGTTCATTGATGGAAGTCTGTTGTTCTTCCTTATACTGTTGATGCGTTGGTTTTTGGGTCTCTGTTCTTGGATATTCATTTGTTCTCTAATGGTGCTTGATGAAAATCTTGTGGACATGCGCTGTAGTCATACCTTCTGTTTTGGAGATTAGTCATTTGCTTGATTCCATTATGCTCTTTGTTTACTATAGATTCACGGGAGAAAATTGTTGTGGGTCTTGATTTGGGTAATGGAATTTCTTTTTGAAACGTAGTGATTGGAGGCTATACTAAACTGTTAGCTGCTTTGGACATCCGGTTAGTTGTGTTATCCTTTTTCTGCTGTTTAAAAATGTGGAACAGTGCCCTGAGGGAGGTGTTCATTTTATTTCTCTCTGTTTAAATTAATAATCCAAGGATTTTGGTCTACAACTATTATGAAGATTTGTTCTGGTGGGAAACTTCAATGAATTAAATTGTCATTGTCTTGCAGAGTAGTGTATGAGGGAATTCAGTAATTGGCTCTAAGTATTGAAGATTTTGTTCCCAGTTTTAATAAAGTGAAATCATAGGGATAGGGCTTGGAAATGTTCTTTGTTACGTTTTTCTGTTAATGGACAATGTTGGGAGTAGTTTTCTATTTAAGCCGATTCTGTTAGTTGTTCCACTTACTGTTTAGAACCACTATTGAGGGTAGTACTCTGCTAGTTGAGATTTATTGTTGAGATACGGGGATAATGAATTTGAATTCCTATTTCTATTTGTTGTTGAGCTGAAATAGAAATGTTGAGTTGTAATCTATACTAAGCTTAATCTAGTGTATGGGTTGTATTCCTAGATTTTGTTTTCGGTCTGGGATTATTGGTTGTCCCTAGAAACCGTCTTGAATCCCGAGTCTTGTTTAAGGCGTGTATGTCATCCTTGTATGTTTGTTAAGATCTTAACACCGACCTTGTTGTAGGTTTTGGAGGTGTTAGACAATTCGACTTTTTGCTTACGACAACCCATGGGCTGGTTTGTTGGTAAACGTGTCGTGGTCGCCATCAATGTAGTGATATTTATACTTTCTGTATTGCATTTCATCATGGTTTCAATACTATTATTTTGTGGACTACCACACTTGAAAACCCAATGAGGACTGTTCGATAGCACGTCAGGTTTTTTACGTATACGTATGTTTTCTCGCATTTACATTCCGTACATGGTTTACTACTTATACTTGTGTATATATTGATGATGTGACTGCTGTGCATGTGTTTGAAGATGGATCCTCTTGATGCTTTAGGCACTCTATAGCCAAAGCATCACAAGATTATCCTGTCAACCTTCGATTGCAAGAAAGTTTGACATAGGTTGCGTACATTGGGAGGATGAATCTCCTTGATGCTTTATGTACTCTAGCGCTAAAGCATCATGAAGCTATTCCTGAAATCTTTTACTGCAAGAAGGTTTAATATGTACATCGGGAGGATGAATCCTCTTGATGCTTTAGGCACTCTAGCGCTAAAGCATTACGAGGCTATCATCGTGCAATCTTTTGTTGCGTGAAGATTGGTCGTTTACGTGCGAAATGGCGCATAAGGCATTCATGACATGTCCTCAGGTTTTGATCCCTGGAAGTTACAAAAGAGGATGGGCATTAGTGACGTGTCCTTAGGTTGCAAATCTTGAAAGTGGAAATTTGGATGGGTGGGTGATGACGCCTCCTTGGGTTGCAAGCCCCTAAACCTGACCAAGGTCACACAGAGTTGGCAGGTTGTTACCGTCGAGTTTTGCCTATCCTAATATCGTTTCATTTTGCGGGTGTCGTGATGGCTTGAGTTTGCTTGTCGGTAACTCTCGTTAATTTAAGACTTTAAGGTATTTAGTTGAGAAGCAACCCATCGCCAGCAACCTCATCAGGGTAATACGATTTTACGAGTTGCGTCTGTCGCTGATTGGTTCATGGCAACTTGGCTGACGAGCTGGATCTGAGGATTGCCGTCATTGATATTCTTTCTTACTTCATGAGGTGTTGCTATTTGCAGATAGCTACTTTTCTGTGACTTGTGCTGGGTGGTTATGCGAGTTGTGTTGTCGTTGACTAGTTCGCTGACAACTCGAGTATGCATTGGATCTTTGGATCTTATCGGCAATGGCTACGGCTTGTTGACACATCCGAGAGATCATACCACCTTTTGATGATGAGTGATAGATGGGTCCTTGAGTGACCATATTTTTTTACTAGTGACGTTTTCGCATGAAACGATGTTGACATATTTTGCGATTATAGTTGTCTATGTATATACAACGAGTTTTAATAATGCCACATCGAGGGCTATGGGCTGGATTTATAAAATGATAAAGATGTTTTAAATGTTTAAAAATTCATTTACGGTAAAATGAGAAGCATGAAATGATTTTCAAAGATGAACAAAACAATTTTTGGCATGTATTGCATTTAGTATAAATTTTCCTATTGAGTTAGTCACTCACCCATTAGACTATATTTTTCCCCAAGTTAGGGTGTAGGTTCGATACATAGGTTGTGCGTGTGGTAGCTGAGCGAAGCTGGTGTTCCCTGAAGGGCATCTCGATCTCCTCGTGGATGGGTGGAGGTTCGTCGGTTCAATCCCTCTGTTCCTAGTATGTTGGGATTTTTAGTTTGATGTTGTTTGATTTAATTCCTGCAAAGTATTTTCCTTTATTATTATGCTATCATGTCTCTAGTTGATCACTCTGTGGACCCCAACCCATGTGGTTTGGGTTTGGGCTTGGTATTATTCCCATTAAGTCTTTCGCATAAAAATTCACGCCTTGAGTTGGGTAACCGGGTTCTCTCCGAGAATCGAGTCGCCTGACTCGACGGTTCTGTTCGGCCCGCCTCCGGGTCATGACAGAATATTAGCTTCATATCGTTCCTTTGTGTTGGTTTTCTTCAAGAGTGGGGAGTGGAAACCCATTGTAATGGGTTCGAAACGGACCAATACACTTGCTGCCTATCATTTTTTAGGCTGAGGTTGAGGTTGGGGCTGAGGTTGTACTTCAACCTTGGCTTGTGGTTCAATTCTGCCAAGAAGTGCAGTCGTGGGTCCTCCAACTTCACCTGCAGCTACAGCACGTTCCGCCGCAAGTGCTCCACCTTGCACAACGGTGGAAACATTGCGGTGCAACTGACTGACAATGAGAACGGTTGCAATTCGATTTCGTTCATGACCCGAGTTTGTCAATTATGTTCGTGGCTGCAACTGAGTTTGCAATGGACCACTCTTTCGCTTGAGCAACATTTTCTTTGCAAGAAAATCCATTGGTACCGATTACATTGTGGAACGAAGGTTTGACAGTACAAATGTTTGTTGAAGATATCATGGTTCGTGGTGAACTCGCTGGAGCGCACAGTCGAATCTTATATTTTAGGGCACAAAAACGCAGAGTGAGGCATGATGATCCATGGCAAATCATTATCAATCCACCACGGATCATATACGATCCGCTGTAGATTGACTATGATTTGCGGCCAACCATGAATATTATAACGTTATTTTTAAAAATATCGATCTGTGGCAAAATAGTACACAATTTGCCGCAGATTGAAATCAATATGTTTAATAACAAACGTGACAACGATGTTTGTGGCTACCTTTTTTCATAGTTTAATGGTTAATTTGTTAGTAAAAATAGTTTAATGGTTGACTGCCTTGTCATCAATACGATGGTTGATTTGTCATTATTCCTACAAATTAATATATTATAAATATTAAATAAAATACTTAAATCATAATCCGACAAAACATGGAACTCGATCTAAGAAAACGAGAACTTCCCAAACAACATCTTGCAGCTTCAGTCTGCAGGAAAACATGGAATGCACTAGTTGGCCATTGACTGAACCCCTTTACATGTGGCTGATGACCAGCAAAAAATTTATTCAAAAAACATGTAAAACCAAAAAATTTGTTAGTTTTACATATTTCCCTCTTTAAAGAATTTCGTCCTAGGAATTCAACACAAGCCAAGGGCTATCGAAGGAATGAGAGCTCCTCAAACATGAACTCTTAAGAAACTCTGTAACATCTTGTAACCTTTTTCCGTATAAAATTTTTCTTTTATTTAAAACCATTTCTTTATAAAACATCAGAGTAATAAACAGTAGTAATAAACAACAGAAGCCTTAAATATAGAAAATATGCAGCAGAAGTCTTAAATATAGAAAATATACAGCGAAAGTCTTTTAGAATTTAATACTGCAAATCCATTGTTTAAATAAACATTTAATAAAAACATTAACTACAGACATTTATTTAAAATCATAAAATAAGTATTTAAAACATTTATTCCATTTTCTTTAGCATAACCACAGGTCAATATCGCCAACAGCACAAACATCCACACAACAATACTCCATCAGCTACGTCCATTAACAACTTTATCTATTCGTTGGCTCCTTACCTACATCAATGGGACCTAACTATGAGCCTAACGCTCAGTACGTGATATAAACATAAAACATAAAATTCACATACAATTTCTGTAATGTTGCATAAGGTTTCCTGTTTCGTTTCTCTTTTACTATTCATATTTTTTATCGTTATTTCATTTGTTTATATGTCGGGCATATTAAACCGAACCATACAAACATTTGTTTACTGTTTCTGTCTTTTACTATTTATGTGCCGGGCGTATCAAACCGGTCCACATAAACATTTGTGCCGGTAAGCAGCTATGGCATCAACCAAAAGCTATGCAAGCGGCTGTACACATCATTGTACAACAATCGGTTTCGGCATCAATCGAGAACGCACTAGCAGCCATGCGCATCAACGCTAATGGCCTCACCTACCATCAACTGGTTTGTTTCGACATCAATCGAGGACAAACTCTTCTATTCTTTTACTTAATTGTCTTTTGTTGTCATTCATTCGGTTGTTTCGTAATGTTTCAGTCTTTTACTGTTTATGTGCCGGACGTATCGAACCGGTCCACATAGACATCTCTGCCGGGCGTGACAAACCGGTCCACAGTTATTTACTTATCTTGATTTTTGTGCCGGACTTATCATTCCGGTCCACAAATGTTTACATGTATTTCATTTTCATGTACTTTATGATTTCATGTCTTAACGTATCGTGCACATACAATCCTATCTAAGGTGTTATTTAATCGTGTCCTTAAAACGTGATTTGTCCTATCTATGGAACTGAACTTAACTCTAATAAACATGCAAGCAAACAACATACATTTCATATAACAACATAACTTATGCATGTAGTAAACAAACATCAAACAAAACTCTAATTTCTCGAGATGTAGGCCATTTTGGACAAAACACATACAGTACCACGTAACTGAGGTCTTTAGCTTTAACAAGTTAATGCTTTAAGATTCTTTCACGAAACCAGCAACAAGAGTCAATAACCAAAGAGAACTCTTCGCCGGAAACCCCATTGCTATATTTCACTCTTCAATTTCACCCTTTCCTTCACAGCTTCACTTTCTCTCTCGTTTAACTCATCTGAAATAACCTCACAAAAATATTAGAATACCCTCACTGCCCTCTCTCTCTTTCTTGTCTTCAAATTTCCATAACTCCTCACGGCAATATCACTCTCAAACCAATTCGGCAGCATAACGCCACACTTCCACTCTATGAATTCATCATGCCACTCTTTCTATTTATAGATAAATTATCCAACGTTCCATCATTAATAAACTGAAGACAGAAGGCCATAAGTTGCAACACATGAATGTCCAATAACTCTTCCATTATTCATCAACCCTTTGACGTCCAAACGTCCAAAATGCCAAACTCTCTAACTTCAGATGCATTGAACGCCACTAACAGGCAATCCTTGATGTCCCAACGCATGCAACGTCAATTCCTTCAACTTTCAGACGTTCAGGCGACGCTTCACTTCGTCTTTTAGGCGTTCCAGACTCTCCATATTATCTCCATTAATTAGCGATCGGATGAATTTCATGAAGGACGATTGGCCACCAATTCATCAGACGTCTGCCAAATCTTTGCTTCAAATTTGCGGGTGATCATGGCGGATGATCTCCTTTTGCCTATTGTCCGCCAACAACGGCCATAGCTCACTATCTTCAGAAAACTTTTCTTTCACGTTATTCATGCATCATTATTTCTTCTTTCTTAAAATTAAAGTTGATTTGATCATGAAACCCATTTTCCATACCCATTTCTCTTACCCATTTCTCATGCCCATTTTCATACCCATCTCCACACACACACACACACACACACACACACACACACACACACACACACACACACACATATATATTCATATACTTCTTCACCAATATATATATATATATAAATATCCATATCATTAATAAATCACTTTTTCAAACTATTTAAACGTAGATGTCCAAATATGTTTCACTTGACCAACATCTTAAATACGTCTAATTATATTTCTTCTTACTACTTCCAATGACGATCAATCTAATTAATATCGTCCAATATAACTTTAAGTATCTCCAATTGACTTCAATCCTTCTCATAATTTAATTATGAACCTATCGGGGTATCATAATTAATTTATTCCAAATGCATTTCTCTTGACCAATATCTTTACTTGTCCAACTTAACTCTTAAAATCCCACAATCATCACCTAGGCCTTGTGCTTAGCTCAACAAAAATTTGGGATATTATAAACTCTATGTTCAGTGTGATACCCACAACACATGAATGAAAGAAATCTCCCAAGTAGAAACTTAAATACCTACGTTCCAAGCTTCCAACATGCTTAGAACAGATTGAAAAACTAAGCACATGATCAAANATAGACAACATGAAACTGATGTGAAGTCCCTGTAACAATATAGACACAACTTGATGATTTCCCTCGACTGAAAACACGTTCAAAACTGGACAAGGAGGAACATTAGTTTGACCTAGATTTAGAGTGTCAGTCGAAATGCTCTCCATGTCGGAGCAAAACCCTAAAATGTGATCATATTTGTAACGACCCAGATTTTTCTTTTTTCAGAAATCGCAATAATTTAAAACTTTTCTTTCTCCTTTATAAAATAGCGAAAAATCTTTTGTTTAAAACTTCTTTTAAAGTGTGATCAGAGTTTCTCTCTAAAAAGTTGGACTGTTAACAATCATTTTTCTTAAACTCATTATAAAAATCGTTATGAGTAGTAAAAATCAAAAATTATAAAATATTTTCTCAAAGCATAGCAGAAGAATAAATAATTCATTTACAAACTGTTACGTATTAATTACAAAACACTTTTCTCTTTTACTTTCTTTAGCCTAGCCAGCCACAAGCCTTGCACGTGCAAATCCTTCATCAACTGTTTCTTCGTCTTTTCTCGTACGTGTACCTACACCATTAGCAAACTATGAGCCTAATGGCTCAGTAAGAAAAGGGGTATGTAATATGATGTATGCCTCTAACTCATTATGTCGGAATGGGTGCTGCCCCAAACCGTCCTTTTCTTTAAGTCTTATCTATTACTCGTACGTCAAGCTAGAGATTGAGGAATCTATAGAGGAGAGGATAGTCTCTTCTCGACTTCTAACCATCTAGAGTAACTTGTCCCATAACCTGACAAGGGAAGGACATAATTCTTTCGTAACCCAATATGGAAAGGACATAGTTTTTTTGGTCTACCTGATTAGATCTGAACTACCTTTTCATCCCTCAACTCCCTTATTTCTTTCATTCATATTCATTTTTCCTCACTCAATTGCATATGATTACCACCCCGAATTGGCATTCCTATAGATTTCTATTAATAGGATGCATGTCAATACAATACCAAAATTACATCTGTAACGACCCGTTTTTTTATTTACTTTAAAAAACGTGAAATTTAAAACTTTTCTTTTCTATTGTAAAACAACGGAAAACCTTTTGGATTAAATTACAGTTCATTTCTTAAAAATCTGATTGTTAAAATGTCTTACTTAAAACTCGTTACCTTTATTAACAGCGGAAGACTTTATTTATAAAATCTATTTTTCTTAATTAATAGCGAAAACATAAATTGTTAAATTTAAAAAGACAATAAATAAATTAGTACTTTACATTTATAAAACTCTCTTCGCTTTTACTTTTCTTAGCCTAGCCAGCCACAGGTCTCGTTCGTGAAAATCCTTCATCAACTGCTCCTTGATCCGTTCATTGATTTCTCGTACATGTACCTAACCATTAGCAATGTGAGCACGAGGCCCAGTAAGAAATGAGATATGCAGTATGATGTATGCCTCTCTTTAGTTCTTTTGAAATGGGTTCCGCCCTAAACCAATATTTTCTTTACGTTTCATTATTTCATTCCTTTCATTCATAACTCGTATATCGAGCGGGAGATTGGAGGAACCCGTGTTGTAGGTATAGTCTGTTATCGGCTTCTAACCACCTAGGGTAGCTGGTCCCAGACTCTACTAGGTTGGGACTTAGTCCAGACTACCTGATTAGAACTGAACTACCCGTCCATCCCCCAACACCCTCATTTCTTTTCTTTTCATTCATTTGTTTTCTTCACTTAATGCATATGAGTATCCACCTCAGCGTGACATTCCTACTTGTTTCTATTAGCATGATGCATGTCTATGAGAAACATTTTCGTGATGCATATCCACGAGAAACATTTTCGTGATGCATGTCAATGAGAAGCAGTAATAACAACGATATAAAACATGAAATGTGAAGCAGTACTCACAACAATATATAAGGTACGAGACATAAGAAAAACTACTAACATACTACATGTGGTGTATATTCTAAAACATGCTTAGAAATTACTATAAACAAAAACAATATAGGCATGCTTGATAATTTATAGGAAACAATACTAATCTATGCATGCTCGGCAATTTAAAGGAAAACGATAACAATGCAAACGTGTTTAGCAATTTAAAAGAAGACAATAACAAAGTTGGCATGCTTGGAGACTTAAAGGAAACACTAACAATATGCTACTTTCCTAAACATGCTTAGAGATTTAAACAAATAATGCGCGAACAACATAGGTATAATATGGCAGTATATAAACAAATAGTTGAAGGAAAGACACTGCTAATGGTGTAGGGCCTCCACTGGCCAACGACACTATCTCAATTTCTTACCTCGAAACTTTATCGTGCATTCGTACTTAATCTTTATCCTTCTTTTCCTTTTTCAATACCTTCATAATTAAAACATTCACTCATTAATAACCATAACTTATAAATTGCATTCTTTTCCTATCCTTAATTACATAGCAATTCTAAGAACTCATTGACCCCTAAATGGAACATATTTATCACATTAGTGACTGACATGAATAGCTAGATATGATTAACAGAACGATATCATTCAACACTAACAATCAAGCTATAACCAAGCAACAACTTATCCCACAGGATAATGATAGGTTATCACAGTACATCCAAATGTACAGAGTATATGCTTTATATCTCATCCAGACAATAACCAACAAATTATCACATCCAATACAATCGATCAGCAGAGAAATAAATCCAACTTTCCCATTCCTTAGCATCCTAAATTAATTCTACTCATTAACATTTAGACAATCACAGGACATATTGTAATGACCCGATTTTTATTTACTTTAAAAATACGTAAAATTTAAAACTTTTCTTTTTATAAAAATGTCAGAGTATTTTTCCTTTGTAAAACCTGATCATTAAAACTCTTTACTTAAAACATTTATCAAACGCAGCGGAAGTAATAAAATCCTTTTCTAAAAGGCAGCGGAATTAAAACAAACATTAAAGAATACTAAATAATTTACAAACCCTTTTACAATTAAATTTCATTTAATTCTTTAGCCCAGCTAGCCACAAGATCCACTCGTGCAAATCCTTTATCGACTCCCTCTTAGCCTGTTCACATGTGCATGTACCAACATCGCAAGACTTAATTAATGAGCTCAAGGCTCAGTAAGTGATATAAAATAAAAGGTATGATGCACATGTCATGCAACTTTTTAATCTCTTTTCGTTTTCTATTTCTGTTTCTTTTCTTTTACCATTTTCTTGATATTAAATTTGCTTTATCTTGACTTTACTTTACTGTTCATTTCTTTACTTGATCGTTACTTTACTTTATCTTGAAAGGCGTTGGAGATGTCTAAACTTGACGAGGAGGAGCAACCAACTCAACCTCACATCCCTAGACGACCCCGTTTATATTTATGGTTGTCTTAATCTTGAAAGACATTGGAGATGTCTAAACTTGACGAGGAGCAGCAGTCAACTCAACCTCACATCCCCAGACGACCCCGTTTCTGTTTGCTGTTGTCTTGATCTTGAAAAGCGTTAGAGATGTCTAAACTTGACGAGGAGGAGCAGTCAACTTAACCTCACATCCCCAGACGACCCCGTTTATGTTTGTTGTTGTTTTGATCTTGAAAGGCGTTGGAGATGTTTAAACTTGACGAGGAGGAGCGACTAACTCAACCTTACATCCTCAGACAACGCCGTTTATGTTTATCTTTATCTTGAAAGTGTTAGAGATATCTAAACTTGACAAGGAGGGGCGGCTAACCCAACCACACATCTCGTCACACTCATTTCCATTCATTTCTTTACGTTTCACAACCGTCTCGTTTCTTCTTTGTTTCCTTCTTGTCATTTTGTAATCGTTTTGTTTCTTCTTTGTTTCCTTCTTGTCATTTTGTAATCATTTTTTTTCTTTTTGTTTCCTTTTCAAAAGTATGCATGGAAACCATTTTCGTATCTTTTGAAAACTATGATGCATGATGCTTGTGAATATATACATTTTCTATTATAGGAATTTAATAAAACAACAAACATACAATTCACAGATCATGCTTATAAATTGTAGACATGCTTATAAAAACAGTAAACAACGAAACATGCTATTTAAAACTATAAACACCGAAACATGCTATTTAAAACTATAAACATCGAAACATGCATCTCCTAATCTTGCGATGTAGGGCCCTAAGGACCAACGCATATGTGTATCACTTACCTGGCATCCGTGGCGCGTTTGACACTCTATTCTTTCCCGATAATACCTTCAAAATAATTCATATTTATTTATTAATATATTTACCCATTATAAACCTTAACTTTTATATCATTATTCTGTTAATTCATTTAACATTTTTTGTCCAATTATTTTCATCGACCAATTAACCTACAATTATTGACCATCGAATTTTCATAAACTTTAACGCTTAATAAATCTCATTAATCAACTTAATTACTTAGTAACCTTGCAATAACCATTTCAGTAACTTAACATGTGCAACAGAAATAACGATAGCCAACAATAGTTGTACATTCCATTAATGTGACCTGATAATGGAGAGAATTTACTTTACAAAACCGAATAGTATTTTTTCACAAATCATATTTTCCATAGCAGAGTAGAGAACCGTTTAATTCCTTTTATCCAAATGAGAACTAACATAGCACATTTATTTATTCTTTTTATCTAATTAGAAAGGCTGTAGATAATTCATCCAGACAAACAACCAGAAGCTAATCTGAAATCAATCACAGCAATAAACATTTAACAACTAATCCAAAATATCAATCCAATATGTTTCCACGTCCAACAATCTATCTGACATGCTTAGACTAACAACAATGTAGAGACATTAGCCAAACATGATAAGTAATCCATCCGATAGTACATAATAGCACAACAGGTTAACAACCCATATCCAATGTGCAGTTAACATAGACAAAACCCACCATAATTGATTCCAACTTCCGCACGAACAAAAATCCAAATTCAGAATCCCTATACCCATTCTTTAACTCCACAAAATCAGTATCAAATCATCAAATTAAATACATTCACCAGATGCTAAAACAGATTCACCAATGTCTTTCCATAATTTCATCTTCCAAGGTTGTATGAATTTAACTCAACATATAAGCATAAAATCCATTTCACAACAGAAGCAACAGAGATTATTTCATCAGTCGAAATATCAATACTTGCATAATATAAGTCTCCATTGTCTATCCAGCAACAACTCGAAAGATACAGAACAAACAGCAATTCCAACCCCATTAAACAGAGAAGATCCTTTGTGCACTAACAACTAAAAAACTCAACCCAAATTGACATCTTCCTTACCTGAAGACAGGAACAGACCCGAGAGAACTCCAGTCGCTTCACTCCTTATTCTTCTTCTCTGTTCCTCACTAAGCTCACACCATTTCCAGCATTCTTCACTATCACTTTCCTCTCTTCACAGCCAGCATCCTGCCATTGATTTATAGACAGCAGGAAGAGGAGACTACCAGTGACGACGAAGCTGACGGGAAAATCACACATTTTAATGGAGAAGGTCCAATGCTTCATCACCACATAGAAAGTTGCTGAAGAAGACCCGCCAGAGCAATTGGAACAAATCGATCCAAAGTGGACCAACAGACCCGGACCGATGCCCTGCACCAGCCATCACTGTTCCCTTTGCCAAATCGCCTCTGCCAACGCCAAATCAACCATAATCAGGAGCCAGGAAGAACACTAAACATAGACTATCTTCTAACCTCCATTGATGATTTCGTAGCACCAAAATTGACACGCGGATATCACGATCCAAATTCGTGCCCTAGTCCCACGATCTCCGCACCTCCCTCACGTCAGACTGAACCCTGTGGCCACAAAAAATCCTGGCCGAACACGAGCTTTACCGTGCTCCCGAGTCGTCGCCATCGCCGTCGCCGTCGCCTCTCACAATTTCCTCTCGGTCCATCCTCTTCTCTCCCTCTCATTTTATCTTCTGTTCTACTCGCCAACAAAGGCCACGACCCAAATTAAAGTCCTCCCACCCATTTTGTTTTCCATTCTTTTAACCGTAGCCAGCCTCGAACCGGTTCACAAGCTGAACCGGTTCAGCTCCTTCACTTCTTCTTATTTTTATTTTTCTTCCCTTTAATTAATTTCTCATTTCACTTTCCTTTAAATAATTAAATTCTTCATTTAATTATTTTGATCCCAATTCTAACTTTTTTTTCTCTGAATATTACTTGATGAAAATTATCAGCTCAATTTAAATTATTCGATTCGGTTTTCCAAATTAATATCTCGTTAAATAAATTCTTAATTATTATCCAAATATTCCCCCAATCAATTTTCTTGTCAAATAAATCTTAATTATCCCTAATTAATTCTGTTATGAAAATTGGGGTATTACAGGCTTTGTTATTTTGAGTTACATGTACGAGGTGCTCAACAACCCGGCCAAGATATGCTTTTAATTTGCTCATCTTAAGCATTGTTAAGCATAACGAGGTATCGATCTCGGAGAATGAGCATAGAATCGAAGAGAACAACACGAACGTCCACAACAATTTGAAAGTGGACCGAATGGGGCTTAGCAAAGTTGAAGGGATATGGGTATGGAAGACTCTATCCAAGTGTGCCCAGAAGAAGTGAGCTACAGTGTCCCAGCTGCCAACCTCCACCCCCCTCAGTGGCTCAGCTTCAGCCCTTTTGGAGAAACAGCCTCAGCCCCCTCGGAGGAACAGTCTCCAACATCGCCTCTATAGCACATGGAGGATGATGTTCCGCAGCCAATGACTCTTCCCCCTCCTTATACATCTCATTTTACTTCGATGTCTAAGGAGATGTCTAGCTGGATGTACAGGATGGAGGAGCTCCATCAAATGGGGTTGAACAAAATACAAATGATGAAGGAGCACCATCAAATGGGGCTGCTCTAAATGAAAAAAATGGAGGAGCGAGTAGAGAAGTGCCATCATGAGATGTTGGCAGCATTGTAAAGGATGGGGCAGCGAGCAGCCCCTCCACCATTATCTCCAGCAGCCTCTCTAGCAGCCCATCCAGTAGTGTTTCCAGCGGCCTCTCCATCATCTTCTTCAGCAACGGAAGGCACAAATTGCTTGTAAGTTATTTACTTTTTACGCAAAATCCATTATTTACTTTATTTGTGTCTGACATAATAATGTGTCTAAAATTTGCAGTACCATTGGCCTCAGAGGCCAAGCTGCTCCTCCTGTCGTGCTTGCCAAGGAGACAGTTGCGTCGGGTGGATCACAGCCTCCGCCTCTTAAAACTATGAGCATGGTACGTCTTTCATTTGGTTATCTACGTGTGTCTGCACTTATTCATGCCTTATTAGTCTGAATATCTCTTTTCAATGTTTTTTGTAGCCAGGTGAACTGATGGATCTTTTCAAGAAGATTGTTGTTGGAAATACTTGGAAGAACATGGAGACGTATGCAATTCATTCAAGAAAGCTGGTTTATGATGAGTACTCTATCACTGAGATCATCTTCCCGCAGCAAGAAAGGATGCCAAACATGGTGAGAATTTTGTTCTATTACATTAAGTAGTTCAGAAAGTGTTATCTATTCATCCTTGCTTTGCATTCTTTGTATGTTGTCCTAAGCAGTGAACAAAGAAGAATATTTCCAAGTTCAAATGGAAAAATTGCTCCTTACACTATGGTGGATTAACGTAAGTAAACATCTCGCTTTTTTGATTAGTCATTCATGTTTCAACAGTTCTAATGCATGCTTCCTTTGCATTTCAGTCACAATCAAAGCAACCATGTTTTATGTCATCTGGTGACCTGCACACTCACTACCCTTACCAGTTATTGCTGCCTGAAGTAATTTTGATCGTCGTAGTGCCAACTGACAAAGAGTGATATGTCTTTTCCCTTGTGTAGATTCATATTGCTTTCTACTCATGTGCTGATTTTTGCATTTGTATTTCAGACCACATGACATCTTTCGGTGTACGAGTGAGGGGTTGGGTGTGATCTGAGATTGCAAGAAGAAGAACAACTTCTACCATCACGATGATGTACCCGCAAAGGGTTTGTTGTTTGCAAAAGCATTTAATGTATACGTGGACCCGCAGTTTTATTTTGACATCACGGATTTGCAGAAGAAACCTAGCGAGAAGGCGGCTTATCGTAGTTGAAATGTGTAGGGATACAAATTGAGAAACTCATTTTGTTATACATAATAAAAAATTATATTGATGTTTATGTTTTTTTTTTGTTTACTTGGATAATATCTGTTTTGAATGGCTTGGATAATATATAGTTTTTGATAATGTCATAGGGGGGATAAACTAAAAACAAGATAAACTCTTGCAAAATTTTCAATTTTTTTGAAAGACAAATTGACTCAAACTATTTCATTCATCATCAACAAACAACTAACATGTTAATTGCAACAATTTAAGTAACTTGTGCATAACAACGAAATATACAAGGCAGTGGAATGTTGACGTTCCGCCGCAAAAAGGTGACATTTCACCGCGGAATGCTGACATTCTACCGCGGAATGCTGACGTTTCACTAGAATGCTGACGTTCTGCCTCGGAACATCATACATTCAGTGGCAGAATGTCATCTTTCCGTGGTGGGACCCCAACATTCGGTGGCGGAATGTCAGCATTCCATGGTGGAACGTCAACCTTTGAATTGCGGTTGTTCATAGCTTTCATAGATTCAAGCAAATTGAAATGTGATAGATCAAAAAATGAAGTTGTAATACCCCGATATCATTTTTCCCATACACGCGATGTCATCGATCATCAGGATCATTAATATATTGCATTGTATATCAATATGTGTCAAATTAAGACGTATATTGATGGGAAAAATATTATGGGATAAAAAGTTAGTATGAAAATGTGAAGAAAAGGCTGGAATGTAGCGAATTCGGATGCATGCAGACGTTGCATTCGGACGCCTTTCTTCATCTAAATGGCAGATTCGGACAAGTGCGGAGGAAGGCAAGGATGCCATCCTTCGTCCAAATGTGTAAATCTGCCTGGAGAATAGTATTTTTTTGGACGCACGCGCCAAGACAACTCCTTGCGTCTGAAATGTCCCAGCCCCGCAAATAAATTAGGGTTAAATAATAGAAACTCCTGTCATTTTGTCCATTAAAACCCACTCAGTCGACAAGGGAGACGACTCCCCACGCTAGACCACGTCGATGCAGATCTCCTCCATCTTGTTAGGTGTACGAGTGTCGATTTCTAGGTATGGCTTCCAATTTAAGCCTCCTTCTCTGCCTTTCTGTTCAGTTTTTCTTGCGTGAGCTTTTCTTCCCCTGAGAGAGAGGAAGTTCCTGCGAAAGAGAGTGAGCTCCCCTGTGGTCGAGTGTTTCTGCTAGCGATTTGGGGGTGATCATGAAGTAGGAGCAAGCTGAGAAGTAAGCTAGGAGTTGTTGTCCGTGATCAAGTTCTTCAACGAGGGTAAGGATTTGGGTAGAGTCTTGACCAGTGGAGGCTCTACCCACAAGTAAAGTCTTTTTGATTCTGTTTGCTTCTATGTTAATGTTCTGTGTTTTTCCATTTTCGCAATTGTATGTTTGTTTGTTAATAATTCATGTGACTTCTCTTTACTGTACATACTGATATGAAATGCTTAGAAAAGTGATGAATGCTTACTGAATGTTGAAATGATGTTCCTTGATGCTGAGTCTGTAGTTGTAAAGAATGATGGACTAAGACCTGCATTCCCTATAGTTGTAAAAAAATGATGAACTAAGACCTACGTCATGTTAATGCAGCTATTGTTTTACTTGCTGTAGTGATAGCTTCCAAATATGTTAGTGTCATTTAATCCTGCTGTTGTTAGTGTGGGAAATCTCGGTAATAATTAGAAGTCATTACTTCACTAATCTGAATATGTTTAATTAACTAGGATAAACTATTGATCCTCAATTCGAGCATGTTAATTGACTTGTATAATAAGCATGATTAATTAACTAGACTATTAATTGTAATTACTCCCTTGAGCATGTTTAATTAACTAATTAATTAACTAGAATCCTAAGCACGTTTAATTAACTAGAATATTGATTGTAATTACTCCATTGAGTATGTTTAATTAACTAATTAATTAACTAGAATCTTAAGCACGTTTAATTAACTAAAATATTGATTGTAATTATTCCTTTGAGCATATTTAATTAATCAGAATAACAATTGGAACTAAGTTGTTAACTCTAATGCTTTACTTTCATATGCACGTTGCCTTTAGTTCTAATTTCTTATACTCGATTCATGTTGTCCATGTTTATTTAATGTCATCATACTCTTGAGAAGCATGCTTTATTTGTTGGACTAATTAGTTGACTCATGATCTCAGTTTAATACCATGTTTTGATCGTTGTTTTAATTATTGTGGTGTTCTGTAAATTCAAGCATGTTGTTCGTTGTTTTAGTTCGCTGCTATGATTGTTCTCTTTTATGCGTTTTTAATTACCGTATTCACTTATATGCGTTGTTCATTATTGTTACTTTCATTTATGCGTTGTTATTCATTTATATGCTCAGTTCAATTATCGTTACTCTCATTTCTATGTGCTATTCAATTATTATTATTGTTGTGTTATATTGTATTCAACATGCATCATGCTAATAGAAACAATTAGGGAGTGTCACCTCGGGGGTGGTGCTCACATGTATTATGAGAGGAAAACTAATAAATGAAAATAAAATAAAATAAAATGGGGAGTTAGGGGATGGACGGGTAGTTTGGATCTGATCAGGTAGACTGGATTAAGCCCAATCCCTCATCGAGAGCGAGACCAACTACCCTAGGTGGTTATAAGCCGAAAATAGACTATACCTTCTCAACGGATTCTTCTAATCTCTCACTCGATGTACGAGTAACGAGTGAAAGAATGAAAGAAAAAAATAGATTGTTTTGGGGCGATACCCACTCCAAAAAGAACTAAAGAGAGCCATAAAGCATAATGCATAACTCCATCCCTTACTGGGCCATTAGGCTCACATATTACTTGTGGTGTAAGTAAATGTACAAGAAAATGATGAACAAATCAAGAAGTGAGGATGAAGGATTTGCACACGCGGGACTTGAGGCTAGCCAGGCTAAGGTAAAGAGAAAAGTAATTGGTAATTAATATGAAATTATTTGTGTAGTATTCCTAAGGTAAACTCCTTACGCTTCCGCTATGTTTTGATAAATGAGATTTTATAACTATGATTTGCTTTCGCTACATTTTGATAAATAATGTTTTGCTTCCGCTATGTTTTGCTAAATAATTTTACAATATGGTTTACTTCCGCTATGTTTTGAGAAAGGATTTTATAACCATAATTTTCCAATACTTATAAAGGTTTTCATAACGAGTCTAACAAAAGGGTTAGTAACGGTCCAACTTTTGAAAAAACTCTGATACATTTGAAAAGGATTTGCCACTGTTTACAAAAGAAAATAAAAGTTTTAAATTTAACGCATTTTAAAAAGCAAAGAAAATTCGGGTCGTTACAGAAGTACAGATTCAAACGGCTGAAGTACAAATTCAAAGTTTCGACTAGTTGGCTTGGGGAAATGTTGCTAATTTTACAGTTTCATACTAATCAATTTTCATTTATCATCAACAACCAAATTTTCAATTCCATTACAACCATATCACGTACATGTGCATTACAAACGTAAACCAATTTATCAATTCAATTACAACCACAGAGTGCATATGTGCATTATCGACGTAAACCAAATTATCAATTTCGTTACAAGCATACAATGTACATGTGCACTAAGAATCGGTGTGATCTAACCACATCAAGCATTTGTATTGTTACTTGAGGAACATCCAACTGTCCACCTCGAAGAAACTATTGTAGATGTTATATATTTGGTTTCGACGCATAGTTCATCTATTGATCTTTGCACATTTTCTCACTCAATCCCATTATTTGATGTTCTTTATTTAATGGACTTGCCGTGATTCGCATACAGGTGTCAGATGCAAAATCGATGCTCCACTTGCAACCCATCTAGCAGAGGCATAACGGCTTTCCATCTTTCTCGAGTAAGTGTGAACGTCGTTATAGCACTTTATTTGAAACGTCATTTCATCTTGCATTTTTTTAGGCGTGCATCAGCCACGTGCATCCTACCTAGCAGCCAGCCCTCAACCAATGTATGGAAGTGCGTTCATGTGCCTGTGCCCTAGTATATAAGACTCGATTGTGCGGTTCAGTGAGTTCACTGTGAACCACGATATCCTCAACGGCAAGGATGTTAAACGGTAAGTGGCGAGGATGTTAAACGGCAAGGATGTTAAATGGACAAGATGAAGTTGTCAAGATTCATAAATTTGGGAGCTGTAAAGAGGTAACAGATTTGGAGACTAGGTTTCGGCATTATCAGTACAGTTACAGGACTACGAGTGCTCTGAGGTGGTCGCATACAACGGAGCGCCTCAGAGTGTGACGCCCCTCGTCAGATCCGTTCTTTCTTAACTTAACTTTTCTATTTAAATTTTTGTGTGAAAATTTTTCTTTTTATTTACTTAAAATGGTGAATGTAAAACTTAAGTTTAGCGTGGAAAATCTAAAGAGCATTAGTAAATCAGAGTAGAGTGGAAACATTAAATGCTTTGAATAAGGTTCAGAGTTAAAAGCAGAATTATAACTAAATTCAAAACATAGTTTGAAGGTTAGGGTAAGAGTTAATATTTTACAAAACCCGTGTTCGTTATCAAACCAATTCAAAATAGAAATTTCTTTCCTTTCTCCTTTGAGCCATACGTCTACTCAGATCGCGATTTGTTTGAAAAATCTACAGGTTCAATGGGAAAAGCATCCTCCTCTACTCCTGGCATTATCATCTCATTTCCTACACCACAACTAAGACGTGAGCTTAAAGGCCCAGTAAGGAGTTGGGTTATGCAGTATACTTTACGTGGAATCTAGCTCATTTGGTGGGGGCCATTTAATAAAAAAAAAATTTAAACTTTACATTTAAGGAAGAAATACTTTTGAGGAAAACGTATTTTCTTCCCCCCTTTCCCCTATTTTACAGCTCCAGAATCTTCGCAAAGGGCGAAGATTTCTCCCTTAAAAATCTCCTCATCTCCTTCAATTTTTAAACGCCTGATTTCCTTTTTTTTTTAATCATCTTCAACCTCTCGATCATTCCTTCTCTGGCGCATCTCATTAGTGGATGAGAACAACGATCCCTCGGATTAGCAATTGATATAGCCTTGAGGTAAGTTTCGCATTAACCTTGAAATTCATGGTTTCTCCTTGTACAGAGCTAATGGAAGATTTCTTCCTTTTGTAGACGTATCTCAGACTGTGGGAGATCTTTTTCCGGCGAGCGTCGAAGAAGGGTTTTCATCGGTGTACTTTAAAGAGTAAGTTTAAACTTTCTCCTCACAAATTTCGGTTCTGATCCCTGCAAACCGATTCTAACAAGTATGAGTCTTTTAAATGTTGAAGCTCTGGGTTTCGTTTGATTTTTGGAGGCTTCGTGCACTGTGAGATTTCATTACAATATAAAAAGGAGTTCTTGAAGGTATGCTTGAAGGTATAAAAATCATATTTCTTTTCAATCCATTTATGTCTCTGTTCCTGGCACAAGAATGAAGATTTTACATGGATTATAGTGTATTAAATTTCTTCATTTAAGTAGGATTGTTGGATCTCGTTTCTGCTTGTTGTGTTGGTTTGAAATTGGATTAAAATCTACCTGCTAGGCTTTGTTTGATTGAGATGAATTGTGAGATCTCCTTTTCTGCAAATGTAGAGCAAACCCATGGAATTGGACCGTGGGCGGGCTGCACTTAATTCTTTTGGACTAGGCTTAGTAGTGCTCAGGGTGAACCAAATACGTTTGGGCTACTATCCAAGTTGGTTTGGGCCTGGTTTAGAATTTTTCTCTTAATCCAATTGGCTTTAAATAATTAAGCTAACTCGTGGAATTTTTTCTAACTTCACATTAGGTACTCAAATCTTGGATGAAATTAGGGGTTTCATAAAATTGGATTCTTTGAGCGATTTTGGACTTGGGTTAACCTAACCCGCTTGAGGTAGGGATTATTTTTGTTATGCACTACATTTTGCATATTGTTATTTTTAAATAATTCTTTTGAAGTTGAACAATTTATATTATAATGAATCACTGATTTTCAAGTATTACATTTGTTAAAAAGGAGATTCCTTTAGAAATGTCATTGGGTTTTAATCCCTAAAGTGCAACTAGGGTAATGGGATAGCTGTATGTGCCGTGTCCCTGGGCGCAAAACCCTAAACCTGATCAGGGTGTTAATTGGCTTTTGCGATCGCCGAGTATCGCTTTTGTTTCTCTAAATGCTTATAACATAACAATGTGATTTAAAATGTTATATATGCTTTATAAAATCTTTATTTCAAATTCTGAAAATTTCAAATCCCTACTGACTTAGTCAACTCATCCCTTCAAATAAAATTTTCAAGAAACTACTTGTCAGACTTCCAGTTGCCAAGTCAAGATTAGATCCAGCATAGTTGTTAAATTTCTATCCTTTTATTAGCTTTACTCGAGAGACTTTAATGAGATATATTTATTTAATTGGATGACTGTAAACATTAAATGTTAAATTTTCTTCTGCACGGTTTCTACTTTATTTGAATTATATTGTCTTACTATCTGATGTCACTTTTGGGACTTGTTAAGCCCACTGGATATTGGGCCTTGGTTTAAGTAAATAAATTTTTCGTCTTCCGCTGCTGCATAATCAATTTAAGTGAAATGGGTTGGATGATTTGCCCCTTTTGGGTTGGATCGTTTCCCGTTCTGTCTTGGGTCCATTGCGGGTCGTGACACTTTATGCCTCTCTTTAGTTCTTTTTGGAAAGGGCACCGCCCCAAATCAATCTTTTCTTTACTTTCGTTCATTCATTCATTCATTACTCATACGTCGAGCAGGAGATGGAGGAATCCATGTATGAAGGAATAGTCTTGGTCCGCTTCTAACCTCCTATGTGTAGCTAGTCCCGTTCCCGACAAGGAAGGGGCATAAGTCTAGCTACCAGGTTAGATTCGAACTACCCCTCCGTCCCTAACTCCCCATTTTCTTTTCTTTTCATGCTTTTCATTTATCATTTTCCTCACGTAATGCATATGAGAACCACCCCAAAGGTGGTACTTCCTATTTGTTTCTATTATCATGATGCATGTTGATATAGTATAAAAATAACAATAATTAAACAACGCATATAAATGAATAACAGTAATTGAAGACAAATAAAAGAGAACAATTATAGCAACGAATTGAAACAATGAATAACATGTTTGGATTTACAAAACATTGTAGTAAACGGAACGACAAAGTGAACATACTATTAATTGAGATTAAACATTAAATTACAGCGAGTTATTTGAACGAACTAAACTTGCTTAACAATTGTACAATGGCATAGGCATTGAATTAGAAATTAAACGGAAACATGTCTAGTCAATAGATAATGAAAACATACTTAGAAATTAGATCATTAGTAAATAGCTCATGGAAACATGCTTAGTAAATAGCTCAGAACTAATGGTATGAATTGATCCTAAACATGTGTACGTAATGAAAGTAAAGCATGATTTAATGGTGTAATTTCAACTGGGCTAACAACTTAGTTCATCGTCACAGAATATCAACTTATTATTTACCCATGCTCAGATTAAGGAAACAATAACTTTTAATTAACACAGAGATAGTTAAACAATAGTAATAGCAGAATAATATATAGCACCAGCGCCTATCAAGTCTATCATGGCAGCAAATGAGACAATAAAAATACATCCAACAGAACAGAGTCATCGTCAAGGAAATAACTCATTGCTCGTTCATGCTTAACATAACATAGTGTGATCTTCAATTCATCATTCTATAGAGACTATTATTCATGCAGTAAGCATTTATCAACTTCTCTATCCAAGTAAAGCATTGAATTGCAATAAAGAAAATTATAGGAATTAACACAAAACACATGCACACTACTTGTAGGTAGGGCCTCCACTGGCCAAGACTCTACCCAATCCTTACCTTTGTTGAAAAAATTCCTCATGGACAGCAAAGTAGTAGCACCCACTAGCTAAATTCTCATCTTCTAGAACCTCACTTTCACACTTCACTCAACTTAGCACTCACAGAACACCCAAAGCTCCAAGGGTTCACACTCTCGCATGCAGAAGGAAAAAAATGTCGAGGAAGGCTCCACTGGACGTTTAATAGACGAAGACATACCTAGAGAGACAAAGTCTCACCGAACGAAATGGGGCGAGAGTGTCTAGGCGTGGGGGAGGGTGCTCATCTGTTGAGTGAGTGCGTTTTAAATGACAAAACGACAAATTGTTCATTATTTAAAACTTGTTATTTCGCAGAACTGGGACTTTTCGGACGAGAGGAGTCGTCCTGGCCTCGTTCGCGTTCGTCCAAAATCCCCGCTGTCACTATCAAAACTGCATTTTTGGAAGAAGGGATGCGTCCTCACCTTCGTCCGCGGTCGTCCGAATCTGTCCAAAAATTGGATAGATTCAATCCTTCCTTGTCCGCGTTCATCCGCTGTCGTCCTGGTTCATCTAAAATCTCGCATTTACAAGCGACAGACGAATTTGGACGCGGAGTCCCATCCTATATTGTCCCAAAACACTGGGACAATGTTCCATGCTTTTTCGGACAACATTCCCTTGTTCGCGTGAGTCCAAAATCGTCGGTTATACATTTTCTCCACTGTGTCCGAATTCACCATTATCCATTTTATTCCCAATTTTTATACTTCAATTATTTCTCAATATTTATCCCATATATACACATCATAAACTAACATGTATTGTCACGCAACGTAATATATTAATTATCCTGAAAATTATATACATCATGTATACGAGGAAAATATTATCGGGGTATTACACAGAGCACTCATAGTCCTGTAACTGTACTGACAATGGCCAAAACCTAGTCTCCAACTCTGTCACCTTTTTACAGCTTCCAAATTTACAAACATCAACAACTTTGTCTTGCCCAACAAGAAAACCGTAGTACTTAACTCTCAGAACATTACCATTGAGCTCTACTCTAACATTGTACCTAGCGTCGCCGAGGATATCGTGGTTCACAATGAACTCACTGGACTACACAGTCGAGTGATATATATTGTAGGGCCCAAGAACACATAATGACACACGACGATTCGTAGCGGATCATGATCATTTGCTGCAGATTATGGTCAATCCGCGGTGGAACGTGTCCCGATCTACCGCAGATCGTTAATATTATAACATTATTCTTAAACTTTTAATTCGTGGTGGAATGAAAATCAATACATGTTTGTTCTGTAGTGGAACGAAATCAGTTTTTTTAACAGCAAATGTGACAGTGATGTTTGCAGGGACTTGTTCTATAATTCAGTGGTTATTTTGTTAGCAAAAATAGTTTAGTGGTTGATTTGTCATTGACCGCAAAATACAATAATTGATTTTTCATTTTCCCCAATTTATATTACATTTATTAAATTTTTTAGATTTTATATTTTTTATAAAGGAAAAGTTCATTTTCTTTTGTGGGCGTCGTCTACACTCGCGGGAGAGAAGAGAAAGAGGAGAAGAGGGGAGCAATCGACAAGGGAACCTCCTTTCTCTACCTGATTCGTGTTTGTGTTCATGTTTTCTTGTTCTCCGTCTTTTGTGAAGGTGTTTCACAGGTTCTGATGATGTCCCCGGTTTAGTGCATGTGTCTGACAACACATGCAGCTGGTCAATTTAGCTTCTGTCATCATCGAGGTATGGCTTTTATACTTTATGCACTATATTGCATCATGGTTTTTAAACTATTATTTTGTGGGTTGCCACATCTATAAATACAAAGGGGACTATTTGACAACACATTTATTTTGGCGTATATTTTCTTGCGTTTATTTTTTCGTACATGATATTTTATTTTATCGTGCTATTTGTATATCTGAGAGGATAAATCCTCTTAATGATTTGGACATTCTTGGTATCAAAGAAACATGAGACTATCTCATGCAATCTTCTACTGAGTGAAGATTTTTATGTGTACATGCGAAATGGATAATAGGGCATTTGTGACATGTCTTTGGGTTTCGAATCCCTAAAGTTAAAATGAGTAATAGAACGATGATGACGCACTCCTTGGGTTTCAAACCACTAAACCTGGCCAAGGTTTTTAGTCCCACGGATTAGAAGATTGTTGGTATATGATTTTTTTAGTCGCCTAGTACATTTTTATTTGATGGGTGGCGTGACGGCTCGGAGCTATGCTCGCTAGCAACCCTTGTCAATTTAGAACTAGCAAGTAGCTAGTTGCGGAGTAATCCATCGCCAACAACCTTATCTATTCTTTGATTATAGGTTTGGTGTCATCGCCTAGTCTCCAAATTGCAGGCACCCTTTTCTTCTGACTCATGAGGTGCTGCTATCAACAGATGACCGCTTTTCTATATTGTGTTCAAATGGGCCCTTGTGTGACCATCTCTTTTGACTGATGATGTTTTCAAATGAAAAAACAATGCAAGCCTATTTTCAATATATAGTTATCTATATATACAACGTATTTTACAAAAAGTCTCCTCGATGGGCCATGGCCCTATTTTTGGATAAAATGTAATGAGATTTTTAAATGTGATTTTAAAAATCTCCATACGATAATAAGATGCAGCATTAAACCATGAATTTTCCAAAAGAAAGATAAAATCTATTTTTCCCTGCAATTCATTTAGTATAAATTTCTCTTACTGAGTTAGTCACTCGTTCCTCAACCTATATTATTTTTCTCAATTTTAGGTCGTGTTGGTCATTGTCTTCCTGTTTTCGTCCATGAAGATTTTTCTTTCTTGTTTTATTTTCGCTAAATTTGTCATTGTGTTAAATTGGTCACTCATGGATCCTGACCTATTATTTGAGGCTTTAGGCTAAATTTTATATTAAGACTTCCATTGCCAACCTAACCTTACACTAGGCAATCAGATCCTCTTCAAAGATCGAGTTGTTTGACCTAGTATTTTTGTTAGACTCGCCTACGGATAGTAAAAGGATAAGATTGCTTTTGTGAAATCTTGTCTCCCGAAGAAAATTGTCAAAATTACATATAAACTAAAGCGGAGTCATAAAAGATCATAGTGTATTTGTGTTTGATGCCTAAATGTCCTAAATGTCCTAAATGTCTTTATCACATAAAGAGGAGTGCAATGGTGCAAGTTTGATGCCTAAACGTCACATTATTCGTCTTTAGTTAAGTTCTTAAAGTCTATGATATCAGTAAAATTTTTTTTTAAAATTTATTTTAATAAAAAATGATAAAAGATATGTTGAATTGCGTACATGTGAATTCATTTAAGCCACTCAAGGCCATTTTCATTACCAAAACTCGCTATTTTCTCAGTTTCATTTTTGGAACTTAGTCGAAATATCAAACTATATTTATATAATTTTTTAATTTAAAAAAAATACCAAAATGAAATCAAACTAAGAAGCCAAACCAAGCCAGAAACTAAATAAAATTGATTAAAAAATTAGCCTACACTAATTCAAAATGAGCTGAAACTAAAAAAAAATTCATAATCAAAATAGAACCAGCTTAAAATAAGAAAACCGAATAAAATCGTTGGATTTTGTTTGTTTGGAAACCCCAATCAAATTGGCTCGGAAACAAAAGCAAACCAAATCAGACTACTTTCATCCAAAACTCTTCTCTCTTTTTTACATTATTTTATGGAGAAAAAAAAACACTAAAACCGAATTAGCAAAATACAGGATCAGCTGTAATTCACCTTGCGCTGTTTGTACTCAGTAATTGACATGTTGCTCATTAGATTTTCCCTTGCAAATTGCCACTTTATTGAAAAACATTTAATTGGGTGATTTAGACATCTCCGAATTTTTAAGTAATTAAGAAAAATTTGGGATTGACTGAGGCTTTACCTTTATTTTTAATTTATTTTAAAATATATTTTGGACATAAAATTCTTTTAAAAATCTATGAATCTTTAATTGAAGAAATAAAAACTAAATTTTTGTATTTAATTTTTTAGCAGCAAAGAATGTTTAAAATGATTTTAAAATAATATTTTTAGAAAAAAAGTGTCAAATGGGCGAAAAGGTTGGAGTTTGTGAAGAAGATCCATCCACGTAGCAAAACGTAAAAGGCTAACATGGAACAATACAAGGCCACGTCGACATAAAAATCCAGTCCTACGTGGCAAATTCTCTTCCCATTGAATTCCAAGTCAACTCTTTTCTGTCCACTTGTTTTTGTCTCTGCCTTCTTGTTGGAATGAGTTTCTTCTCTTTGCATTTCGGGGTACATAAATAATATATTATCTTAATTATTTATAATTTATTAAATAAATCAATTATTTATAATTCATTTTAGAGAAATTAACACTACAGATCCTATAGTTCGTGATTAAATTAAAACTTGGAGAATTTTTTTAACAACTAAAACTCTAAATTATGGGAAATTCTCGCCGGCGACTTTGCAGTCACGTTTCCCGTCCATGACCGTCGAGTTTAATGCCTCGATTTCGTCTCTATCAAGTATTATCAAACGGAGACAAAGGACGTCAAGTACCGTCTCTCTTGGCAGATCGAAGAAGAAGGACGATGGCATGTGAGTGCGGACGATGGTGTCCCTCCTGGCGGTTTCATCTCTATCAAGCTCATTGGCCGTTGGATCGCGGAATGTATGGCCATGATTGAATCTAGTGTTTCCCTAAGGCGACTGACGGACGACAATACCTAGCCGTTGGATCGAGCAAGGGACGTCCCTCATCTGGATCGACGGTAAGGATTGAATCTGGCATCTTCTAGAGGCGACGGACGGACGACGATCCCTGGCCGTTGGATCGAGTGACAGACGTCCCTCATATGGATCGACGGCCAAGATTGTCTTCCAGAGGCGATGGCGGACGACGATCCCTGGCCGTTGGATTGAGTGAGGGACGTCCCTCATCTGGATCGATGACTAGGATTGACTCCAAATTAACTTGGTTATGTGCAAGGCACACACGATTTTAAAACAAGAGAATTCCCTCAATTAAGACGAACGTCCCTCGCCATGAAACGGACATCTGTTGGCCAATACTACATCGTTATTCCCTCAATGGACGCCTCTCATCTTTAGATGGTGTCGTTTAAGCCATGATGGACGGAGATCCCTAGCCGTTGGATTGAGCGAGGGACGTCCCTCATCTGAATCGACGGCCAGGATTGACTCCAAATTAACTGGGTCACATGCATGGCACACGAGTTTTTAAAACGCGCGAATTTTCTCAATTACAATGGACGTCCCTCACCTAGACATAGACGTCCGTCGGCCAATACTATGTCGTTCTGCCCTCCATGGACACCTCTTGTCTTAAGACGGCGTAGTTTAGGCTATGACGGATGTCCGCCTTAATACAAGGAATGTCCATTCCTCTCGGATTTCATTCTCTGAACACTAAACGACAACATTTTCCTCTCGACGGACGACGAAAATCTGCCTTATAATCGCTAAGGGCGTCCCTTGCCCTACATATTATAGAGAGGAAAACGAACTTCCCCCAACGAACTTGAACTTTCGATATCCATCCTCATGATTGTTGAAGCGGAAAATAGTGCCGAAGGCAAGGCAAGTGTCGAAGAAGCGTAAGGTGGCTCCCTCCTAGCCCACAAGTCCAATCCGCGTGTCTGCAGAGCCCTCCAAACCTGGGTTGTTCAGCTCTGCCTCCTCCAAAGATCGGTACGATAATGACATTGTACCTCGTGCCATAATTATATCTAGGAATGTGGATTTCAATTCGTTTGCTAATTTTGAATTGAAGGAAATGTTTGTATGAATTGTGCACGATGGGGGTTATTATTGTGAGAGAGCTGTGAAATTATTTTATGCAAATTTGGAGTTGGACAACTCCAGTGACAGTGAGTTGAGGCCTTTTCTGTATGGGAAACAGATTAGGATAACTCTTAATCAGTTGAATGAGCTTATTGGATGCTCCATGGAGCAGCCGTTGGAGGAGTATTTCCATGTATCGAAGGACCCCAAATTTGTAAAACAAGGAGAAGGTCTGGCATTGGTAAAACGATTGGTTCGTAATCCTATAGCCGTTAAATCTTTCTTCTGGCCCAAATTAAAGGACCTCAATGGTAAAGCAAGAGTCATCCATCACATGATCACCCACACAATTGTGCCTCGTGATGGACATAGAAGCATTGTCACCTACATGGATCTCTACGTGATGGAGAAGCTCTATAATGGAAAGAGATTCAACCTTGCATATGTCATTGTGCATCAAATGAAGGCAAGCTTGAATAGTGCAAGGAAGAATCTCTCTTATAATTGGCTCATTCAGTGCATTGTCGATAGCAGGGGGTTGGCTGCCCCTCACATGGAGCGACAAACCAATGAAAAAACACTTGACGTGTACAATCAAGTGACATTGGCTCGGATGGGGCTGTACCAAGTACAAGGGGAGTGGGTATTCAAAGGAGAGGTGGCAGGTGAACCTCCTCCTTCCACGTTAGCTGCATATACGCCTTCCACATCAGCTGAACCTCCTCCTTCTACGTCCACTGCACTAATTCCGTGGACGTCAGATGCACAACTATCATATCATGTGGAGGTGGAGGACGATTTTGTGCATCCTACGGCAGATGATGCACCTCCCCCTCCTCAGTCTTTGCCCTCTGTACTGATCAGTGAGGAGAGGTGGTAGTGGCTTATTGCAAAGTTGGATAGATAGGAGAGCCAACTTAGCAAGATTCAAGCCAAGTTGGAGAGCCAACTTGGCGAGATTCAAGCCACTGTACTACAAATGAAAGAAATAAAGACGAATATTGCAACCGCTCCTCTAGCAGTCCAGCTAGCTCCTCCATCTGCTTCTCCTGCATCTTCTGATGCCGGTCTGGATGGATGCCAGTATGTCTTTTAGCTTACATGCACTTTCCATATATGCATTAGTACTGTTGATTAACAATGTGTTACAATTATGCAGGTCTCCTACCATCAGGCAATCGTCCCCTCCTCCAATCCTTGCCAAAGTTCAGAAGATTTTGGGAATGGTCCTCCAGTGACGGGTCTTACAGCGGTTCGAAGGATAACAGTGCAAGTGGTATGTCTTCAATTTGGTTTTGTACAATGTTTTGAATTTACATTTACACTGATTTTCCATTGCAACCTGTGAAATTGATTGACGAGTTAATGGCACTAGCACCGGTAAATACGAAGAATAACAAGGAGGCGTGTACTCTACTTTGCGGCTCCAAGGTAAGAAGCAATGTGGTTTAGAAATTATTCTCAATTGTGATTTGAAAATGCATGTTTTGCGTCGTGTGTCGATTTGCAGGGTAAAAATATCTGCTCTCCTCGTGCCAAAGCAAATGGGAGCTTCGAACTATGTGAAAATGTTTAACCAATTTATAAGACATTGTTATTGAAAACAACTAAATATATAAATAAATTGTGTCCTTAACATGTAGTGCACGATAACAAGTGAGAAGGACACGACATATGTTCAAATAAGAGAGGGGCTATTGACTCTTGGTTGGATCCATGTAAGACACATGTATCCATTCATGCAATATTTTTTCCTCATATAATATACGGATTTTATGTTAGTCCCACCCGGAGTTGAATTGTTTCATGTCATCGATTGACGTGCACACCCAGTATGCGTACCAATTGATGATGCTGGAGGCAATTGCAATTGTCATGACACTGACAGACAAAAAGCGATATGTTTTTCCACCCTATGCTTTGAATGAAGTGACAAACTAATTGGGCCTCCCAATTGCAGCCAACACGGCATATTTCAAATCTCTCACCCTTTAAGGTGGTCAGTGATTGCCAAATGTCCACTGCAAGGCTTCCATCTCCACGACCCGCACAAACTGGAGGACTTTTACGAGGAGACCAGTCATGTCGACATGAATTTCGACTTGCACTTCCAGGTCATCGATATCTAGGACAAGGAGCCTTCCATTTTAGAAGATGCACCAACTATAGAAGAGGCACCAACTATAGAACAAACACCAGCTATAAAAGAGGCACCACCTGTAGCAAAAATCCACAAGACTTGTAACATATTCAAGAACTGCAAGAGTTGCAAAAGGTGCAAGAAGTGCAAGAATTGCAAGAACATTAAATAAGTGGCTCAATTGAAATTTTTTTGAAGTTTTTTAAAAGTTTATTGGTCTTGAAATTTTAGAAATTTGATTGTTGTTGTATTTATGCTCTTTGGTTGTTGTATTTCCTCTATTTGGTTTTTAGGCGAGGGATGCCTCAAACAAGTTGAGGGTCGTCTATTGGTCGGTGAGGGATGTCCGTTAAGCTATGAGAGACGTCTGTTATACTGATAAAGTAGAATCGAATCAAATGAGGGACGTCTGTTAAGCTATGAGAGACATCCGTTATGCTGAAGGAAATAAGGCATATTCAAATCACAATTTTGGTTGAGATCACAGATTCAAATAACAGATTCATATCCAAATTATTCTTTACTTAATTCTTTAAACACACATATACACATAAGATTGGCAACGCATATAACAATTCCAACGCATTGAAATTCAGTGTATTACATATATACAAATAAGCTACTAACAAATATGTATATGAAGCCTCATGGTTAAGGATGCAGGTGTGGGGCGACGGACTCTTGCAAAACACAAAAGCAATATAATGTCAGACGTAACGCACATAGTGTAATACCCCGGATATTTATCCACGTTTTTCAACATATTAAATTGGATAATTGCTACAAAAATATGTCATATCATATTTCATGAAAATACGCCTTAAATTATGCATGGAAAGTAGAGGGTTAATGTTGGAAAATAATCTAAATGTGGAAAACTTAGGAAAAATGCACAATTTTTGGGTTTTGGACGCCGACAGACACTGCGGAAGACACAGGACAGCGTCCGTTTTGAATCTGTACAAATCTGGGAAAATTCGAATGACTTGTGGATGAACCGGATGAAGAGATTCGCATCCGCAATGAATCTGTACAAATCTGGAACAATTCGGATGACTTGCGGATGAAGCGAACGAAGAAATTCGCGTCTGCAATGAATCTGTACAAATTCTATGCGTTTTTGGACGCATGGAACTCATCTGAAATTTGGCGCGGATAACGCGGACGTTGACGATTTGAATCTATATTCAACTTTATGCATTTTCGGACGCGTTGGTCCCGTCCGAAATCTAGCGCGGACGACTAATATCGTCCAAAAAGTCAAAATATTTGAGAAATCCATTTAAATTAGCTTGTCTCTTCCAATTTCTTGCTGCACTCGCCAAATCTTCTCTCCTCTAGCCTTCCTGTAGAACGTCTACTCCCTTCTTGTCAACTTGGAAGCTTTCCACGTGGTCCTTCGTAGTTGGATCTCCTCTCCTTGAAGTGGGTAATGCAGTCTTCCTTCTCTCCAGCTACTCCCTGCAGCTACTCAACTCCTTCTCTTTCCTTCGTTTATAAGAGGTAAGGTTTCCCCTGTATACTTTACTCTGGCAATAGGGGTAAGGTGTTAGAGTGCTACATTGTCAAACAGAATTTAGGAGTGTGTACTCTGTGAGTGAAGTAAATTGGTGTGTTGTGGTATAGATTGTGTGTTGCTCTGTGAGGGGAAGGACTTCGTAGGAACTGTCCTCGTGAAGGTAAGTGTTAAATTGTTGACTTTGTTATGGATCAACAATTTGGGTCAGGTTAATTATGAAGATTGAAAATAATGTCATCTTTGTTTAGGAAACGTGTGGAGTTTGAACAATTGGAAGAACCTCCTCTTTGTTGTTGTTTGGCAGTGGCTTGGTTGTTGATTTCACCGAGTACAGAGGTAAGAATTGGAATTGTAGTAGTTGGCCAAGGGAGGCCCTACATTACGGTTTTGCTGTGTTAGATATTAATGTTATTGTTTGATGGATTGATATTGGTTGTATCCTGTTAGTTATTGTTGAACGTGATGCATGATGGATGGTTTCAATTTGAGATATAATCTGCTGAATAGTGGAACAAGCAATTGATGTTGAGTTTAATGACTTAGTCAGCTGTTGTGAGGTAAAATAGGTTGTTTAATACTGATATAATGCCTTATTATCTGTGATTAAAGCCGTTGAAATTTGGAATTTTTATGTACACACTTGGTTATTAACACTTAAATAGAGATGAGTATGGATTTAGATTGTACTGTGAAAGGCATAAGAAAATGGATATAGGAATATTGCTAATAATAGCATGTTACCTTGATTCTTTAGTGAAAACGAAATGGTTGCAATTGTGAAAGTCTTGAATATAGATCTAAGCTGGAAATTGGAGATTTGATTTTGTGTATGATAAATTACCTTCCTGCTAATATTGGGGATAATGAAAGATTGTTAACATTTTAGTCACTAGGGCTAATTTTAAAACGAGGCATGAATTAAACTGCTTTTCACTATCAAGAATTTGACTAATAATTGACATGTTGATCATTATGTATAAATGTGGAAAATTTCTATGTTAGCTTATTTCAAATTTGTTTGCCCTTATATGTTGTTCTATGTTTAGTTATAGCATTCATGCATCATCATAGGGCTTATGAATCGTCTTCATGTTATGTGTCATCCTAAAATACGTAAATAGGCATGTGGGGGTTCGGGTGATTGGTGACACTTCCATAAGGTAGTATACTCCCACATAGGGAGCGGTGAGATGAAAGTTAGCTACGTGGAAGCTAGGGTTCACCTCTAACCCGTTCTGAAACCCCCAACGTCTTTAACAAAAGTGAGGATACCGGCATGTGGAACACCCCCAATAGATATATCTCCCCATCGGAGTGAAATGGTTCAGCCACATGACCTTGGGAGTATTCCACCTTGATTACGAGAAGAGATACGACTTTCTTCTGTAATGCTTTGTGTGGTCACGCATCATTCGCATTGCATATAAATTCTAATTCTTGTTGGGCGTTAGGCTCATTGTTTTCCCCGTAATGTAGGTATATGTACGTGAAATAGGTGAACAGGTCAAAGGCAGTTGACGAAGTATTTGAGCGGTGGATCTTGTGGCTGGTTGGGCTAGAGCTTAAAGAGGAAATTATTTGTAAAAAGGGATTTGCAAATTACTTAATATTCCTTATCATATTGTCTTAATTCCGTTGCTTTCCATAAAATGATTTTATTACTCCTGCTGCAATTTGATAAATGTTTTAAGTAAATAGTTTTAATGATCGGTTTTTATAAGAAAAGTTTCACTCTAATTTTATAAAAGAAAAAGTTTTAAATTTTATGCGATTTCAAAGTAAATAAAAACCGGGTTGTTACAGATAGTGAGAACAACGCATGAAAGCATAACAATCTAAGCACTTGTGTATCGGCAACAATGGTAAAACCCATGAAGGTGTCGTGTGATCGTTCTACTCTGCCATTACCACTTGCCACGCTAGCGGCTGAGCCTCCACCTTGACAAGCATGGACATTGTGGCCCACACTGTGACAACGGCTGCATGTCATAGGGCATGTCTCCTGCTGAGTACCGTGAGGCTACGGGGCTTGTCCGCCTTCTGCACTCTTCATTTTCGAGGCCGGCCTGGGAGTCTCTTAACTAGCGTGGTAGAATTGGAGGTTGGTTCATTTCATACTACATGTGGTGGCCACTGACAGGTTGGGCAAAGTGGGAGTACATCTTCATAAATGTGTCCCGATGATACCATACATGCACATAATCCTCAACTGAAGTCCTCATAAAGTTGATGCACGGGATGGCATGCACGCACGGGATTCCAGTCAGCTCACACCGGTAACAGTTACAGGTGCACGTGTCCATATCGACTACGTACCATTCATCATTGTCACTGACTTGAAACCGATTAGCTCCTATAGGTGTTGGACATCAATTCTGAGCTGCATGTTACAGATTAGCAAGCTTTTTGTGGTCTTAGGACACAATAGATCCGTCGATTTGGCCATCTGGTTATGTTTCTTAACGATCCTACACATTATGCCCATTCTAATCATCTCGGACATAGTGAGGATCGATTTTTCCTAGGCTGGCAAGAGGCAAGCATTGTAGCACTCGCTCAAATTATTGAGGTCCATGTCACACTTTGGGATGGAATTGAAAGCATGTTTCTACCAACATCTCGGGTTAATTTTCTGCAGATATGCGTGTGCCGACAGATCGAGTGCAAGTAGTTTATTCATCTCCTTTTGACATTGCGATGATGTTGTGGCCCTAGCTGCCTTCCACATGATATCTTTGTACTCCATGCTTGGAAATTGTTTTTTGAAATTGGCATAAAGTGTCTGAGGCAGAAACTATGCTCACCTGCTGGTGCATATTATTTGATAGCAGGCATCAACCCCTTCTGTCAGTCGAAAATAAATGTTCATCCCCTGCCTATGTCACTGTCTATGTCCAAAAGCAAGCAGCACAAAAACCAGGTCTAGGAGTCTCTACATTCTGATTCAACAAGTGCCACAACAACTGGATAAATTCCATCATTGGCGTCAATGCTGACGGTTATGAGCAATTGGCTTGGGCACAACCCCTTCAGGTGACAGCCATCCAAGTAAATAACGGGTCTACCAAACTCCCTCAAACCTCTCTTGCACGCATCCAAACACATGTACATCCTTTTAAATATTAGACTTGGACGGGGAATAAGCTCAAGCATATCTATCACCAACAACAATGCGCTGCTGGGATTGGATCTTCGAATCTCTTCTGCGTAGGACCACAGTTTCTTGTACTGTTCATCACCATCTCCCTCATTCAGGTTTAGTGCTAAATTTCTGGCCCTTTTGGCAAAACTTGGGGTAATATTTGTTAGCCTAAGTGTGTTAGGCATATTTATATTTTGATGATGAGCAATTTAACTAAAGTGTAAAAGTTGTTTATTCATTGAATTAATAATTATCTTTTTTGATGTTTAAATTGGAAATACCCTTGATCAAGGGTATTGAGATTGTTTAATATGTTCTTCTAAGTCTATGCAGTGATATGGAAGATTTGTATGACTTAGAGGATGCGTCTCATGCAAGATTGAAGTGTCAAGTACACACGCGGACGCGGACTAACAATGTGCGGATGACAAGGAGGCGTCCTCAAGAAGAGAATTATGCATCCCCAGTGCAAACTGTGTTGTAGCGGACGCCGCGGACGCCACGGACGCCATTTCGAGTCGTCCGATTTGAATTTTCCACTTTGAATATTCATGCGGACGAGTCACATGGACGAGGCAGACGCCATTTGGCGTCCGCGTCTCTTCAGCGAAGCGGACGGGAGAAGAAGTTGACTACATGGCCACAGACGCCAATCTGTGACGTCCTATATGAATTTGTCTTTCAGAGCTCGACGCGGACGATTCGAACGCTGGGTTTTGCGTCCGATTTTCCCCTGTCATTTTCAGTGGAGAACGCGAACGATTCATGCTGACGCTGCAAACTGGAGAATTGTGTCCGCAAGTACGCAGATTTCAGCAACGGCTAGTTTCCAACGGTCGGCTGCGGACGATCCTAAAGGTGTTGAGGACGTCCGCACTGTGCAAGTCTATAAAGGGAATGTGTGCTGAAGAGAAGAGTAACCAAGCAATTCTTAAGCGAAGCTCTGCCGAATTTCTGACTCAATGTGTACGAATTTGAGTGCTAAAAACATCCTCCAAACTATTTAAGTGATATCAATTGATTGAAGTGAGGATTGTTGTATTTGTGAGAGCTTGACATTGTTTGAGAGAAAAGGGTAACTCTCTACGAGTTAGTTGTGTAATGGTTCGATTGACACCCATGCAAGTTCAATCAGTTGTAACCAAAAGCGGTTAGTGGAATACATCTTCAAGGGAGGACCTTGAAGCGTGGACGTAGGCGTGCTTGGCCGAATTGCGTTAACAACTCGGTGTCGATATTTCTAACTTTATCTCTTCTATTATTTCTTATATTGTGATTGTTTTGTGTTTAAACTTATATTAGTTAGAAAAATTATTATCGCACGAAATTTATTAATAAACCTAATTCACACCCCCCCCCCCCCCCTTTTAAGTTAATTTCGATCTTACAATATTGACATTAAAGTCTTTCCTGACAGTCTCAATAATAGAAGGTAGGTCTCACGTGGGTTGACTTTTGAATCTATCCAAATATTGGCTTGCCACCCATTTGTAGGAAGTGTGTCGGCTTTCCATTTGTCGTGCACATGTGTGAGCCTTATTATAGCTCTTAATTTGAAAGGTAAGCTCCCCTTGCATTTTTGAAGCATGAAGCTGCCAACTGTATCCATCCTTCCACACAGCAGTCAACCGATGACGTTCGCTTTTGATAAACTTGATCTCGTGCCTATTTTTCAAAGCATAATCAACCATTTCATCTCTAATATCCTTCAACGAACTATACTTCTTTCCTAGATAGAGCTATGAGGACGAACATTCTAGTTGGGGATGCATGCTCTTCGCCTAATTTTCATCATCTGAGTCACCTATTGAACGAAGCTCTGAGTCCAAAGATGCCGAGATTGAATGCACCTCTATACTAGCTTCATGATAGAACCACCGATTCTCATTGGTCTCTACTGCGAAATAGGAATAGGATCCACCTCCATACCACAGTCAATAGATTCTTCAACAATAGATGAAGTAGCACCTCTTGACTCCATGTGATGTGCAACACTCTGTTCGTTTGATTGTGTTTAGGGGGTTGGTCAGAAGAAAACAAAATTTCTCTCTCCAATATCTAGGGCAAGGGACGGACTTATTGTGTTTGATTGTGTTATAAGGCAGATTTTTGTCGTTTAGATAATGAAATCCTAGAGGAACGGACGTCCTTCGTATTAAAACGGACGTCCGTCATGGCCTAAATGATGCTGTCTAGGGAAGAGAGGCATCCATTGAGGGCAGAATGACGTAGTATTGGCCGACGAACATCCGTGTCTGGGCAAGGGACGTCCATCTTAATTGAGGGAATTCACGCTGTTTAAAAATGTGTGTGCTTTGTACGTGACCCAAAAAATTTGGAGTCTCCTAGCTGTCGATCCAGATGAGGGACGTCCCTTGCTCGATCCAACGGGCTTGGATCGTCGTCTGCCATCGCCCTTGGAAGATGCCAGATTCAACACAAAAGACAAGACAAAGACAAATGGCTGTGAATATTGAGGCATGCCCGTGAATGATGAGCGGTCCCTCTGTACTAAAAGATGAATGTTTGTGAGGCCCGTGAACGCTGAGGGAGAGTAAGAGTAGGTCTCCTCAACTATATAAGTGGTTAGTGTATGCCTTCTCAACACATAGAGTTTGCTGAAATCGGCTGAAGGCAGTGAGGCTTTATTGTTGTAGCCTCTGCTAGAGCCATTCATTACTTTAGAAGACTTACACGTATAATTCATTGAATTATGAGAGCAAGTCTCTTGGGGTAATGATTGGTTCTAACAGATGCTTTACCACTTGGTGAGTCTCCTCATAGAGGTTGACGGCCAGGATTGAATCAATCATTTTCCAAAGGCGATGGCGGACGTCCCTCGGTATATAATGGACGCCACTCGGTACACAACGAACGTCCTTCATATTAAGATGGACGTCCGTTATTGCCTAAAACGACGCTATCTTAAGACAAGGGACGTTCCTCATATTAAGACGGCGTCGTTCACTATGGAAAAGACGTCTCTTGTATTAAGACGAATGTCCCTTATATTCAATCATGGCTGTCGAACCAGATGAGAGACTTCCCTCGCTCGATCCAACGGCCAAGGAAAGTCGTCCGTCCGACACCTTTGGAAGATGCCAGATTCAATCCTGGTTGTCGATCCAAAGGAGGGACGTCCCTCGCGCGATCCAATGGCCTGGGATCGTCGTCTGTCAGTCGCCTCTGGAAGATGCTAGATGCAATCCTAGCCACCGATCCAGAGGAGAGACGTTTGTCGCTCGATCCAACGGCCATGGATTCGTCGTCCGTCCGTTGCCTCTAGAAGACACCAGATTCAATCATAGCCATCGATCTAGATGTGGGACGTCCCTTGCTCGATCCAACGGCCAGGGATTTTCGTCTGTCCGTCACCTTAGTGAATCACCAGATTCAATCATGGCCATACATTCTGCGATCCAACGGGCAATGAGCTTGATAGAGACGAAACCGCCAAGAGGGACGCCATCGTCTGCTCTTGCCCGCCATGGTCCTTCTTCTTCGAACTGCCAGGGAGGGACAATACTTGACGTCCTTTGTCTTCATTCGACGGTACTTGACAAAGATGAAACCGAGACGTTAAACTCGACGGTTCTTGACAGAAATCGTGACTGCAAAGTCGTCGGCAAAATTTTTTTATAGTTCAAAATTTTAGTTGTTGAAAATTTTTTTTCAAAATTTAACTTATTATTTATCGCGAATTATAAGGTCTGGGATATTAATTTCTCTTCATTTTAAGAGTAAACACAAAGTGAGGTTTGATACATGAAACAGGTGACATGATGTCAAACCATAATGTTCATCCACAACCACATTATAAGTAATTGCCTTGTTGCGTCAAATGTTCCCAGTATGACAAATCAAAATTTGTTACATGCGCGTTGTTTTGAGTGTAGGAAGACGAAGAATCCAATTTGCCTACTCAGACCTCTAATCTGAAGTTGTTGATACTTGAGCTCTGCTATTGTAATGTCCAGTTCCAAACTAGTTTCTGCTCTCTGAAATTGTTCAGACACTGAGAAACGATGCGGAATATGGCGAGCTCGGCCTCTGCCAGAGGCATTGCTGCCATTGTAGGCGTCGGGCCCAAGCTCGGTCGGTCAATCGCGCACAAGTTCGCGCACGAAGGCTACACCGTCGCCATTCTCGCTCGTGACCTGGGTATGTTTTTTTTCCTTTTTTTTTTTTGCGGATTGGTTTAGTTTTCTATCGAATGCGGAGGGATTTGAAGGTGTTTTTGTAGGGAGACTGTCGAGATTTGCAGATGAAATTGCGAGAGAGGAGAAGGCTCAGGTGTTCGCGATTCGAATCGATTGCTCTGAATCGAGGAGTGTGAAAGAGGCTTTCGAGGGAGTGCTTTCTCTCGGATTTGTCGAGATTTTGGTCTACAATGCGTATCAGCCTCTTCCATGGAGCCCTACGAGCTTCGCCGATATTCGCATCGATTCATTCGAGAAGTCTCTCGCCGTTTCCTCCATTGGAGCCTTCCATTGCGCCCAACAGGTAAAGCTCAACCCAAAGGGTTGAAATTCACCACTTTTATCTTTTATATTTTCTCTTGTTCCATCGATTTTGTTTCCATTTTATTGGGAAACACCAGCTTTCTGGGCTGCGATTGCGAAGCCATTAATTTCATTTTCTGTTAAGGTTATTCCCGGAATGGTGGAAAGAGGAAGAGGGACGATTCTTTTCACCGGATGTTCAGCTTCGCTCAACGGGATTGCTGGCTTTTCAGAACTATGTGAGTTCAGTTCATCAATTTTCCTACAAATACAATAATTTCTACATTTTCTTCCAATCCCATGTCCAAATCCACTCAAACTCCGACAACAACTGAAGAAATCACGTCTAAAAACCGAAGATTTCTTTCTGAATTTTTGGCAGGCTGCGGAAAATTCGCCTTGAGAGCGCTATCCCAATGTTTAGCCAGAGAGTTTCAGCCCCATGGAGTACACGTCGCCCACGTTATCATTGATGGAGTCATTGGCCCACCAAGGTAGAATCCTTACCCTTTCGTTTCCCTTTTCTTCTTACCCTCCCAAGAGATTCTTAATAAATTCTAGCCCAACTTTGGAACCAACCAGAGAAAAGATTCTAAATTTTTTTTACCAAAATATCTTTCAATCATTAGCATATAATTGGAAGCCATAACCTGAAGAAGGAGCGATTGCTAATACAGGGGACCATCGCTTCTTCAAAGAGTATCCGCCATTGGAGAACAGATACAGAGTGGAGGTGGGGATCACGAAGTTATGGACCCGGACACCATGGCTCAAACCTACTGGCATTTACACGCTCAGGATCGAACGGCATGGACCCAAGAGATTGATCTTCGTCCATCCCCAAGAAGACATTATTAGGTCTGCCATCTTAAACTATTGATCAACCTTTTTCTCTTCCCCACTTGCATTCTTACTCGGCTTGGAAAGTGGCTCCAATCATTCCAGCTTTATCTTGACAGCTCTTCCCCTCCCCACCCATGGTCTCAAAAGCAGTCAACCCCGAAGTTGAATTTGGAAGAACTTTTCAGGACTTGGTGAAGAATATCAGAACTTGATGGTGGATTTAACTATATTGAGTTTGTTTGTGTGTCTTTAGTTGCAAATTTGAATCGAATGGTTCATCAGATTCATCACTTCTTAAATATTTTGGTCTCCTAAGTATTGATGCATTTGCATGATTAGTTTTATATGGACGTCGGCAATGGTGTGTATAAAATGCCTGGTTTACGACTTTGAAGAGGAGTCGCGCATATTGGGCTATTGGTGTTAATGCATCTTAATAAGAAAGTAATAAGATTACTAATTTGATGGCTAAACCTCCTTGGCATCAGAAAGCAGATACAAACAATCATCTCTGTCGCTATGAATAAACTTACCATGTAATTAATGTCACATAAAGCAACAATTTACTTCATGATTATCCTGAAAATCACAATCTTACAATACCCCCCCGTCTCTTCTTCATCCATAGTCTTAGCAGAACATATTGACATTCTTCGGTTAAATTTGGAAAGAAAGAATAAATTATGCATAGATTTGAGGTTCAAGAACAGACCCATATTGACCTCCATACAGTTTTGAAGGATTCAACCCCCCGCGCATCAGTAGGGCCGATACCTCCAATCTGCCCTTGACGGCTTTGCACCGCCAACTCCATAACCCCACTGCAGAAGAAGAAACAAGGTATGTCACAATTTGCTAGGGGCTTGAAGAAAACAGATTTCCCTTAGAGATTGCCGCCAACGCATCTTCAAAATTATTTCAAATCATTGCAAGCAGTTGTCTGCGGGAGTAATTTATTAACAAATACTTACTTCATCAAAAGATTCCATGCCTCCGTACATTCTTCCGTATGTGCTGCGCATTGGACCACCATACCCCCCAAAAGATTCAACATTGTTCATCGCAAAATTTCCACTGCTGCCAGCATCATCAAGCGGAGCTGCTGAATCTATAGCAACCTGAAATTTCTCATTTGTTTTAGTGCAGTAATTGTAACCGTTATTGGAAGAACATACAAATTAACCATCAAAGCATAAAGCTAGCATTAAAGTTAAACAACTGTGCAACTTCACGACGCAGTATCAAGATTATGAATATATATGGCTTTTCGAGGAGTCCGGGGAAGCTCTATGCAAAACTTTACATGACACATAAAACTAACAAACTTAGGATTTTTGTGACATATATAAAAAAGGGGAAAGATAAATAACTACCATTGAAAGAAGATTGAGACATTTTTACTTAAAGCAAAAGCTGCATCAAGTAAATGTTTCCTAAGTATACTCGATCATTAGAGATATGTGTGCATCATGCAATCAAGTCGAGAGCAATGACTTCGAATTCATTAAGATAAGTCAACGTTGCTTTAAAGTTCTGTCCAGTCCAATGAAGAAAAATATCAACAGCATACCACTTCCTCTTACACTTAAAAAGGATTATACCAACACTCTTCCTGTTATGATTGGCTCCACCAAGATAACTATATTTTGTTTCTGGTGATTTTTTTTTACAAGAAATGAGATTAATTAAGAAAAGAAAGTAATAAGTGAAGGGAGGTAGGATAATCCCAAGATATTAGTGAAAAACAATCTCTCCAATTAAAAATAATTACACTGAACAGATAACTCTTCAAATACTTATGAGTTATAATTCTACCAGTCAATCTTTAGATACTTATCTTCAAATAAAATTTCATTGCAAATTATCCAAATAGCACAACACATAACGAGAATACCAAGTCTCCAAATTAAAATCTTCTTTTTAAACCCTCCATCCATAATAGAAATATCATTGATGATGCACCCAATATCAACGTGAACTCCCACACGTTGATATTTGCAAACTGATTAAATTATTTAAATTTATACCTGTTGTCCGCATATTTCATGGGACCTTCGAGACACACGATCAGCTACACCATCCTCAGCAAAAGTCACAAAACCAAACCCTCTGTGACCAGTTCTTTTAGGATCCTACATTTAATGAGCATCAAATGTAAATGTTCATAGCCATCTTAAAGCTGTCTCGCATCAAATCAATGAGTAAATTTCATCATACCCTGGGAATGTAAACATCTAATATACGACCAAATCTACCAAAGTACTGGCGAAGTTCGTCAGCAGTTGCCTCTTGTGGAAGCCTACCAATAAAAATTTTTTTGCCCAAACCCCGAGCCGGTTCCCTTCCTAATCCAATGATTAAAAACATAGCATGAATTAAATGTACTTTTTATCAAGTACGGTAATGCCAAAAAAAAAATTGATTACTTCCATAGACAACGCCTGGATGGTCATATAAAGTAGGTGCACCCAGGGCAGCATATCGAGTTGCTGCAGAAATATAAGCATTGTATGCACCATATCCACCTGGGGCTGGCATTCTTCCTATGGGCTTGAAATCATCTTCCTGATAATGTAACATACCAAGCTTTTGAGTCTTTAATTTCTAAAATTTATTTGAAAGTAAAAACAAATCGGACAAAGAAAAGCATCTATAAAGAATAATAGTACAGTAAAAATAGATCCACATTGTATAGTAACTTGCCTTGGGAGTTGCTCGATCAACAACAACAGTAGTACCACCCAATTCATGAGTGTCATTCATCAATGTTTCTACAGAATCTGGAAACAAGTTTCCACGAAAATAATCAAAGCAACAGAAAAATAATGCATGATTTTGTGTTTTTTTTTGGTAAGCAAGTCCTCTTATGTATCCATAGGTGTTGAGTCGGCATCATGATAATTTTTGTGAAGTAAAACCAAACAGATTAATTTACATTAGGTTCTTTGCTAACACTGACAAGAAAAAATAGCTTTGGATTTATCTTCTGGATGACTCTTTGTCACGAGTAGGTAGCACCCAAAGAGGACCGAACGACATCATAAGATTCATGAATGAATATTACTATGCAAGAACATATAGCATTTCAACATCAATGAAACAAAGTCCCAGATGATAAAAAAAACACAGATCCATGATAATAACATTAAAATTTCCATGCAAGATCTTCATCATCAATACACAACCAGTTTCTACAAGTCTCATTGCTATTTTTTCTGCACCACCCTTCAGAGTCAAAGTAACATAAAACAGCAAGTAACTACCAACGTTTAACTCTCCATAGCAGAAAGAAGATCAATCGTACATCATTGGCACCAAGTAAGCTCAACCTTTCTCAATTTGTCAACAGCAAAACAAAATATAAATAAAAATATATTCGAACCTGCACTTTCATAAGTGATAAACCCTATTCCACGATGTGTTTTTGAGCCATGGTCCTGTAGAGAAAAAGTTGAACAAAACAACACTATCGTCAGTTTATGCATGAAACTTCACTGAGTATGTTTCTTTTAACAGGAGGAGAATTAGCACCTTAGGCATGTACAAATCTGTGATGTCTCCATATTTTTCAAAATGACTGCCAAGACAAGATTAAATGTTCGTCAAATCATCATGGCTCATTGTCATACCAAAGACAGGAAATAACAGTCACCTGCGAAAGGTTGCTTCTGACACAGACTGGGGAATTCTAGCCACAAATATCCTGGTAACTTTCTTTGGAGGGGCTCTCATTTCCTCCTGTAAACCAAAACAGAATACAGCATACATTTTCTTTACCAAAAAAAAAAGTTAAAAAGAATCTACTGAAAGTTGAAGTTAAAAAAGACTCGAGTAATGCATTAACCAGATATTTAAAATAGAAATGAATTTGGGTTGAAAATGAGCAACCTTAGGTGTCGCCACTTTAACTTCAAGGATCCTGTTGCCAAGGAAGTGCTCACTTGATAATGCATTCTGCAACCACAATGATACACGATTCAATACTCAAAAACATAGTAATGGATACAAATGTTGCAAATAATTGCTCAAATAGTTAAAAGGCGTACAATATAAAGATATATTCAGATAAGGGAAAATAATAATAAAAACACTAACCTTTGCATCTTCAACAGAAACAAACGTCACATATCCAAATCCGCGAGAACGGCCAGTTGAGCGCTCCTAAACATTGAAGTAGATAGATAACATTATTTATAGATATTGTGAAAGAAAAAATAAAAAGGTTAGCAGAAAAATGGCTGTAGAATGAGAAGTCCTATAAAATGACAAACATGGTTGACAAATTATGATATGTCATCTGATGTAAAATTCATCACACAATAAGACTATCATCCTGAAACCAAAAATCTTCTACTGCGTCTGTGCTCCATCTAAAGACAAACATCGGCAACAGCAACAGCAACACCAATCTAAGAATCTTGCTCCCAAAACTCAATTCGGTTACAATAGATTTAATTTCATTATTAATTAAAAATAACCCAAATCCCACAAATCTCTTAGTTTGTGCAGATTGAGGTCATAATGCAAGTCATATGAGTAATGCTCTAATTAGATGCTTTAGTCCTACTCTCTCTGATCCATATCTTAGCAAGGCAGACCTAGCCACAGAATTTTACATGAGCTAGTTATTGCCAAGATTTGATACAAAAGCTTACAGTCATACATAGAATCAAGCAACTGTAACCACATTGTCAAAATATTTTTTCAACCCGTTAAAGGACCTAGATGCCATTAAAAATAAATTGATAAGAAAAAAAAAAACAGGTAGATTAAAATGCGAAAAGACTAACCTTCATCACAATACAATCCTCCAATTCCCCAAATTTGCTCATGTAATCTTTCAACCCATCAGTGTCAACATCCCATGGAATACCCAAAACCTAAGTTACGAAACATATAAATCAACTTACAGAAATACAAAAATACTTCCAAAATAACAAGAAAAAGATTATAATTTAAGAGGAATACTTACCACAAGCTTTCGATCCATGAGATACTTGAAGAGACGAAGGTACAAAAATGGAACCCTAAAACACAAAATATATATCTCTCTCCTTCTCTTCTTCGCTCTAAGCCCTCTCGCTCACTCTCTCTAAATCTCACACACTCGCTCCCTGCACATGATAACAAGAAGAAGCGCACCTCTTTCTCACACATAATGATCAAATACCAAATCAAAGTCACCATTTTTCTCTGAATCTGCGATTTAAAGCTCAAAAAGAAAAACCAAAACAATCTGATAGCGAATCAAAGGAGAAAGAAAGAACCCTTCGGATTTCGTGCTCACTAACCTTTTTCGAACGTCTACGATATATTGTAACCCTCAAAGCAGATCTCTCCCTATGGCTCTCCTCTCTCTCCCTCCCTCTCGCCGCTCGATTTGCAGCTACAGCACTTGGTCCAGTTTTAAAAGAGGTCATCCCATGGACTATGGATTGACGTATTATCCAATGATTCAAGGCCCATCCGTACACCCAAAGCAGATCGCTCCCTGTGGCCCTCCTCTCCCTCCCTTCCTCACGCAGCTCGATTTGCAGCTACGGCGCTACGGCACTGGGTCCAATTTTAAATGAAATTATTGTGGGGGAGTAATTTAGTATAATAGAATAATTTTATAATATATAAATAAATTTATATTTATTAATATTTTACATTATATTTTATAAAATTCATATAAAATTTATTGGTAGTTTAGACTAACTTTATATTAATATATATATTATATATATGAAAGATAAAATATAAAAAATAATAATTAAAAAAAGTCTGTAACTTATAATTGAAGTATGAAAACTTCAAATAGTTTATAGTTATAAATATAGTTTATCTTATTAAAAATATATAGTCATATCCCGATTATATATTGTCGGCCTAAATGTCTTAGGCTTAGTGTATTTTGATGATGACTATTTGAGTGAAATACTAAGTAGATTATTATGCTTTTATTGATAATGTTCTTAATTGTTTTATCATAATATTTATATGTGTATTTGTTGAAAATAGCCTCAAAATAGGTATTATTGTGTGCTAACATGTTTACCTAAGTCCATGTAGTGAAGATGTATCATTTTGGGACATGGACTTATTAAGGATGCAAAGAGGATGTGTTGTGGACAAGTTGCACTGGAGAATTGGTCGACCAAATATGGAATTTGATCTTCCAGTCGTGACGCGGTCAAGGGTCCGGTCGAGGGATGCGATAGAAACACAACACAGTTTGCTCCTGCACTTTTCGGTCTAGAAGTGGTCGAAGCCACGGTCGAGAGTGGCAACCGAAAAGCATCACAGATTGGTCCGAGAGATTTCGGTCGATATGCGGTCGAGAGAAGCAGTCGAGGTTGCCGGCCGAATATTTGGACAGTTTGCCTCTAGACGTTGCGACCGAAAAACATGACAGTTTGCTTCTTGACTAATTCTTGCTTTTTTTTTGGATGCGACGTGGTCGAAGGAGCAAACGAGAACAGTGACCAAAATTGTACATAGAGCGCTCTGAAGTTTTTCGGACGAACTTGCTGTAGAGGTTCTGATCGAGATATGCGACCAAAAATACATAGTAGACACAACGACTAGTTTCTAACAATCGAATGTGGTCGACCAAAAAAGAAGTGGTCGACCAAACTATATAAATAGAAGCACTCCGAAGCTCAACAAAAAAAAGGAGAGAAGTAGGAAACTCTGCGGAATTTTGTACTCGACTTCTCATATACTTTATTGAGCTTGTCACGACCCGAAGACGGGCAGGACAGAACCATCGGTTTAGGTGACCCGATATTCGAAGAGAATCCGATCACCCAGCCTAAGACGTTTGTTTAGCGGAAGACTTATAAATATTTAGTTCAACCCAAAGTAGGGATTACAAGAAAATAATGGTACATAAATTAAAATAAAATCCAAATACTGTGCAACAAATCCAAACCAACAGTATTAAGGTTTACACACCAAATGTAATTATCCTCACCAATTAACAATAATTACTCAAGTAGAAATAATAGAACACTTCAGCTTCTAATCCTTAGCTGCTCTTGCCTTTACCTAAAGTTTTGGGGGAGGAGTCGTTTGGGGTGAGTGACTGACTCAGTCTAGTATAGCTATACTAGATGCACCTCATGCAAAACTGATTTTTCTCTATTTTCGAAAACATGATTATGTTTTTCATTTTACCGTACATGGATTTTTAACTAAAATCTCTTATCATATTATAACTCCGGCCCAAGGCCATCAATGAGGCTTTTACCGAAAACTTGCTGTATACATAGATAGTTATACCTCATAAAATAGGTCATCATCGTTTTCCAATCCGAAAACATCATCAGTGAAAAGAAGTGGTCGCTCAAAGACCCACCAGACACTCATCAGATAATAGGTAATCACCCGTCGATAATAACACCTCATGAGGCAAGAATTCTTCGTAAAGCGCTAGTTAAGCATAGAACAAGAATCAGCTACAAAACAGTTTTTCACCAAACGGAATCAGCGCCTTTCAAAGAAACGAGCATAAAATCTTGAATTTAAATCCAAACGACTTGAAAATGGTGCTCAACTCTTCCTATTAGATAGGGCTTCAACCCCTAAAAATTACATAATCAATCTCGAAAATACCAGAACTTAACAAAAGGAAACCTGTGAGTGGTCCAAGGAAACCCAATGTCCGGTAGCCGTGACTTCAGCGGATCTCTTGGAAGAAACATCTCCACTTCATTTTCTCTCTATTTTTCTGGAACTCCACCCTGGGTTAGTAGCTAGAGCAAGCTACTGAGAATTCACAGTATAAAATCTAACCCCAAAAAGTAGACAAACGTGGGGAGAGAAGTCTTGGAAATTCAGGTCGCAGATCTCCTTGGCTTAAAATTCGGTGAGGTGGTTTTGGAGTGAGCTCTGAAAACAAATAAGCTTCAGCTTCAAAATGGATTCTAAACTGAGATTAGCATTGCCCTAAGAGAGGTTGAGAAACCCTCCAAAGAAACTCTAAAACAAAATTACAAAAATGTCCTAAAAAACAAATTACAAAAGTATCCTTAAAATAATAAAAACACAAAATAGGTCCTTGGCTGGATTTTTTGTCTCTATAAATGGAACGTTTGACATAAAAAAAAAAAACCAAATGTAACGTAAAATACCCCTCTGAAAAGCTATGGATTTCTGCTACAATTTGTGTGAAGAACGCTATTTCATTTAAGGTCATGTAGGTCTATAACAACACCAAATACTCCACTGTGGTTAGGTTGTAAGCAGATTTGTAACGCACACCGTTTCTTCTATATTTTTGCTTCAACTTCCACTAATCTAAATGCCCGGACTCCTCTTTGTTTAATGAACTAAAATTCTCCTCCAAGCTAGCTAAGAAAGAGACACCCACAAAAATAAATAAAAAGGTTAGAAAAGAAAGGAGCCCCTTGGCTCGGGCTTGAGCATCCGGTTTGTGGTGCATCATCCTTCCGGGGTGATTGAGGATTTGACTTCAAATCCAAGGGTTGGCCATCTTCCTCATCTTCTTTCTCAAAGTTCACTTCCTTGTAAGTGATTATGCAACCACCCAAAAATATACTTCTTCAATTGATTTGCCAAAACAGATCCAAGTACATCTCATCCCAAAAGAAACAAAAAAAGTCTGGGGCAACACCCATTTCACTAGCAATTCCACTATGTGTAGGCCATTAATCAAAGTCCTCGAAAGTAAATCTATGGCCATCAATTTGGTTCACTAAGTAATCAACTGCCATAGGAATTGTTAAGTAACTTTCCATGATAGCATGAAGTTGCAATCGAATTAGCCACCAACAATCTCTTTGAGAAAAACACAAATATAGAATCAACATGTCATCATTAAGCTAGGAGTCGTGTTTGTTTACAATCAAGGATTCCACATAATCATTCAACATATAAATCCCAGATTTTAAAAGTGGTTCACAACATTTCAAAGTGGGAAGAGAAATTACTAACAAAGTTATACCTCCCTTGGATTGGATGGACAAAAATCAATGCTTGAAATCCATCAATGAAACATCTTTAAACTTGAAATTCCTTTCCTCAACCACAACATTAAAACATTATTTCCAAAACTAAAAAACAGCACCAAAATCAAAGGAATATCCAATCCAACCAATTCTAAATAGCCAAGTAAGCAAAAATTTTGCTGGTACATACCTCAAACACATAAATTTGGCTAGTTTGCTTGTTTTTCCTTCATCAATTTTTTTTTTAATGTAGCGCTTCCGTTGCAATAAAGGTTCCACATAAATCTTTTCAAATATATGCATGGAAAACCTCTTGAGATAGTGTCTTTCATTAATATTCAAAGAACTAATCTTGTCCTTGTTCAAACTTTGGGTAAGAAATTTTTGTACTCATTTACATTCTTCTTCTCGGCATAAACTAGTTAGAGGCCCTTTTATTGTCAAGGAAAAAAATTCCTTTTGTCAATTAGTTGACTCCTTCAAATCATTTTCTCCTTCAAAGGTTGCTGCCATTAAACTATTTCCACTCTCTATTTGCTCATCCTCAAAAATTTCTTCTTGTAAACTCTCTTTCTCAACTACTCGGAAACAATCTTCTTCTTGTAAAATTATATAGTCGAAATCCGCTGTCATTGGAGGAACTTCTTGTGGAAAGATAAGTTCCTCATCTTCTTCTTTAGTTGCTGCTATGGTGTCTTTTATACAACACTTATCATTTGAGCCCTCCAACAACAACATAGCCTCTTGGTTCGGACATTGTGAAACAATGTGCCTAAACCCTAGGTACTTGGTGCACTTGAGCTCTCTAGACTTGGGCCAAGAACTCTTCTCCAAAATTTTCTTTTTCCCTTCCCTCTTGCTGGTTATAACTTTTAGATCAAAAGGCTCATCTTTAGCTTCAACTTGTGTCTTGGAAATATTAGAGAATTTATAGCTTGGTCGAGAATGACAAGTCTTGGAAGATCGTGCTAGTTGCTTTTCAATTTTCATGGCTAGTTGAATTACACTATCCATCATTTCATAGGATTGGATCCCCACGTCATCCCCAATCTCTCGGTTTAACCCTTTGATGAATCTTGCAATGCTATGTTCCTCTAGTTTGTCAATTTCACTCCTTATTTTAAGAGTTTTAAACGTGGTTACATATTCTTCCACCGAGAGCAACCCTTGCTTGAGACTTTGCATTCGAAAAAACAAATTTTGTTTGTAGTGGTGTGGCACAAATATCTTCCTCATAGGTCTCCTCATCAATCTCCAACTATGGATTTTCTCTTCACCAATATGCCTCCTCTGATTTTTCAAGTCTTCCCACCACAAGCTAGCACAACTGGATAACTTCAAAGAAACTCGTTGAATTTTCTTCTTTTTCGAATAATTTGAACATTCAAAATTTCTCTCTATTATGTCCAACCAATCAAGAAAGTCATCACCATTTCTAGAACCTTCAAAAATAGGAATGGATGGCTTTAAAGGTTTCAACTCAACACAAAACTTATTTTTGTACCTTGGACAAGATGGTTCATAGCAATTGGTTTCCACACAATCTTCATCTTGTCTACTCTCTTCTGGGCCTCTAGTTTCAATTGAGGGACTAAGTCTTTTTCTTGGTCTAGGGGTTCTTGGTTCTTTCATATGTGCATTAGAGGACTCCTCTTGACTTTGCTGTAGTTTTAGAAACATCTCCTTTAATTCATCAAGTTGGTGTTGCAAACTAGAATCAGTCTTTTCTTGCTCTTTCTCAGTGGACAGATTTGTGGCCGGAATTGTGTCTTTGTTATGAGCATTGTGAGCTCCACTTCTTGGGTTCATTTTTTCCAAGAAAAAAGTAACTTACAAAGTTGCACAAACAAGCCACTTAGGCTCTAATACCAAATGATGCAAATTCCAATTGCAAGAAAACCAATTCAACAAAATTAGACTTAATCGGCTAGCTTAAAATCTGAACAGTGACTTCAACCAATCATAACTTCAATTGCATACAACGAAACATTAACAAAATTTCAGGGATCCAAGAAGTATCAGAGATGATAGTCCAGTTCAAAAATCTTTCTCAAATTCGTTGTAGAGCACAAGTTAAGCACAGAACAAGAATCAACTACAAACAGTTTTTCACCAAACAGAATCAGCGCCTTTCAAAGAAATGAGCATAAAATCTTGAATTTAAATCCAAACGACGTGAAAATGGTGCTCAGCTCTTCCTATTAGACAGGGCTTCAACTCTTAAAAATGAAAGAATCAATCTCGAAAATACCAGAACATAACAAAAGGAAACCTATGTGTGGTCCACGGAAACCCTATGCCTGGTAGTCGTGACTTAAGCGGATCTCTTGGAAGAAACCTCTCCACTTCGTTTTCTCTCCACTTTTTTGGAACTCCACCCTGGGTTAGTAGCTAGAGCAAGCTACTGGGAATTCACAGTACAAAAGCTAACCCCAAAAAGTAGAAAAATGTGGGAAGAGAAGTCTTGGAAATTCAAACCACGGATCTCCTTGGCTGAAAATCCAGTGAGTTGCTTTTGGAGGGAGCTCCAAAAACAAGTAAGCTTCAGCTTCAAAATGGTTTCTAAACCAAGATTAGGGTTGCCCTAAGAGAGGTTAAGAAACCCTCTAAAGAAACTGTAAAACAAAATTACAAAAATGTCTTCAAAAACAAATTACAAAAGTATTCTTAAAATAATAAAAACACAAAATAGGTCATTGCTGGATTTTTTGTCTCTGTAAATGGAACGTTTGACCTAGCAAACAAACCCAAAATGTAATGTAAAATACCCCTCTAAAAATCTATGGATGTCTGCTACAATTCGTATGAAGAACGTTTTTTCATTTAAGGTCGTGTAGGTCTATAACAACACCAAATACTCCACTATGGTCGGGTTGTAAGCAGTTTTGTAACGCACATAATTTCTTCTATATTTTTGCTTAAACTTCCACTAATCCAAATGCCCGGACTCCTTTTTGTGTAATGAACTAAAATTCTCCTCTAAGCTAGCTAGGAAATAGACACCTATAAGAATAAATAAAAAGTTTAGAAAAGAAAAGAACCCCTTGGCTCAGGCTTGAGCATCCGAATTTGTGGTGCGTCAAACAATAATGACTGCGATTTGTAGATTCCGCACGTCACCCGAGTTGCTGGAAAACTAGTCAGCACGACACAACTTGTATAATCAAATAGAATGTATAAGGTTGCTCACTATATATAGACTTGTTTATCAGTTAAGATACCTAGAAGCTCTAAATGGATGAGGTTTTCTAACGAGCAAGCTCGGGCCGTCACTTCACGCGTCAAATGAAAAGGTACTTCGAATAAAAAAGTCACAACGATTAACAACCTTTTGATCAGTGGGACAAACCCTGGCTAGGTTTAGCGCTTGCGACCCAAGGAGGCATCAGCACCCTCCCATCCGAATTTACAACTTCTAGGAGTTTCAATCTGTCACCAATGCCCCACCTATATTGTTTGCACATACAACCAATCAACCTTCACGCAACAAAAGGTTTCAAAGGGGATAGTCTTGTGATGCTTTAGTGCTAGAGTGCCTAAAGCATCAAGAGGATTCATCCTCCAATATATGCACAATAATTTCAAACCATGTACAGAACTGAAACATGAGAAAACATACATATACATAAAAATTGACGTGCTGTCGAACAGTTTCCATCATTTTTCAAGTGTGGTATCCCACAAAATAATCATTTTGAAAACGGGATGCAATACAATGCAAGAGGTATAGAAATCCCTACATTTTCGGCGTTCTTTCTTGTTGAACGGAGCAACCGTCTCCTCGGGAATGGTAGCACACTCGCCGAAATCGTCCAAGCCTGACAAAGGTATAAACGCGGGAACTTATGAATAATTTCTAGAAAATAAATGAAGGGTCCTATACATGGAAAAGGATCCCAACCGAAGTGTAAGTGACCCATTTAAGAATCCCAATAAAATTTCTCAAACTTCATCTAACAACATTCTTTAACCCAAAATCCAACTTTAAATACCTAAATAGTTTTTATAATCCAAAGTCTCGTCTCGTTAACATGATAGATCCCACTTCAACCAACACCGAAATTGAGACCAAACTTACCAGGTTTCATGACAACCATAGTCTCAAATTATCTTAGCAAAAATAGTTAACTAAAATCCAAATCAAACCCATAAACCAACTAAACCTTCAACTTCCATAAATTATTTTACTCACAGGGAACAACATCAAAGCAAAATCCAATTCCTATCCAAAACTAACAGAAGCAACAATAACAATATATCTTCAACCATTTTCTATGATCACAACACAATTTAAACAAAAACCTAACAGCTACACCATTGATGGCAGCAAGCAGAAATCAATTGCATTCCAATTACAGAACTTCAGCACAAAATAAATTCTGACAGAAGCAGTGAATCAGCCCTATCTCATTACAACAACATAACAAAACCAACAACCAATATATCCCAACTTCATCAGTGAACCAAACAACTAGAACAAACCTAGAAACCATTTTTGAAGCAGAAATTCAACTAAAAAATCCCTCAAACAGAACAGAATCGGACTCAGTTCCAAATTGCAACAAAAATCCAACAAGAGCAGTAAATCATCCCAAATGAAGAGGAATCAAAATCCAACTGATAATAAAAATGGAATATTGATAATTGAACAAAACAAAGAAAAGGACTTCAATGTTTTTCATTACTGATTACATTACAGAGAAAGCCTATTTATAGGCTATTACAGAGTAAAAGACAAAACAAAAAAAAAACACGCCCACAAACACTCTCCTTAAAAACACTGACGAAAAGAAACACTGAAAGAGAAAAACTTTGAAAAACAATGTAAAGTAACGCCGAAAGAAAAAACATTGCATTAATGATTGGTCCCACCACCATTAATGCTTGGGTCCCACTATTAATGCTTGGGTCCTACAAATAATTTACATGACAATCCCTCTCGTAAACTGAAGTGCTTAACTTCAGTTTAATGCAGACATTTCTTCAAGTAAGATTCTTCATGTCGCAAACACTCAATAAATTTCTCAGACTTTGAAATAAAATGAATTTGAGCGGTTTAGTAAATATATCAACCAATTGCTCTTTGTTGGAAAAATGCTTCAAATCAATTATTCCACTATTGCTGAGATCCCTTAAAAAATAATATTTCACTTTAATATGTTTGCTCTTTCCATGTAAAACTGGATTCTTTGAAAGTTTTATGGTTGAGCTGTTGTCACAGAAAATTGTAGTTGCTTTATTTTGGTTGAACTGTTATTCTTCAAGAATTCTCTTTAACTATATAGCTTGGCAAGTACAAACACATGCAGCAATAAATTCAGCTTCAGTCGTCGATAAAGTAACAATTCATTGCTTCTTAGATGACCACGAAACAGCCCCTGTACCAAACATAAATACATAACCTGATGTACTTTTTCTATCGTCTTGATTGCCTGCATAATTGCTATCAGTAAATCCGATCAATTTGGATTGTTTACCCTTCTTGTAGAATATGCCAAAATCTTTGGTTCCTTGCAAATAGCGTAAGATTCGTTTAACAGCTGATAAATGCAAATTTGTCAGATTCTCCAAATATCGGTTGATTAAACTCATAGAGTACATAATATCTGGTCTCATTGCAGTTAAATACATCAAATTGCCAACAATCTGTCTATAAAGTGTCTTGTTCACTCTTGTTCCTCTATCATCCTTATGTAGCTTCAATCCAACCTCTGCAGAAGTAGTTACGGGATTGCAATCCCTCATTTGAAACCTGTCTAAAATTTCTCAAATATACTTCTTTTGAGAAATAAAAATTCCATTAACAGATTGTGCTACTTCTATGCCAAGAAAATAATGTATCATTCCAAGATCAGACATTTCAAATTCGTTCATCATAGATTGTTTAAATTTCTCAAACATAGAACAATATTCCCGGTGTAAATAAGATCATCCACATATAAACACACAATGAACATATTTCCTTTATCTCCGAGCTTAACAAATAATGTGTCCTCATATGGACATTTTTGAAAACCTTCTTTTAAAAAATAATTTTCAATCCGACTATACCAAGCCCATGGAGCTTGTTTCAATCCATATAGAGCCTTTTTCAATTTATAAACTTTATGCTCATTTCCAACTTTAATATAACCAGGAGGTTGATCGATAAATACCTTTTCTTTCAAGGTTCCATGCAAGAATGCCGATTTAACATCCAATTGAAAGATAGACCACGATCTTTGTGCTGCTAATGTAATAACCATTCAGATTGTATCATGTCTTGCAACTGGAGCAACAACTCACTGTAATTAACTCCATATTTTTGTTTGTAGCCTTTAGCCACTAATCGTGCCTTTTATTTGTCAACCTCGCCATTTTCTTTTAATTTTGTTTTGAATATCCATTTTACACCGATAGTTTTGTGATGTTTTGGAAGATCACATAACTCCCAAGTATCATTCCGTTCAATAGTTTCAATTTCATCGTCCATCGCCTTTCGCCATTTTGATTCTTTTGAGGCAGTTTCAAAAGAAGTTGGATCGTAGTCTGCAAAGAAAGTAAAATACGTTATTGGATCATCAGTTTGGTCAATTCCAGATACCTCATAATCTACCATCCAGGCTGGCCTTTTTCGAACACGACGTAAATAAGTTTTCGCTGTTGCATCAGAAGCTTCTGCTATTGAGGAACTTTCATCATCAATTTGAACTTCATTTTGAGGATCTTCAAGAGAAAGATCTGTTGGATTTTCTTGTTGTGGTTGCTCTAAATCAGCCTCGTCATCAAGAATAGTTGGAGTAGGCTGCTGCCATGTCGTATTCCAGAAACTTTCCTCATCAAAAATAACATCTATGCTTGTCACAATCTTCTCAGTGAGCGGATTGAACAATCTATCAGCTTTTGATGTGTCACTAACGCCGAGAAAAACACATTTTTCTCCCTTATCATCCAGCTTCTTTCTTCTTTCATTTGGTATATGTGCACATGCAATGCAACCGAATATTTTGAAATAATTTACTGCTAGTTTTCTCCCACTCCAAGCTTCCTCTGGCGTCATATTTTTAATGAAAAAGTAGGGCTTCGATTTAATTTATGAATGCTCCAATTTACTGCTTTAGACTAAAAATTTTTTGGAACTTTTCCTTTGGTCAATAAGCATCTCACCATGTTAAGAATGATTCTATTTTTCCTCTCCGATATGCCATTTTGTTGTGGTGCATATGCAGTTGTGACTCCTTTCGTATGCCTTGAACATTGCAGAAAGTTTCAAACTCCATTGAGAAAGATTCTCCTCCTCGATCTGTACGAAGAGATTTGATATTTTTCTCCGTTTCTTTTTCAACTCGTGCCTTGAAGCTTTTAAATGCACTAAAAGCTTCAGATTTTTCCTGCAAAAAATAGACCCACGTTTTTTGAGTAAAGTCATCAATAAATGTAATGAAGTACCGTTTACCCCCATTAGATATTAGCTTTATCGGCCCACAAATGTCCGAATGAATTAGCTCTAAGAAAGTTTTGTCTCTCTATGATTTTCCTTGTGGGAATTGAGAACGATGTTGTTTTCCAACAATGCATTCTTCACAAACTTGAGAATGAATAGAAATTTGAGGAAGACCAATCACCATATTTTTCTGCTGTAGAGTCCTTAGTCCTCCAAAATTTAGATGACCATACCGAAGATGCCATAGCCATGAAGAATCTTTAGTCTCAGCCATCAAACAAGGTTGGATAACATCAATCTTTAGAGGAAACACCTGTTTGAAGTCATTTGAATAACAACTATGGATCCACGAGAAGAGTTATATATTTCACAAACACCTTTTTCAATGGTTATTGTATAACTTTTTTCTTGCAACTGACCAACACTCAATAAGTTAGTCTTTAAATCAGGAACATAAAGAACATTGGAAATCGTTTCTTCAAAACCATTCTTTATTCTTATTTTAATATCACCTTTTCCCATAACTTTCACACTAGAACAATTACCAAAACTTACTGTAGAGCAAAAATCTTCATTTAAGGAGGAAAAAGAAGATTAATTTTCACACACGTGGTTACTGCAACCTGTATCAACATACCATACATTGGATTGATGTGCTTCATCAACCTGTGCAACCATCAACAAAGTTTTCTCTTATTGTTTTTCTACAAAATTGGATTTCTCTCCTTTTTCTTCGTAGTTAGGTAGTTTAGTATAACATTCAGAATGATAATGACCCATTTTATGACATCGAAAACACTCTACCTTAGATTTGTCAAAGTGTTGATCTTTTCCTCTGCATTTGTTCTGAAATTGGTCATCATCTGCTTTGTAATATTGACCACCATTTCGGTTGCCTCGATCTCCATTTCCTCTACCTCTACCTCGACCACTTCCTCTAAAATTTGAGGAAGACTTAGAAGTGGTAGCTTTTAAAGCTTGCTCCTCTCTTGGTGAACTTCTATTCATCTTTTGTTCGTGAACCAATAATGAGATTTGGAGTTCGTCAACCGAAAAATCATCAATGTCTTTGGATTCTTCAATTGAGCAGACAACATAATCGAACTTTGGTGTTAACGATCATAGAATCTTTTCAACGATGGCAACATCTTCCATTTTCACACCATGAAAACGCATTTTGTTTGCTATCCCCATAGTCCTTGCACAATAAGTGGTGACGGATTCTCCATCTTTCATTTGTAGAGTCTCGAAATCACGTCTCAAGGCTTGAAGCTGTGCACACTTCACTCTCGAGGAGCCTTGATACTTCTTTTTCATAGAATCCCAAATATCCTTGGAGGTATCTTTGCAAAGAATAGTCTCCAATATCAAACGATCAATCGCTTGGAATAAATAATTTTTGGCTTTGAGATCTCTCAATTTTTGCCTTTCAATTTCTACTTGTTGTGCATCAGTGAGGACGGTGTCATTTGCTGGTTCGGTTACTCCATTTTGAATCACTTGCCAATATTCTTTGGACCTCACGAAATTCTCCATCAACATGCTCCAATGATCATAGTGACCATCGAACCGTGGAATAGTCGGTTGAACAAAACTATTGGAAGCCATGAATAATACTCGTAGTGAGAAAAAAATCTGTGCTAGAATGTTACAATACTCTAGAACCCTCACATTTTTTTTCAATGGCTTTGATACCACTGATAATAAAAATGGAATACTAATAATTGAACAAAACAAAGCAAAGGACTTCAATGTTTTTTGTTACTGATTACATTACAGAGAAAGCCTATTTATAGGCTATTACAGAGTAAAAGACAAAACAAAAAAAAAACACGCCCACAAACACTCTCCTTAAAAACACTGACGAAAAGAAACACTGAAAGAGAAAAACTTTGAAAAACAATGTAAAGTAACGCCGAAAGAAAAAACATTGCATTAATGATTGGTCCCACCACCATTAATGCTTGGGTCCCACTATTAATGCTTGGGTCCTACAAATA
>CM039483.1:13920816-14075122 GCA_022433065.1 Begonia loranthoides
ACACCGGGTAGGCTGAAATGGCCATTTTTTTCTTTTTCATTTCTAAATTGGCCCCTATCCTTTTCAGCTCATTGTTTTGGAGGGATTTTCCCCCCATTTCCTCCATCTTCATCTTTCATCCCTTCAATTTATCTATTTCACTTATTTTCCTTATTTTATTTATTCCTACTTATTTACTTCTTTTATCCCATAAATTCCTTGATTCTTTTTCATAATATATAAATGTATGTACACCAAATATACACATCATATATTGTATAGCTTACTCCAATTCCCAACTTATTCTGAACATCACCTAACAACGTTATAATTCCAATTTAGCTCTTCAATTCTGTTGCTTAATTGAATTTTTCGTTCTAAAATTTCTAATTCCACCAATCTTACCAATTGACCAAAACTACACACGTGGCCGCTACGCGACAATTCGAGTTAACCTTTCAACATTATGACCGATTTTAACGCGAAAATTAACACATTGAATTTCTAAATTAAAAATTTCATGGGTTTTATAGAGCTTGTAACCTTCTCTATCCGTTCCTAAACTTGAGAGTTATATTAGGAGAGTTAAGATTTAGTTTTTGAGCTTTCAATTATGAAATCTTTGCTCAATTGTAAAGGGTGACTTCCTATGAATTCGTCAACCATAGGGTGACGCCTCGTAATAGTCAAAGGCTAGATTGACGGTCGAAAGATCAATCAAAGGGTGACGCCCCGTAATAGTCAAGAAAAGGATGATGCCCCAAAATAGTCATTTGTAAAGGTTTTGTTTGACACCCGTAAGTCAAACATCGTCAACCGAGGAGGTTAGACGGTTAAGGATCTCCAAGTGAGGCTAGGAGCGCGGACGTAGGCGGGGTTGCCGAACTGCGTTAACAAACGTGTTTGCACTCTCTTTTTTCTAATCGCTTTACTTTTATGCATTGAATTATTATTTGTGTACAATAAGTCATATAGAGAATTTAGAGAAATAATTATTGCACAAAAATATTAAAACACTTAATTCACGCCCCCTCCCCCCCTTCTTAGGTTCATATCGATTCTACATATATGTCGTTACATAAGATAAATATGTTTTATATAATACGATTATATTGGAGTGGACTAGATAAAATTATATTGTTATGATAATTTCCGTTAAATATAGAACAATTAATTTTATCATAATGATTATCATATATGTATGATCTTAATTCATTGTATTTAACAACTCTTATTACATTTTAATTTATTATTTGATTTACTCGGTAAAGTTTTATACAAGCTACGATTTGTATACCTTGTTTATTGGGAGTGAATTAAAATGAATAGTTGAAACATTAATATTTATACAATGAAATATATTTCTATAGATTCCCTTGTTTGTTAATTCAGGGATCGAATAATTAGCGCACAATTCATAATCGTTATGAATTCATTATTTAATCAAGGAGTAATGGTAGTCAAGGATAAAGATGTAATATGAGAGGTTAACGGATTATAAACCTAGCTTTGATGAGAGCCTACGGTATTGAGGAACCATAGACCCAACAACAACGCAAAATGTTGAACAAATTGTCTTACGAATCAAGAAATGGAAAAGTAATTTGACCCAAACCAAACTCATTGGCTGAACCAAAGTTATCCAAAGAGTAGCTTGACCCTAAACAAATTGGTTGGCTAAACCAAAGCTATCAAATCTTAATCTTCAAGGTGGATGCTTGAGAAAGACTAAGTTCTTCCTAAGAAGATAAATAGAGGAGAACCTCACAAAGAGAAACTCACTAGTTGTATTCAAAATCAAGTGTCTACAAATGGTGCCTCTAGGCCTTTTATAGGTTGTCCTTCCCTAAGAAAAGTATGTTAAAATAATTTAAAAGGTGGTCATCCTCCACTAAGAAAAGTGTGTTAAAATAATTTAAAGGTGGTCATCCTCCATTAAGAAAAGTATGTTAAAATAATTTAAAAGGTTAGAATAATGGTTTTTGGTGGAGTTCGAGGCCAACGGGCTCTCGGCGGGCATGCTGATGAGGCACACTTCATGGTGCACAGGCCCCTCAGGCTAGTTTTTGGTGGAGTTAGAGGGTGACAGGGCGCGTTGATGGGGCACGCTGACTGATATGTGAGCCTCATGGGACTTTGAGTAGGTGTGTAGGGTGATAGGCCATGGGCAGTGAGCGCGCCCTAACAAATTCAGCTTTTCTTTCACCTTCCACATTAGTTGTAACATTCCATTTTCGTTTATGAACTTTTTGTAAAATTTTGAACATTTTATAATCCCATTAAATTATACTTAATAAAAAAACATCAGAGTACATTACGTGGAATAAAAACATTTAAAGGTTTTACAGAAATAACATAAATAAATACTTGAAATTCACAACAAAGTCTTCATGCATTTAAAACAACTTTTATTCATTTAGAGCCATAACCCCCAAGGTTGTTTCGCGCATGGTAACACAAGCTTTCATCGCATCACACTTCCTCAATGATCACTTCAACTAGCTCATAATCCATACCTACATCACAGGAGGAATAATGAGCCTATTGCCCAGTAAGGAATATAAAATGAAATGCAACCATAACCTTTGTAACAACTCTATATGCTTAAGTCTGATATATCTGTAAGCTGGGTGAGAGCAACCTCTTCACTTTCCAAACTCACTAAAAATGAGCCCACTTACATTACATTCATTTACTCTTGGGTGAGAGCAACCTCCGCAGTTTCTGAACTCACCCCCGTTGAGTAAGAGCAACCTCTTCAATTTCTGAACTTACTCAAATGAGCTATTTTCTACGTGTGAGCAACCTCTTCAGTTTCCAAACCCATGTAGGAAAACACCATTTATTATCTTCATTATTAGCCCATGCAATGCATTACGTGCAATCCTACAACATGTCTATATGAATGTCACACACAACAATTTATATATCATAAACAATACCACAAACAACTAACAAACAATAACTGTAATATCCCAAATCTTAGTTGAGATGAAAGTATAGCTTGAGTGATAATTTTGGGATATTAGGAGCTAAGTTGGACATGTAAGAATATTGGTCAAGAGAAATGTAATTGAAATAAGTGAGTTTTGATACTCCGTTAGGTTCATAATTAGATTATGGATTAATCGTCAGTGGAGGTAATATATATATATATATATATATATATATATATATATATATATATTACCTTAAACAATATAATATATTTGTACATAGGTTAATGAAGTAATATATACATTATATTGTTTGGAAGTATATATAATGGGAGAAGGATTTTGAGTGGCTGATGACAAATTGAATAGGTATTGATTAAAAATGTATATTGGATTAAAAATGGGTATTGGGTTTGAAATGGGAATTGGGATTTGCAGTTGATTAAGAAAATGGGTTTTTAAAGTGTGGTTGATCATGGTAAAGTGTGATGGATCATGGTCAAATCAACTTGATTTTGTTAAAGATAAAGTAATGATAAATAACATGATTAATACATATTTCATGAGAGTGTAAACTATGGTCGATCGTGGTGGTAGTTCGACAAAGGGAGATCATCTGCCGTGATCGTCCGCAGTTCAAGAACAAAGGAAAGTGAGGTTGATTTGCTTAACAGTGGTCGATCGGCTTGAAGGAAATGCTTGCGACCGCCATTTATGATGATTATTCTGGAGTGTTTTAATCGACATGAGATGAAGCGAGCCGTTGTCTGGAACATCTGGGAATCAAAGGAGACGAGGTTAATTGTGTCTGAAGCTGAGGAAACTGATGTTTTATACGTTGGTTCATCTAAGGGTTGCATGTTAACGGTGATGAACGCATCTGAGATGAAGAGGTTTATGTTTGCAAATATGAATGGTTACTAGTCATTGATGACTAAACCTTCTGTCATCAACAGTTGGGTACTGAAGGGTCCTCCATGAATTGCCTATAAATTGTGAGGTGCAGCAGTGAAGTTTTGGAAGAGAAAAATAGTGGGGTTACTCTGCCAATTTTTGGAGGCTGAGTCAAGTGCTTCTGAAGCTTTGTTGTTGTGAGTCTGGAGTTCCTGAAGGAAGTGATAGTGAGAGTGTTTTATTTCAGAAGTGAATTGTGAGTGCCGAGAGTTGTGAGAAGAACGTGAGAGAAATGAATTGGAGTTTTGTGAGGAATCTGTGAAGCAAAAACGTGAAGGAGATTGAAGACTGTGAGTAGATTTTTGGACGTATGGGTCGTCTCTGTTGGTGAAAGAAATTGTTGAAGAACAGTGAGGGGAGTGTTGCTTTAATGTTATCTACTCTTGGGTTTTTACAGGTAATAGTTTCTCTTGCATGAATATATGATATTGATGATTGTAGTTGTTATGTCCTCTGCTAAGTGATAATATTGGATATATTATTTAGTTAAGGTATTATTTTGTTAGACGTTTAAGAATATTGTTCGGAAAATGATGAGTAATCGAATATTATTTGGGGAATAATGCTAATGTGAGGAATTTAATAGATTTGTTAGCAATGGGCGAAGTGATAACTAGATTGGGTGATTATTAATTGATGATATGTGCTTTATTAATTGGTAGATTATTATTGGAGATAAATATTAATGGATTAAGGATTGTCGTTGATGGATAAAGTGATTTTTAGAAGATAAGGTTCTTTGATAATTGGACATAATGGGAAGTTATCCATTATGGGAGTATGAGCATGATAGTTAGAATTAGGAGAATTTTGTATTAAAAAATAATTATTAATAGCTATGTTCTTAAATTTATGATTAGGTTTCTTTGCGAAGAATCTTAAACTGATAAACCTTAAAGCTCATGATTTTAGGTACGTGGTACTGCATGTGTTTTGTCCGAAAGGACCTACATCTCGGGAATTAGAGGGTGTTTACTATTTGTATTGTTGATTATTATGAATTATATGTTTATAGAATAGGTTTAGTTTCTTAGATAGGACAGATCACGTTTTAAGGATATGATTAAGGAACAAGTTAGAGAGGATTGTATGTGCACTACAACGTTAAGACATGAAATCATAAAGTACACGAAAATGGAATATACGTAAACAGCTGTGGACCAGTTAGATACGCCCGGTACAAATATCAAGTAAACGATTGGGGACCCATTAGATACGACCGACACAGATATCAAGTAAACGACTGTGGACCGGTTTGATACTCCTAACACAGAAGTCAACTGTGGTCTAGTTGGATACGCTCGGCATAGATGTTTATATGGTTCGGTTAGATACGTCCGGCATATAAACAGTAATCGGATGTTTATATGGTTCGGTTTAATACGCCCGACATATAAGCAAATAAAATAACAATATAAGACTTGAACAATAAAAGAGAAATGAAATGGAAAACCTTATACAATATTATAGAAATTGTATATGAATTCTATGTTTTACATTTATATCACGTATTGAGCGTTAGGCTCATAGTTAAGTCCCGTTGATTTAGGTTAGGAGCCAATAGATGGATAAAACTGCTGATGGACATAGCTGATGAAGTATTGTTGTATGGACGTTTGTGCTATTGGTGACATTGACCTGTGGTTATGGCTCACGAAGATGAAATAAAATGTTTTAAAGACTTTTAAGTATTTTATGACTTCAAATAAATGTTTTAAGTTAATGTGCTTATTTAAATGTTTAGTTAAACAATGAGTTTATGGTATTTAATTGTAAAAGACTTCCGCTGTATGTTTTATATGATTTAGACTTCCATTGTACATTTATGACTCTGGTTTTATTACGCAATGGTTTTAAAGAAAAAAAAAATTTATACGGAAAAAGAGGTTACGGGATGTTACAATAACTATGCTTCAACTATAACATTAATACTAAACTCGTTTCTATGAACATATTACACTATAACATTATACATCTATTTCTCTATCCTTGACGTATTATTTCTATCTTATTCTTTAACAATATGAGTACTATCCTATGGCAACAACCACTTGAACATAAATTGTGGGCTTATACTAATTAAATATTTCTTTACACCTATAAATTCTATTTATTTACTCAGAGAACAATCACAGAAGACATGCAATTTAACTTTTTCTTCATGATGGACTAACAACAGATTAATTTATTATTACCAAAACTAGTGGTGGCCAAACAACTTAAACCACAAATTAACAGAGATCTATTGGTAATGGTGCAATATAACAGAGAAACACTAAGAGATCAAACCCAAAATATACAGACTCATTTTCTTTTCACGGTTGGTTAGCATTAGGTTGTCTCTTATTATCTAAACATAGGAACACTTCAACAATAGAGAAATATAAATGAAGGAAGAGCATTACAGAGACAAAACATGCAGAGAATAATAACTTATCTTGCAAAACCCATTTTTACTTTACTAATTGTAATTGCTAACATCTATCTCACTAGCAATCAAGGACAAAGGATAATATAGATGTATAAAACCATTAATGAAGACATGCTATCATAGAGGACGAATCCAAGAATATTAAGCAATAAATGTAGATAATAGAAGAACCATATTTTTCATGAAACTAGAATGAAATCACAGAGAAACTCAATCATACCTACTTCCTGCGATGTAGGTCTTTACGGACAAAAAACAAACATTATTCCTTAGCTCGTGTAGCTTTTCTTTCCCCTTAGTAGTGATCCTTCCCGTTGACAGCACCCTCAAACTAATCTCACAGAGGCGACCTCTCTCTCACACAAGTTTTTTCAGAACAAAAAACTTCCATCTTCATGTCCCATTTATAATACATCTCAATGACTCTTCAGTCACTCCCTGAAGACAAAGCGTCGAGAGAGAGAGAGAGAGAGAGAGAGAGAGAGAGAGAGAGACGTTGGATGACACTGGAATGTCAAAAGTCGAGCGTTCAACATTTCTAGTGATTGAATATCGCTTCCAGACATTGAAAATTAATCGCAGATGATTGATTTAACTGAAGGACGATCGATCACCATTATGTAGATCGTCTGCCAAATTTATCTTCAGTAACTCCAGTCGATCACGCTAGTCGATCACCCAGGACGCGATCTACCACCCACTCTGTCTCATAATTTTGTTTAATTTTCCTCAATTTCTTTAAATGTTTAACTCCTATATATATATATATTTATATATATTCTAATACTTTATAAAATGTCAATACTTTGCATTTCCACTTAATTCAATAATTACATGTAACTGCATACCCTGAACATTACATTAGTAAACTCATTAGTATGCAAAGGAAAAATATCAAGCAGAGTAAGTGGGTTAAATCAATAAACAACTTCAAAAGGTGAATAGGAAGTAGAAGAATGCACAACACGGTTATAAGCAAACTCAACATGGGGTAAACATTTTTTTTCCATTGTTTCAAATTTTTAGATATGATTGTTCTCAACAATGTAGATAGAGTTCGATTAACAACTTCAGTTTGCCCATCCATTTGGGGACGTACCACGATAGAAAATACGAGTTTGGTTCCAAGTTTATTCCACAAGGTTCTCAAAAAATGACTTAAAATTTAATGTCCTTATCACTTATAATAGTCCTGGGTATACCATGCAAATGAACTATTTCTTTAAAGAATAAGTTAGCCACATGCATCGCATCATTAGTCTTATTACAAGCAATAATATAAGTCATTTTACTAAGACGATTAGCAAAAAGGTGCTATCTTTACCTCATTGAGTCCTACGCAAGCCCAAAACAAAATCCATAGATATGTCGATCCAAGGTTGATTAGGAATAGGTAAAGGCATATATTTTCCATGAGGTTTAATTGCTGATTTTGCCTTTCTACATTCAATGCACTTATAACAAAATAGATGTAACATCAATTTTCATTTTTGACCTTTCTCCCTTCCTCGTTGCCTTTTTTGCTCACTTCTCTCTTGACTTTTCTCTGTTTGGCTCTTCTTGCTCCTATTTCCTCTTTGCAATTTTCCTTCTTTAATTCAACTCCCATAGTTTGTTCGACTCCTCCATATTCAAAACTTTTCTCTCTTTTTTTTTGCCTTAGTACATTCTTAAAAGTCTTTGGCAATCCTTTCTTGATCCTTACTAGCTTCCCATGGCTTTAACAGTGTTAGTACAACAACTATTCCATTATGAACCAAGGAATATTCATTATCGTCCCCATTGTGGTTGACTCTTCTGTCGTACTGCCAAGGTCTTCCTAGTAAAATATGGATTGCTTGCATGGGGACCACATCACATATTACCTTATCTTTGTATCTCCCAATAGATAATGCAATCTCCACTTGCTTGGTGACTTTAATTTCTCCACAATCGCTTAACTATTGCAACTTGTATGGCCTTGAATGTTTCATAGTTTTCAAGTCTAGTTTCTGAACCAATAAAGTATTGACCACGTTGGTGCAATTTCCACTGTTAATAATTAAGCTGCAAATCTTATTCTCAATATGGCACCATGTGTGGAATATATGCTCTCTTTGTGCCTCGTCATGATCTTCTTTAATTTGAACACTTAATGCTCTCTGTGTAACAAATAAATCTCCTTTAACAGGCTCTTCTCTTTCCACATTGCTGTAATTCTCAAGTGATGGTGATCATCGTCGCTAGAACTGCCACTTTCTACATCTCCATAGTTTTGGCAATCCAAAATTAGATCCACTTTCCGTTCCCATTCTATATATGCCTCCGGATCACTTTTGCCTTGGAAAGGTAGGATGTTTACCTTGATGTTGCTTAAATTGTCATCTTCTCAATCCATTTGGAAATCTCTTCTTCTTTGATTATGGCCTTCTTCCTCCTTATATTCATCTCTTTCAAAATTCCTCCTTTCTCGGCCATGTGGTGAAGTTGGTGTTTCCAAACAATCTATCCTTAGGGCTAGGGCTTTGAATTAGTGTTGTATGGCCCTCATAAATATCCTTAGATCGATTTTCACCTCTTCTCTACTTCCACTCATGATTTTGGATCAACAATTACAGAAAGTAGATGTAAAGAGAAGAAAAATTACAATAAAGTAAGGTAAATCACAAAAAGAAAGAAACTAAATCACAAAAGGAAGGCAATTGAAGTGCGATAAAGTAAATGCGATACAGTAAATTGCGATAAAAAATTTTGATAAAGTAAATTACGATAAAGTAAATGGTGCGTAAGAAGAAAAATTAATAAAGGTCCTTTCTCTCTTGCTCACGTGTTTTTACTTGAATATTGGTCACTCCAACTCGTGTTTGCTCTTGAGTGGCTTTTATAATGATATGCTCACACTCTTTCCTTTTATCACTTGTTCCCCGCTTTAAGATCTTTATGGAACAACTTGATCAAAGAATAAAGTATTGAACAAGCATAAATCAAGAAAAGTTCAAATTTTTCAAACTTATAATCCAACTTTCCAAATTGATCAAAAATAAAACTACTAAAACTACTTATTATGATTAAGTAGCTTAAGGAGCTAATAACTTGAATTTGGAATAAGGTATCAGAGAAATAGATCAAAACTTTGATAAAGGAATTGCACTCTTTGAGATGTAACCAACAACGTAATTTTCGAATTTGGAAGATGCTTTCTTTCCCTTTCTTTTTTTTTTTAATAAAAAAAACCTCACTTTTTTTTAATAGATTATTGAAAGGATAAAAGAAAATAACTTTGATAGATGATAAAAAAAAAGAAAAGAACTTTTTTTTTTATATATAATCGAATGAAAAGAAAGAAGTAAAGAAGAAGAAATTGATAACGAAAAAAATTAAAGAGAGCACCTTGAATTCGTTCAAGCCAATGATTTAATACCAACTGATGCGAATCTAGGGTATTGAGGAACCCTGGACCCAACAACAACCCAGAATGTTGAATAGTTCATCTTATGAATCAATAAATGAAAAAGTAACCTGACCCAAACCAAACTCGTTGGTTGAACCAAAGTTGTACAAAAAGTAGCTTGACCCTAACCAAATTGGTTGGTTGAACCAAAGCTATCAAAGCTTGACCTTTAAGATGGATGCTTGAGAAAGTCCAAGTTCTTCCTAGGAAGAAAAAGAGAGAAGAACCTTACAAAAAGAAACTCACAAGTTGTACTCAAAATCAAGTGTCTAAAAAGGGTGCCTCTAGGTCTTTTTATATGTCATCCTCCACTAAGAAAAGTCTGTTAAAATAATTTAAAAGGTGGTCATCCTCCACTAAGAAAATTATGTTAAAATAATTTAAAAGGTGGTCATCCTCCATTAAGAAAAGTATGTTAAAATAATTTAAAAGGTAAGAATAATGGTTTTTGGTGGAGTTGGCGGTTGACGGAGCATGCTGACAGGGCGGGCTGCATGGCGTGAGGGCTCCATCGGACTTCGGGGTAAGTGTGCGGATGCGGGGCGATGGGTTGTGGGCGGTGACCGTGCGCTGCTATGGTCCTTTGAATAAGTAACACATCTTTGCCTTTTTGGACTTGTAATTCCTCTTCACCAATGCTTAGCAAATTCATTGCCCTTGGTTCTTGGAATGTAGACTCTTTCTTATGGATTTCTTCGATCAAAAGTTGAGTTCTCTCATTCATCTTCCTTGCCCTTGCTCTAGTCATTGGGTTGCCGGGATTTTGGTCTGTGTGTGCTATCTAAATCACATCAAACTCTATTATGAATCTAAATAGATGGTTAATACATATGTAATGACAATATCAATGGATATTACTTTTAGTAAATATACTCTATAGTTTTTTCAGAGTGCAACTCTAAGTATTTAGTGAAACTACTTTAGAGTTAATAATTAGGTTAATTAATATAAAGAGTTTATATTAATTAATGAAATATTATTGGAGCTTAAAACTATAGGTCCATCGGTCCCTTTAGTGACCTTCTATCATTATTCAAATAATAGAACAAATACACAAAGAAGATTAAATAATTAATTATGAATTTATTATTTAATACACTCAATTATAAGTTTATTATTTTCCATTAGATGGAATAATTGAATTATTAACTAATCAATTGATTAAGACACAATGACAAAAGTTGTCATAGGTAATATGTTTGTTATATTCCACTAAATGAAATAATTGAGTTATTGATTATTCAATCAATTAACAAACATGAATTAACTTTTGAAAATGATTTTTAAAATGGATTATGTCAAATTTGAATTAATGTCACTGTGCCAAGTGTTGAGCTATGGTGACGAGATATTTTTATTTCCATAATATTTTTGTTATAAATGTATGAAGTCCATTCTAACTTAAATAGAAGATTAATATTTATAGTGGTTTTTTAAAATATCATAATGACCATTATGGAGTTATTTCACTATAAATAGAGATTCAACCTCATTAGCTTGAGGGGTTGAAATCTTTGAGATTAAAGAATCCATTTTACAAGCAAATTTGTGAGTCTTGAAGGATTGAAAATAACCTAAGAAGGGGTGAATTAGGTTTTTAAACTTTTTCTTGCAATTATTAATTTCTCTCACTTAATTGATTTAATACAATTAATGGCTAAAGAAACACAATAGTAATGAGCAACAAGAAAAGGGATAAGGGATAAAAAAAACGAGTTGTTAATGATATTTAGCAAAGCGCACCTATGTCCGTGCTTCAAGGCTCACCTTTGAAGATCTATTCACCTCAATTGTTTGGGTTCAAATTGATTGACCTTAACGGACGTCAATCCAATCGTTACAATAACTGATTCATAGGGCATCACCCTTCTTGTTCGATTACAATATTTTTTAAATAAAAGCTCTCGCTTTACAATCAACCTCTCAAACAAAAAATCTCAATATGCGTAGGTGAGAGTTGAGTATTTGCACTATTTTCGTAAGCTAGAAATCGAGTAAATAAATTCGGCAGAGTTTCGGTACTTTCTCACTTGGTTACTCCAGCCTCGAAGTAACTTCTATTTATAGATTTCCCTACGACAACCTTGACCAAAAAACTTCAGAATACGTTTTTGGTCAGTCCCATCGACTGCTCTTGAGTCAACGACTTCGACCGTGTCTTGCAGAGTGCATTTTTTCATCCATAAATGCCATAATGCTCGACCCTGACTCTTTGATTTGCATTTCTTGAATTCTCTAAGTCCCAATATGCTATCTACTCACTACATGGAGTTAGATAAATTTGTTAGTCAACATTAATACCCTAATTAAGGGTATTTTCAATATAAAATGCAGCTCAAAATAACTGTTCAAATACAACTTAGAATAGAAATTTAACTACAATCATTCAATTACAATTGAAGATAAGAAATTCAACTCAATCCATAAGGAAAAATACTAATCTAAGCATCGGGCATATCAGCATCATCTGCTGAAGGAGGAGGCGGGGTTAATGAAGATGGAATGTCGAGATGTGCTGAAGGGGATGGAGGAACAGTGGTCCATACTCCTTGAGATATATCCTCAAGTCACTTTTCAATTATCTCAAGCTTGCCCATCGTTTGAATTAAGTAGGCTGATTGTCATTTCATCGTCTCTTGAAGGCAGGCTATCTCAAAGGCAATGGTAGAAGATTCTTGTCGCAAAGGAGCAAGATGAGAGGAGGGTCCAGGCTGTGATGAGGAAGGAAGAGAGAGCATAGGAGCATTGGTATTGCCTAGATGAGCCACATCTTTAGCGGAGCTTGAGGCGACTCGTGATGACTTAAAAATCCATTGACCATCACCACCCAATACAAACCCCATGTGTCCCAAAGTCCAAACTGAATAGATGTTAACAGTCTGTAGTAATAGAGAATGTAACGACCCAGATTTTTGTAATTCCTTGAAAACACGAGAAATTTAAAATTTTCAAAAGACACCGTTATAAAATGAAATCAGAGTGCGACTCTAAAACAAGATCGCTACTAACCATTCATAAAACTTATTATGAAAACCAAATTAATAAATGCAGAAGCGTAAATAAAATTATTTATTTAAAACATTGTGGAAGCGTAAAACTAAACACTTAAATATTGCGTTTAATGAAAGAACTAAATAATTGAATACAATCGAATTACAGCTGTTTCCCATTTTACTCTGTCACTCACTTAGCCTGGCCAACGACAAGCTCCTTCACGTGCCAATCCTTCATTCCCGCTTTATTAGATGTTATTCATTATCTGCTTATTATCTGTTCATCGTTACCTACAACTACACCACAAGTAATTGTAAGCCCAAAGGATTAGTAAGGAAAAAGGGTTAATGTAACATGAATGCCACTCATTAATCCATTTTGGAATGGGGGCCACTCAAGCCAATCCTTTCATTAAGTCTGTTTGTTTATTACTTTACTCTTACTTTAATCCATTTATTCCTTACTCGTATCTCAAGCTAGACTTGGGAGGTTTTTCTTGTGCGATGGCATAGTGCTCGGATATAACCTTTTACTTATAATCTAGAACTTTCGTACCCTGTGAGGGAGGGGCTCTGCCTAGATTGCAGACTACATCCACTACCCACCCACTCCCAATTCCTTTTTCTTCTTCTTTTTCTTAACATTTTAGCTCACTTATGCATGCTTGTGTACCACCACCAAGGTGACACTTCGTTTGATTTCTATTAACATGATGCATGATCATACATTCTAAACCTAACATGATGCATGATGCTTCACATTCATAATGATGGAAGCATGCATAAAAGAAAGTACCTATAATTGAAAGCACATATAAAAGAAAATAAAACATTTAATAGAAGGAAATAACTGCGTACAATAGAAAACAAGTACCATATCAAATTGAAACAGCGAATGCATACAAGTACGGTAAACATGCAAGTAACTTATTTAAACTATCATGCTTAGGAAATAACTACATTTATCATGCTAATTAGTTATCCTAATTAACTATCATGCTCACTTTGAGTTACAATTATTAATCTAGTTGGTTATCCTAATTAATTTACATGCTCAAGGATTAATAACTTTTATCATTCTAATTAGATACCTTAATAAATTTCATAGTCCATTTACATGCTTCCTACATTTATTATTCTAGGTGGTTACTCTAATTAGTCATCCTAAGTGATTTACATGCTCAAGAATTAATTACATGCTTTTATCATAGTTACTTAGCATGCTACTAATTGATTCATCATGCTAATTGAACATGCTAATAATTCAACATACTAATTACGTGCTACAAATCTTCCTAATTGATTTCTAACTCAGATTGCATGCTTTTATTTTATTATTACTAGTTAATTGAAATGACATATTAAACATGCGTAAGGTTTAGTTAACGTAATAGCAAATTGTTAACATGTTAGTCTAGTTAATTATTCTAGTGGGTTACACTCTCAGGGAAATACAATTGAGTTATCTACCATTATTATCTAAGTTAAGCATGCTTGAGTGTAGTTGCTTATTCTAGTTAATTCCAGTTAAAGACTAGCTAAACATGCTTGATCAATTGTTTAACGACTAATTAATTACTTAACTAGTTAATTGTACATGTTCAAGATATGCTAGTTAATTAACATGCTTAGTTTCTAATTAAGTTAATTACGGTAGTTAATTAACATGTTGTTAATTGATTTGCCCAAGCTAATTAAACATGTTAGTTAACTACTTAAAGATGTTAGTTAATGTATTAAACATGCTAATTACTTAATGTGGTATGTATTAGTCAATTAACATGCTGATTAATTACCCTAATTGATTACATGCTCAATAGGAAGTCACTAGTTAATCAACCTAGTTACCCAACATGCTCGTTAGATGGTTAAACATGCTTAAGGCAATTCAATTACTAACTAACATGCTCAAGATTATTAACGACTACACATGCTCAAGAATCTACAACACTTACCTAAACGTATTATAATTAATTATCATAAATTGTTCAATTAGACAAGTTAGTGAGTTCACATGTTTGGACAAATTCCAATCTATTTACATGTTTAGATTTACTAAATTAGTTAACATGCAGATTAACAATTAACTAAATTGATTAGCAATTTAAACATTATAGATGGATGGAGTGATAGCAACACCACAAAAATGAAGGAATAACAGCTTATAACTAACAATTAAATAGGATAACTAAACTGAATTTAAACAAAGAACAAGTCAATTTAGTGTCTACAAACTTAACTCTTTCATCTAAGCATATAAACATTTCTCATTCATCATTCATTATCTATGCATGTATGACAGAACCAATAACGAATAACAGGGAATATAACAAGAAATAACAAAGGAAAATCTACACTAACAATAAGGAAATATCACAGTGCACGCACTACAGAGCATTAGCAAGTCTACACTATCAGCCAAAGCATCAACAAGAGAATTATTCACAGTGGCAGTAAGCATCTAACAAATAACTACTCAACACTAGCTGTTAGCAATTTAAGACAAACAACATACTTAACAACTAGCAGTAAACATTTTAAGAATACTAACACTAAACTCATGCACACATACTTGTGGTGCAGGGCCTCCAAATGGCCAAGACACCCCTAATCCCTTACCTAATTTGAAGAACTAACACAGGGACAACTATGTTATAATGACCCAGATTTTCGTAATTCCTTTAAAATGCGTGAAATTTTAAAATTTTCTTTTTAAAGCAAAACATATCAGAGTGCGTCTAAACCGGATCGCTAATACCATTCATAAAACACATTATAAAAACTCAGTGAAAAATATGCGGAAGCGTTATGAAATTGACTTTTTCAAAGCATTGTAGAATCGTAATGAAATAAACCCTTGTAAATCATGGTGGAAGCGTAAATAAATCGTTCAAGAAGGAAATACTAAACAATTGAAACACCACGTTTAACAAATGAATCTAACAATTAAACATCATTTGATTACACTCGTTTACTCATCTTTCTCTTTGCCTGGCTAGCCCCGAGTCTCGTGCATGCGAAATCATCCATCCCTGCTTCATTATGTGTTTATCATCTACTTATTATCTGTTCATCATTGTACCTACACCACAAGTAATACGTGAGCCTAATGGCTTAGTAAGGAAAAGGGTTAATGCAATATGCTTATGACTCTCTTTAGTTCATTTGGAATGGGGGCCACCAATCCAATCCTTTCATTAGCCATTTACCATTTTATTACTTTTCTTTACGTCGTTCGTTCATTACTCGTACTTCGAGCTGGAGATTGGAGAATCCATGGTAGTAGGGCAGATCTTTGTCGGCTTCAACCACCTAGGGTAGATAGTCTTGCAGTCCCAACAAAGGAAATGTAATATTCTTTTAAATCTTGTATACCTAGCTGATTTGTACTTACCCTACCATCCCCCAACTCCCTTATTCTTTTCTTTGTGTCTGTGCCGGGATAAGCTACTGGACCACAAATGCCTTTATTATCTTACCGTTTTACTCATTTTCTTCATTTATCCTCACTCATGCATGTGTGTGTATCACCCCGTGGCACTCCCTATTAGTTTCTATTAACATGATGCATGACCATGCATTCTCAACCTAACGTGATGAATGATGCTCAATAACGTAACTTTAATAGAAATTGAGGTGCACATTTAAAATAACTGAAAGCACATATAAGAAAAGCAAAGCATATAGTAGAAGGAAATAATTGCACGCTACAGAGAACAAGTACAATTGATTGAAACAAGGAAACATGCTCGAATTAATAGAACAACATAAATCGGAAAAGAAGTCGAAAACATACTATTGATTAACTTGCTAATTATCCTAGTCCATTTACATGCTCCCTACCGTTAATATTTTGAAGCAATTATTTAATCAGTTATTAACATGCTCCTGCGTTGATTTCATGTTTTTTTTTTATTCTACTTAACTAATCATGCTTTGGTTTAACGGAAAATAACATGCTAAGCAATATCACACAAAAAAGACAATAACAAATCAATTATAAAACATACATTCACATAACAAAGGAGAAGAGATGTTATCATAATTATTTACATGCTCGCTCGAGTTTAATTAATTAGTTCATTGTTCTAGTCTCTTCATATGCTCATCCATTTCTTTACTTAACTAGGCTTAGTTTATTAACATGCTCAATGGATTAAATTAACTAATTGATTAGCAATTTACATACTTGAGTTAAAACATTACTTTAGTCAATTAACATGTTCATGTCTATTAAGTAACATGCTTGAATGTACTTGAATAGATTAACAAACTCATAAAACAATATTAATTAACATTAAATCATGCTAGTTAATTAACCTACTTTGATTTACTTATAATTAACATGCTTGAAGGAAGATTAATAGTTATTAGTCGATTTATATGCTTAGCCAATCTACATGCTCAAAAGATTTTAATTATAGATTAAGTATTTTACACGCTTTGATTTAACATTTAGTTAGTTAAACTTAATTAACAACATAATTAATTGACAACAATTAATAAAAGGGAAAGAACAGTTAATGTGTACTTTCTATTTCATTTATCCTTTCTCTTTCATCATTTGCCATCTAGGCATTCATGCAACTTGGCATAAGCTAAACAACAAAAGGGAACTATCACAGATTTAACAATCATTAAGGAGAATAACAGACAGAAAGGTACAACAACAACAAGGAATACATATAGCACAAGTGACAGAACTATGGCAACACAATACAGATAAGCATCTGAAATTCAAAAATAGTAACTTCACGAACTCTTTATCTCATTTTCGGACTTCATATAACCCTTTATCATTCCTACATTCACCACATTAGAACTTAAATCACTCATCCCTACTCATTCTTAACCACCATTCAAAGTAAAGCACTGTTACAAAATAACAGCAAGAAAAAACATGGGGATCTCGACACTAGCAGTAAGCAACAAATAACATACTTAAAGACTCATCCTATTAAACATCTAGCAGTAAGAATTTTAAGACAATTAACATCTAGCAGTAAGCAATTTATTCAAGGGAACACTTACAACTATGTACTTAGTAACTAAAACTAGTTAACAACAATTGTACTAAACATTTCAAGACTCTAACATTACTCACACACCCTTACTTGTGGTGTAGGGCCTCAAAATGGCCAAGAGACCCCATTTCCCTTACCTATTTGAAGAATACAGGCAGGGACAACTGCTATTCCTCACGGTAGTTCCTCACAGCAGCTGGAGCTCACCTGTTCAGCTCACCCAACAGCTCGAAGGTAGCAGCCTAACCTTGCTCACGTAGCTCACCTCACACACAACACCTACACTTTTCACTAAACCATACAACTCACCGGAGCTCTCTCTACCAGGAACACTCCTCTCACACACCTCCCCCTTTTTTTTTTTTCTGGATGAAAACAGACTGAAGGAGGAAGGAGGAAGAAGGTTTATACTTGGAGAGGGGACAAAAGGTACGCCAGGAGGTGGGTTTAGGGAGGTAAATCCTGCTTGTCAGTTTTGAAGGGTAATTTGCGTGCTCTGGACTGGGATTTATGTCGGGGGATCAGTTTCCTATTGGTTAGGCGTCGTTGTTCTTCTGATTTTAAATCTTTGAAATCGTAGTTCTGGGATGATTCGGACGAGTGTGGATGACTTGGCCTTGTCTGCGGCATAGTGTGTTCAGGACGAGAAATCTCATCCTGAGTCTCGTCCCAACCCTTGTGTGTGTGTGCAACGCTTTTGCGGACAATACATCTCATCCATAAGTGTCGTCATCAGGCGTCCGCAAATGCCATGGACAGTTTTTCTCACACTTTTCTCACTTAACTCCTATCCATAACATTTCCCCCATAGGCACACGACACGTATAATTACGTGATGTAACGTCCTAATCGCTCTGCCATTTAATAAGCATCGCATAAATGGGGAAAACATAACGGAAATACCCCTAGACTTAATGCTCTAGAACGCCCTTAGTAATACTCCGATAATTGTCCAACTTAAAAAGTCGGGGTGTTACATACTTCCCCCCTTAAAATAAATTTCTTCCTCGAAATTTGCCCTTTCCAGTACTCTCACTGACGCTAATCTACGCATCTAGCTTCTTCTTAGCTACGTTGTTTGATGACGTAGTCCCTCTAACGGCCCTAATACTTCATTTTACCTAGACCATCTGCTCCCTTCTTACCCATACTAGCCGCCTAACTTCGTCCAATAGCGTCTCTTGTACCAAAGATCGATCAAATTCTTGTGCTCACCCACCACCATGCTTCTCCTACGCCACTCTGATTACATTATTTCCGTAGAAGGAAATGCCGTAATCATAGCCATTCTCCAACATCAAGAGAAAATGGCAATCTTCTTATATCCACACGTCACTTTGATCCAATAATTACCCCACCATTGCCATTCAACCCTTAAGTCCGTAGAATCTCACTCCTAAATTTGACGGTCCACATCAGATTCTCTACTGGCTCCATGTGAATTCAACACTAACTTGACGTCGAATTCGCATTCCTTACACGATTTTACCCTAGCACTCACCAGCATAAGACTTGGCACTTCTACTCTTCCCTCTTACACTACGACCTTGGCATACACGAATGTATACTCCACCGTCAAATCCGTCCATCCAGGCTTTCCCAAGTTATGAACTACATCACTACATGGCTGAGTAGGATGCGTTCTGCTTTGCTTCTCTTTTGTATCTGTACTCGTTTCCGATCGGGTTCAGGTTTTTGTTCCTGTGGCCATCACCATTTCCGTCTCCGTTTTCGTTCCCGTATCTATTTTCAGAAATACCTCTAAAAAATTCGTTTCCGTTTCCGTTTCTGTTTCCGTTCCCATTCTCGTTTCTGTTCTAGCTCTGTCCTCATCTTAGTTTTTGTACTCATTCCAGGAGAAGCTCAACTGATTGAATCCACTTTTTCCGTACAGTTGTGTAGTCACTTCCTTGGTCACCCTGAGTGAAGCCAAATCGAGGTGGAGGACATAATCCAAGCCCGACTTAAGTACTCTTATCCCTTCGACTACCAATCCAACATCGCTCCACTTATGCCGGGGACTTTGTCATCTATGGAGAGGGAAGGGTCGAATCTTGTCGATTTTCTACAATTTTCCATCATTTTGATCGTATTTTATTCATAGGTCTGGGCTATTTCGGACAAGTACGGATGCATAGGTCTCGTCCGCAAGGCTAAAATATCATAGGCTAACTCGCACCCTCGGACGAGGAATGGCATCCCCGTCCTCATCCGTACCATTCGCAAGTGACTTGCGGACGAGATTTGGCGTTCAGACCTATCGTTTGCAAGCGTCCGAAGATGTCCTTAAATCGGATGAGGCCTCAACTTGTCCGCAGTCGTCCTGACTCGTCCGAAAGTCTCCAGACTTGGACAAAGCCAAATTAGATGGAGCTAGTCCATGTCTACATTCGCCTGGAGTCATCCGAAACTCCACGACACAGTGCATTCAGGATGCAGAATCACGTCCTGAGTCATCCCAAGGCTAAGAGGCGCTGGACAATGCATTTGTGGACAATACAACTCATCCGCAGGCATCCGAAAACACCATGGACAGCTTTTTCTCACATTTTCTCACTTAACTTCTATCTCGTAACAATTTCCCCCATAATTACATGTCGTAAAATGACACGTATAAATACGAAATGGAATGTCCTCTATCAAACGACATTCAATTACATCACATATACAGGGAAAACATAACGGAAATATCTATAGACTAACACTCTGAAATGTCCTTGGTAATACCCCGATAATTGTCCAACTAATAAAGTCGTGGGAGGGAATGGTACATCCATTATCCGAAATAGATTTGAGAGAAGAATATTAAATGGCAGAGATTTTGAACCACTATGCGTAGCTTCAACCATTTGATAAAGGATTAAATATCCCAAATTGAACGTGTTAAGATCTGTGCATGCCTATAGGGGGTGAATTTAAGTGTTCTAATCATTTTTGTGCGATATTCATTTTTCTATCCCTAAGTGATTTATCACAAATAAATCATACAATTAAAAACAATAAAGAGATTAAGGGATAGAGAGATGACATGGTGTTGTTCACGGGTTGGCAACCTCGCCAATGTCTACGCTCCAAGCATCCACTTGAGGATCCTTAATTGTCCAATCTCCTTGATTGGCAAAGTTTAACTTCTGGGTGCCAAACAAATCTTTTACAATGCCTATTACGAGGCATCACCCTTTCCTCGACTATTCCAGGGCGTCACCCTTTGATTGACTATTACGAGGCGTCACCCTTGTTTGACGAATTCGTAGGGCATTATCCTTTTCGTTTAGGTACAAAGATTGTGGAATTGTAAAGAACAATCTAAATCTTAACTCTCCCAAATACAACTCTCAAGTTTAGGGATGGGGAGAGGTAGGTTACAAGCTCACTAATAGATTGAGAAGTCGAGTATAAATTTTGCCACAGCTTCGCTACTTCTCTCGTTGGTTACTTTGAACTTTGGAGTGTCTTCTATATATAGACACTGCTAAATTGTGTCAACCCAATTCTTTTGGTCGACCACATCTGACCGTTAGAAACTAGCTGTTGTGTCTTCTGTGCTTTTTTGGTCGCATATCTTGATCGGATCCTCGACCGTTGATTCATCCAAAAAACTTCGGAGCGCTCTGTGTACATTTTTGGTCGTCTATCTCATTTTGCGCCTTTGACCATTGCATCGACCGAAAAATGTAAGAAAAACTCCAAAAGCAATCTGTCCATGTTTTCGGTTGCCATCTTTGACCGGGTCTTTGACGGTATCTCGTCCAAAAACTCTCAGACCAATCTGTGTAGTTTTTTAGCAGGACTTCTTGACCACATCTTTGACTAAAAAGTCCAGGAGCAATTTGTGTTGTGTTTCGGTCGCATCTCCTAACCGGACCTTCGATCGCGTCTCGACTGGAAGACCAAAACCGAGTTTTAGTCGACCAATTCTCCATCAGCTTCGACCACAACACCTCCCATTTGCATTCCTTGAATTTCCCAAGTCCCAAATCGATATGTATTCACTACATGGACTTAGATAAACATGTTAGTACACTTTAATACCCATTTTGAGGGAATTTCCAATAAATATAAATATACATATTATGATTAAACAATTAAACACAAAATCAATAAACAACTTATAATTCCAATCAAAATATCCATCATCAAAATACTTTTAAGCCTAACACAATTTAGACTAACAATCTCCCCCTTTTTTATGATGACAGAATCTAATAAGTTATTTATTCCTAAAACTAAGCATGTGCATACATTATTGCATATTTGATCTTTCTCCTTAATTTATGCAATATATCTAGTATTTAATTTCATGCATACATGCTATATCATTTCTTACTCCCCCATAACAACTTATATAGTTCTATATTTCTCTCCATCTTTTTTGTCATTCAAAAAGGAATCCATGGGGATAGAGAGTTTAAAACAAACAAAGTATTTTTGTCAAAAATCAATGATTTTCCCCCTTTTTCTAAATTGATACCAAAAACAAAACATTAGAGAGAAAAATATAAAACATTGAAATACAATTTACATGTCCAAGAAAAAATATACCAATTGTACATCCACAATCAAAATCAAATAAAATTTCTCTCCCCCTATGTTAATACACAAACAAAATATGGGGATAATTTCACAATACAAATCAAAATTTTCTCCCTTTGATCAATTAAAGCAACTTATATTTTTATCCCCCTATCGAATTATCAACAAACATACATTGAGAAAAAATCAACATTAAGAACCATCCATTTTCAAGGACAAATAAGATACCAATTAAAAATATGTATGGATGATTTAAGTAAAAAAAATTCTCTCCCCCTATTTCAATGAACAAAGTCAAATAGTTGGGGATAGATACCAAATTAACATTCTTTAAAAGATACCAATTGTAGCAAAAAAGTAATCTCAATGATACAAAAAAAAAACAACTTCAAAGTGATACCAATTAAAGGAAATAAACTCAATGATATCAATAGTTGAATTAAAAGTTTAAATTCAAGGATACCAATTGAAATAATCTATCTTTAGAAAAAAAAATATCCAAGTCAAGGAACATTTCTCTCCCCCTAAGTCAATGCACATAACAAACCATTAGAGATTGAAATTCAAGATAGATACCAATTGTTAGAGTTCAAATCGAAAGAAAAATTATTGATATTAATAGAAATATAAATAAATTTTCTTCCCCCTTTGTCAATATGTATACAATAGAAATTGGGGAATATTCAACGAATCAAAATAAATCATCAAATTAAATATCCCCCTTTGACATTAAGCAAATTATAATAGATGGAGGTGTTTTGCATCAAATCAAAAACAATTCTATTTTTCCCCCTACGTTAATGTAATATCCTGATACCGTTTTCTCTGTATACACAATGTAATTGATGGTCGAGATAATTAACATATTACATTTCATATCTATATGTGTTAAATTGTGACGTGTATTTATGGAAAAAATATGTTGGGATGAAAATTAAGTAGGAGAATGTGAAGAAAAGGCTGTTCTGGGCAAATTTGGATGCATGCGGATGACATGGGGACAAGAAATGTCATCCACAATTACGTGGAATGTCATCCCACCACTTTGGGATGACTTAGGACATAATTTTGCATCCTGACTTTGCCTGTATCGCGAAGTTTCAGATGCGCTCAGATGAACGTGGATGCAGGCGGACGTTGAAGTTTTGAATCTGTCCAATTCCTGGCAAGATTCGGACATATGCAGATGCTATATGCGGATGCCTTCCTTCATCTGAATGATAGTTTCAGACGATGCGAATGACGGCGGATGGATGCGGACATGAAGATTTTGAATCTGTTTGATTTTTGGACACTTTCGGACGAATACGACGCCATTCTGCGTCAGCATGGCGAATTTGGATGGGTGCAGACGAAGGTGAGGAGCCATCCTTCGTCTGGATGTGAAATTTTGCTTGAGGAATAATGTCTTTCGGACGCATGTGGATGAGGCCAGGATGAATCCCAGACCTACGACAAATTAGGTTTTAAAATAATAGAAGTTTGTCGTTTAGCAATTAAAATCCCACTCCCTTGACATGAGTCGACCCTTCCCATGCCTTCCCCCACATTGCCCACACCTCCTCCATTCCGTTCAGAGTACGTATGTCCCTCTCCAGGTCAACCTTCCCTCTTTTATCGCTAGATTACACCTCCCTCGCCATTTTCATTTTCTGCATGAGTGGGTTCCTGCAAGAGAGAAATGGTCTAGCAAATGTAATAGTCTTTTCCTTGTGAATGTGAACTCCCTGTGAACGAAAATGAAAGTCCTCCAGTGCTACTCCTACGTTTTATGAGCCGAGGTGTCTGTGTGAGTTCTTCCTACGATTGTGAGCTTTTTTCTGTGAGTGAAGGTGAAGCTCTGTGAGCTTGGAGTGCTGACCATGAGCTGAGGAGTGTGCTGTGGTGTTTGTTGTCCATGAGTTGAGTCCTTCTTTAGGGTAAGGAATTGAGTGTGTCTTTGCCAAAGGAGGCCCTACCCACAAGTAGTGTGCGTGAGTTTTATGTTTAGTTTCCTGTAATTTCCTTATTCTATACTGTAATTGCTAGTTAGAGAAGTTGATATTAGGGGATAGTTCCTAGGTTGATATACTGTTATTATTCCTTGGTTGATATATTGCTGTTAATTTCCTGCAATCTCCTTTATTGTAATTCCTTTATTGCAAATATGAATGTGAGGAATGCTTAATACGTGAATGAACCGAGGAGTAGAGTAAAGTGATGAACTGAGGAATATGAATGAGCTGATTTTGTTATGTTCTTTGTTATTCACTTGCTGTCTGGTTTAAAGCTCTCTGTGTTAGCTGTAAGTGTTAATTCCTTCTCAATGCATATATCGTTCTGTCATTTCAATTGTTTAAATATCTCTGTGATAACTAGAAATGTTCACAATCTTAATCTAATCATGTTTAATAATAATTAGGATAACTATTTAGAATAATAATCATGATTTCTTATCGAGCATGTTAATTAACTAGGTTAATTAACCATAATAATAATTGTGATTATTTATTGAGTATGTTAATTAACTAGGTTAATTAACTAGATAATAAATGTGATTACTTGTTGAGCATGTTAATTAACTACTAGAATAATAATTGTGATTTCTTATTGAGAATGTTAATTAACTAGGTTAATTAACTTGATAATAAATGTGATTTCTTATCGAGCATGTTAATTAACTAGAATAATAATTGTGATTTCTTATTGAGCATGTTAATTAACTAGGTTAATTAACTAGAATAATAATTGTGATTTCTTGTTGAGCATGTTAATTAACTAAGTTAATTAACTAGATAATCAATGTGATTACTTGTTGAGCATGTTAATTAACTAGGCTAATTAACTAGAATAACAATTGTGATTTCTTATTGAGCATTTTAATTAACTAGGTTAATTAACTAGAATAATAATTGTGATTTCTTATTGAGCATGTTAATTAACTAGATACTAATTGTCATTACTTATTGAGCATGTTAACTAACTAGGATTATTAACTAGGATAACTAATCACAATATCCATGTGTGTGTGGTGTTAAGTCCTTAGTTGTCGTTATTTCCTTGTTGTTAGTTTCTGTAATTTTCTTTACTGTCATTTCTATATTTCAATGCTTTACTTTCATTGAGAAACGAGGAATGTTTACTACTTGAGTGAGAACCCTTACGTTATACGTTAAGCCTTCTAGTATAGACTGCCAAGCATAAATGAGTTATGATTGCCTTTACTTATGTTGATTTTACTCTGTGAAGGTGTTGCTTATTACCTTACTTGCTTATGTGTTGCCCTGCTATTTCTATTGTTTTAATCTCTTAGAAGCTGTAGTTTTCTAATTTTGAGCATGTCTGAGCAGGTCTAATTAACTAGAGTAACCTTTGTAACAATAATGATTAACTTGAGCATGTCTAATAATAATCACTAAATAACAATGGTAATAATAAACACTAACTTGAGTATGTTAATTAACGGATAACCAATAATCATAAACTTTCTTGAGCATGTCAATTGACTAAGATAACTAGAACTTGAGCATGTTAATTGATTATGATAACTAACTAGAATAATAATCGTAATCTTTCTTAAGCATGTGAATTAACTAGAATAGTAATCGTAATTCTTCCTTGAACATGTTTAATTAGAATAATATTTGTAACCTAGAGCAGGTTAATTAACTGCGTGTTTAATTAACTAGACCATTAGTTGTAATTACTCACTTAGACACGTCTAATAGAATAAAAGCATGCTTAATTAACTATAATAGCAATTGTAAGTTCTCCTTTGAGCATGTTTAAGTATTATGTTTTATCCATGTTTAATTTGTTATATTTAATTGTTATCCATGTCTATTGTCGTTGTACACTTGTGTTTGTGAAGCATTTTTATTCGTATGAGTAGTGTAATTTAACTTGAAGCATGTTTAACTTATGACCTTATTTTAATAGCATATTATGATCGCTATTCTTTTAAGGTTGTGTTCTGTAGAGTCAAGCATGTATTCGTTGTTTAGTTCAATACTGTGATTTCCTTCCTTTTTATGCGTTTCAATTACTCTATTCAATTATATGTGCAGTTCAATTATTGTTTACCTTCATTTCTATGCGTTATTCTATTATTGCCATTTACCTTCTTTTATATGTATATGCGCAATTCAATTAATGATTGTTAATGTTACGTTATACTGCATCACGCATCATGTTATTTGGAGAATGTATTATCATGCATCATGCATCATGCTAATAGAAACCAATAAGAAGTGCTACCTTGGGGTGGTACCCACATGCATTATGTGAGGAAATGGAAAAACGTTAAAAAAATGAAGGAAAACAAAAGAAATGGGAAGTTGGGGGGCTAATGGGTAGCGGATCTAGTATGGTAGCTAGGTGAAGCCCTTACCTTGTCAGGAATGGGAACTTAGTTGCCCACATAAGGTTAGATCCGACCAACTATACCATTCCATATGAGTCTTTCAATCTTCCGCTCAATGTACGACTAATGAACGAACGACCGAACAAAATGAAAAGATTGGTTTGGGTGGCCCCATTCCAAAAGAACTAACGAGAGACATAACATATTGCATAACTCTTTTTCCTTACTAAGCCTTTGGGCTTATAGTTTACTTGTGGTGTAGGTACATATACTAGGAGCGATGAACAAATCAAAAAGCAGGGATGAAGGATTTGCACGCACAAGCACTTGTGGCTAGCCAGGCTAAGGGAAGTAAAAGATAAAGTGACTTGTAATTAACGTGTAATGTGTTGTTTAGTATTTGTTTTAAATGAATTGATTATGCTTTCGCTATGTTTTCATAAACGATTATACAATCGCTTCTGCTATGTTTTCATGAATGAGTTTTGATGGTCCGGCTTTGAAAGGCACTCTGATTTTATTAGAAAAAGATTTTAATAAGGGTTTTAGTTGTTGTATAAAAGTGTTGAATTTTAACGAATTTTAAAAAGGTAAAGAAAATTTGGGTTGTCACAGTTAATGACCAATATCAAATCTATAGGGAGTTCCATCTAATCAAAACAAACAATTATCTGTCCCCCTTTATCACTAAACAATTTTCAAACCATTTGAGGAAACTATCACATCAAAATCAACCTCAAACTATCAAACACTTCAATATATGCACTTTAGAAATTCTATTGTTGGAATCAAACAAAAGATATACCAATGGGATAAAGAATAAACTAATGATACCAAAAAGTATGCAAATTTATCAAATAAAATCCAAATTTTGTTTTCAAAAACCACTTGTAGATTTATAGAATATTGAGCTATAAGATTTCAAATGTCAATATCCAAATTAAAACATAAATGTATATCAATTTTAAAACCACATCATAATAACTCATTTTATTAACAAACAAATCCAACCAACAATTCAAAATATATTCAATTCAGGATATCAATTGTTAGAATATCAAAAATAAATCTAATCATATCAATTAAAAAATTAAAGGCAATTCAAACCAATAATACCACAAAAAATATGCAATACATCCAAAATAATTTAAATCAAACCAAAAAGAATTAAAGTCTATGTGTAACACCCCGATATTTTTAAGTTGGGTAATTATCGGGGAATTACCAAGGACGTTCTAGAGCATTAAGCTAGGAGTAACTCTGTTATGTTTTCCCCGTTTACGCAATGTAATTAGAAGTTGGAGTGGTTAAGGTATTACGTTGCATAATTATACGTGTCATCGTATGACGTGTATTATGGGGGAATATGTAACATCCCGATTTTTTAAGTTGGATAACTATTGGGATATTACCAACAGTGTTCTTGAGCGTTAAGTATAGAGGTATTTCCGTTACATTTTCCCCGTATACGCGGTGTAGTTGAAGTGTTGGGGTTATGAGGACATTACATGGCGTATCTATACATGTCATTTGGTGACGTGTAATTATGGGGGAAATGTTAAAGGATATGAGTTAAGTGTGGAAAGATGAAGAAAGTGGGAATTTTGGGTGTTAGGACGAGTTGGGGACGAGATTTCTTGTCCTGACTTCACTGTACAGTGGAGTTGCAGACGAGGGTCTGGACGATGCGGACTAGAAGGGTAGCGTCCGCATCGAATCTGTTCAAGTCTGGACAGTTTCGGACGACACGTTGCTGACGATGCGGACGAGAGAAGTAGCATCCGCATCGACTCTGTACAAACTGGAGACTTTCGGACGAGTCTCCGGACGATGCGGACAAGAAGAATGGCGCCCGCATTGAATCTATTCTAACCTGGACAATTTGGACGATAGGTTGCGGACGATGCAGATGAGAGAAGTAGAGTCCGCATCGACTCTGTCCAAATTTGGGCACAATTCAGACGACTGCGGACGCCACGTGTGGACACGGTATGGCGTCCGCAAGACACCTGCGGACAGTACGGACAGGATAGGGATGCCTTTTCCCATCCGAAGCTTTGCGTTAGCATGCAAAGATTTGGACTTTCGGACGAATGCAGACGATACGTATGCGTCTACACCTTGGGCTTTGTTTGGATATTGCTATGTTGTCTATGGATTGTGGAAAATATAATTGTGAAGTGTGGATAGTGCTGTTGTTGGATAAATTGTTGACCGTAGGCAATGTTAATTGTCGATGTTAGCATGAAATGGAATTGTCTTGCTGTATGGTTAATGACAATGATTTCCTCTGTTAATGGTGATGATTTGTCTGGTTAAGGTTTGGAATAAGCTATTAGATTGAGTTGTTTATAATTTCCATGTGATTAGTAGGAAGTGAATGCGCTCTCTGTTGTTGGTTGTGACAAGTCTGTGACAAGTTTGTCTGTCGACTGCCATTATATTTGGATAAAAAGAATAACGAGCATGCTTTGTTGGTTGCTAAGTTGTGAATATTGGAATTATTAAGTGTTAAAGTTATAGAATTCGATGAGGAATTGTTAATGAGTAACGTTTTGATTGTGAAGGTACCGAAAAGGGCAAAAAGGACAACGGCTAGGTGCTAAACGCGATATAGCATTGAGATAAGGGATTAGGGGTGTTTTGGCCATTGAGGCCCTACACAACAAGTATGGGCGTGTGAGTTTAGTGTGAATGTTCTTAAATGGTTGTTGTTAGTTGTTAAGCATGTTGTTTGTCTCTTGAAATGCCTATTGTTAGTTGCTTATATGGTAGCTTCTTGTGTGATTTGTTAGCTCCTCTGTGATGTTTACTACTAGTAGTTAATAGTTGGTTTAGTTCCTTGAATGACTTCTTGTTGTATTTCCTTCGATGTTAGCTCATGATTAGTGATATTAATGCTCGGTGGTATGCTCTGTGAATTAATGTTTCCTTGTTAGTTAGCTATCAGCATGTAAATTAACTAAATTCGAGCATGTAACCAGCTTATTTAGTTAGAGTAATGAGCATGTCTAACTTGACCAATCGTTAATTAGCTCAATTGGGATAATTGGTTTAATTAGTAATTTAGTGTATTAATTGAATTGCTATGTAAATTGACTAGTATGTTAATGATAATCTGATTAGAACAAGTAACTGAATTAGAATTAGAACCCGGGCATATTAATTAATTAGAACCATTAAATCAACGTGGGCATGTAACGCACATAGGATAGCTCAAGTAGATTAATTAACTAAAGATAAATATAGGGAGCATGTTAACCGGCTAGTGTAAGTAACTAAAGTAATTAAACTTGGGCATGTAAACCACCTAGGATAACTAAGTAGAACAATCACATAGAATGATAAATGTAGGAAGTATGTAAATGATCTAGGGAATTAACTAAGATAATTAAATAGAATAATAATGAATGTAACTAATCCTTGAGCATGTAAATTAATTAGTATAAACAACTGGATTATAAATTGTAACTCAAATTGAACATGTTAGTCAATTAGGGTGTTTGTTAGCATGATATGGTAGTCGTTTCCTGAGCAAGTTAGTTTAAATCAATTAATTGCATGTTTACCTCACTTGTATGCACTCGCTGTTTCCATTCGATCGTGTATGTGTTTCTTGTGTGCGCAATTATTTCCTTATCTTAAATGCTTTACTTTCTTGTATATGCTTTCAATTACTGCTTTCAATTATTCAATGCACACTTCAATTATTATGCATGTTATATTGTGAAGCATCATGCATCATGCTAGGTTGAGAATGCATGTCCATGCATCATGCTAATAGAAAGCCTAGGAAGTGCTACCTTGGTGGTGGTACTCATAATGTGAGGTAAAATGTTAAGAAAAAATGAAAGAAATGGGTAGTTGGGGGCCGGATGGGTATCGGGTCTAGTCTGCAATCTAGCCGAAGCCCCTCTCTCTTAGGGTACGGGAGTTCTAGTTGCAAGAAAAAAGGCTAGGTCCGATCACTATTCCATTCCATAGGCAATCCTCCAATCTTCCGCTCAATGTACGAGTATGAATAAATGAACAAATGTAAAGTAATAAAAGAGTAAATGGCTTAATGAAAGGATTGGTTTGGGTGGCCCCCATTCCAAAATGGACTAAAGAGTGGCATTCATGTGCATTAAACCCTTTTTCCTTACTAAGCCTTCGGGCTTACAGTTGCTTGTGGTGTAGATGTAGGTACTAGTACGCTATGAAGAATGCACTGATTAGGAGTAGCGAAAGATAAAGAATGAACAAACAATAAAGCAGAGATGAAGGATTTGCACGCGCGAGTTCGTGGCTGGCCAGGCATAATGGTGGTAAAAAGAGGAACATATTTACTTAAATTAAGTTGTAACAAATCATACTTAATTGTTTAGTTTTCTTTAGTTAAATTGTATTTACGCTTCCGCAACGCTTTACATAAATGGTTTTATTAATTATGCTTCCGCACTTTGTAATTGATTTTCCAAACGAGTTTTAAAGAAAGCGTTAGTAGCGATCTGGTTAGACGCACTCTGGTATGTTTTGATTGAAAAGAAAGAAAATTCAAAATTTCACACGTTTTTAAAGGATTTACGAAAATCCGGGTCGTTACATTATGCAAGCATAAAAAAAAAAATTTGTACCTCCACCAATGTGTTTTCATCTTTATTATATTGGAGGCACAATTATGAGGTTTTCTCCCTTTGTCTTTTGCATAGCCAATTATCTATCTCCTTTAAGCTCCTTGGGAGAACTTCCATCCAACAACAAAAGTCAATTGGGTTTCTTTGGTACCCAAATCTTTTTGGGTCCATTAGTTATAGGTTTTGTTCCTTCAGGAACCCAAACAAATTTAGAGCCTAAATTAGATTTCAATTTAGAATTTACTCTCAAATGAGGCTTTGAATGCTAGGATCTTTGGTAGAATTCTCTTCTCCTTTTCTTCCTACTCCTTGTTCCTTATTAATGTGATCACGTGTGTCATTAGGTAACCGATGAGCTCCTCCATCGTTAATGCCTTGAGATCACGTGTTTCTTGGATCACCGTCACCATAGGTTACCACTTGCTTGGAAGACACTTAAGAATTTTTCTCACCGACTCTTCTTTGGCATATACTCTACCAAGCATTGTTAAATCATTAGTAATATTTCTAAAGCACGTATACATACAAGCAATAGTTTCATCTTTTTCCATGCAAAATAATTCCTAATCATCATTGAGCATATTCAATTTAGTTTCTTTTACTTGATTAGTGCTCTTGTGTGTGGTTTCAAGTAATCTCCATATTTCACAAGCATTTTCACACGATTGCACTCTATTAAACTCGTCACGACTTAAAGCACAATGTAAAAAATTTATAACTTTGGCATTCAAGCTCATTTTATATAATACTCCAACTTTTTATATTGAAATTTAATGAGGATAATTGGAAAGTAATTGAGGGCATTTGGATTAATTGGATAATGATCGGGGTATTACCAAAGACATATTCGTTAGATTATAATTTAAGGAATTTATTGGATGATAATTAGTATTAATTAAGGGGAGAAATAATGGATTAGTTGGGATTAAATTTAAGAGAGTAATTAATTGGAGATAAAATAGAAATAAATGTAACTAAGATAAATGTTAGTTTAATGAATTAAATTATGATGTTTGGGATAAATAATTTAGAAGAGAAAAATTAAAGAGAGAAATTAAGAATTTAGGGGAGCATGTGAACTGGTTCACTCTGTGAACTGGTTCGTGAATCGGTTTGGGCGAAGATAGAATGGTTTGCGGCTATTCTGTGTGAGAAAGAATGAGAGAAAGAGTGAGGGAGAGGAGAAAGAGAGAGAGGCGACCAAGAGATGAGAAACAAGAGACGAAGGGGACAAATGGTCAGGTGACGTTGAACTAAGGCGGCTCGGGTTCATTATGGCAAGCGTAAGTTATAGGTTGCAGCTTTCGGATGGCAAGCGACTCGGCTCCGCGGGCAATAGGGCTTAGCGAGATGGAGCGTCGAAGTGTCGGGTTGGGGGCAAGCTCTGATGCTCCGTCAATTTCAGGTGACCGGCGGCAATGGAATGGCGACAGCAAGGGTTGGCAATAGTGAGGCAGCAATTTTCAGCCTCGGATAAATGGTAGAGCTGGCAGTTCGTGCTGGACCGGTCAAGGGCCAGTGGTCCAGCATGTGGTTTGGTCAAAACTTGTCTCTTCCCTCTGTCTGGCTCTGCTGGAAGCGACAATGTGGACACGCTTAGAGGAATGGGTCGTGACAAGGCATGGCTTGGCATGGCAGTGGCAAGGCATGGAAGACCTCTCTGGTGAAGTAGAAAGGCAGAGACTTAGGTGATGGGTTGTAATGCAGATACAAAGAGGGAGTGTGCCTCTCGGGAGAAGAAAAACTGAGGATATGAGGGAGAGGAAAATGCTCTTGGGTGATGAGGAGTTGTTGCCTGGGAGAAGATCAGAAGGAGAATAATGAGAAGAAGAGAAAGCAGAAGAAGGAGAAGGAGAATATGAAGGAGTAGGGGAAAAAGGGTGCTCTTTGGCCCTCGTGAGTTTTCCTTCAGGTATTTCCCTATGTTGTTTCTTTTGGATTTTAAGGATTCATGCAAATAGTTGTGGAAGATAAATGAGTGCTCTGTTGTAGTTGTGCTTCTATTTATTGATTGATGGGTATGTTGGGGATTTTCTCTGTACGTTCAGCTTCAACGTTTATGCTTAGTAGTTGGATATATTATTCTGTTGGGTTTCTGCTTTTGATTCTGTGAAAAGGTTGTTAATCTGTTGTTGGTTCAAGTTGGAATTGGGTTCTGTGGTTCTAGCTAGAAAGGATATATTCTATATTATTGATTGGCTCTACCCTGTATTGTTTCTTGTTGGATTATTGTTGTGAGAGACTATTTCTGTTATTGCTAATTGTTAAGGCTACTGGATAAATGGGTTGGTTAAGCTGCTCTTTGGATAATACTCTATTGATTAAGCTTATCCTTTTGTTCACTTGCTGCTTGTTATGAAATGCCATGAACGATGTAATCTGTTGTTATTGCTGTTGTTGTTGGATAACAAGTGAGGTTATAGATAATAATGAAGTTGTTAAATTGAGAATGTTAGGATTGTTAAGTGTTATGTTTCATTTTAGATACTAATGAGTTCCTAGAATTACTATGCAATTAGGGAAAAGAAAAGATAATGAAATTAATAAGTTATGGTTATTAATGAATAAATGTTTTTAATTATGAATGAATTCAAAAAGAGAAGAAAAGAATAACGGTCACGCGTTGAGCACTTTAAGCAATTGAGGTAAGTGATATGCATGTGTTTTTGTCTTCGGGCCCTACATCGCAAGAATAGGATATGCATGTTTCGTTGTTTACTACTTTCTAAGAATGTTTATAGTTTTCAATAGCATGTTTCGTTGTTTACTATTTTTATAGCATGTCTACAGTTTTCAATAGCACGTTTCGTTGTTTACCATTTTCACAGCATGTTTACAGTTTTTATAGCACATATTGTGAATTGTACATTGAATGTTTATTTGCATTTCCTTACTAACTGTTAGAAATTTGCATGCATTCACGAGCATCAACAGCATGAACATTTAGCATATTAGGTATTATCACTTACTGAGCATTAGGCTCATAGCTTATGACTTGTGATGTAGGAAAATAACGAACAAATTAGGGAGCAGCTGATGAAGGATTTGCTCGGACGAGACTTGTGACTGGTTAGGCTAAAGAAGTAAAAGAGAAAAATGTTTTGCAACTAACTTGTAATAATTGTTTAGTATTCCTTAACTGAATTAATTACGCTTCCACTATGTTTTACGAAAATATTTTTATAACTATAGTTTTCCACTGCTTATAACGATTTTCATAACGAGTATAAAGAAAAGATTTTTAACGGTCAGGCTTTTTAGAGAAAGAACTCTGATTATATTTTAAAAGGGCTTTAATGAAGATTTAGTCGTTTTATAAAAGTTTTAAATTTCATGCATTTTTAAAAAGCAAATAAACAACTGGGTCATTACATTTTATGCATATCACTATCATTGAATTCACCATCTAATTTGGAACATTTATGTCATTTTCAAGTTTAAGCGAAATGAAAGACACATTTTGAATAATTTTCCAAAGATTATAATCTATAGATTGAATGTAAATAAATTCTTATCCTAGCCTTCCAATATACATAATCAATACCGTCAAAATATCGAGGCCTAGAAGTAGATTGTCCTTCTACATGCATATGAAATTCCATATCTATTTATACAATCAAGAAATTTAATCTAATTTATCCAAACAAATTTCAACAAGAAATTCAATCCAAATAGGCAAAGCTACACAACATGCACAATATCACACAAAAGTTTTAATTACACACTCTGATACCAATTGTTAGAATCTGTGCACGCCTATAGAGGGAGGGTGAATTTAAGCGTTCTAATCCTTTTCATGCGATATTCATTTTTCTATCTCTAAGTGATTTATCAAAAATAAATCATACAATTAAAACAATAAAGAGATTAAAGGATAGAGAGATGACACCGTTGTTGTTCACGAGATTCGGCAACCCCGCCTACGTCTGCACTCCAAGCATCCACTTGAAGATCCTTAATCACCCAATCTCCCCGATTAGCAAAGTTTGACTTCAGAGTGTCAAACAAATCTTTTATAATGACTGTTATGGGGCATCACCCTTTCCTTGAATATTTTGGGGCGTCACTCTTTGATTAACGATTACAGGGCGTCACCTTTGTTTGACGAATTCATAGGGTGTCACCCATTTTGTTTAAGTACAAAGATTGTGGAATTGTAAAGAACAATATTAATTCTAACTCTCCCAATACAACTCTCAAGTTTAGGGATGGGGAAAGATAGGTTACAAGCTCACAAATAGATTGAGAAGTCGAGTATAAATTTTGCCAAAGTTTTGCTACTTCTCTAGTTGGTTACTTTGAGCTTTGGAGTGTCTTCTATATATAGACAAGGCTAAATTCGGTTGACCCAATCCCTTTGGTCGAATACATCCAACCATTAGAAACTAGCCATTGTGTCTTTTGCACTTTTTTAGTCACATATCTTGACCGGATCCTTGACCGTTGATTCATTCAAAAAACTTTAGAGAGCTCAGTGTACATTTTCAGTCGCCTATCTTGTCTGTGCTTTGACCACTGCATAGATCGAAAAACATCAAAAAAACTCCAGAAGTATCATGTTCATGCTTTTTGTCACCATCTTCGACTGGGTCTTCGACCACATCTCGTCCGAAAACTCTCGGGCAAATCTGTGTAGCTTTTTGGTCGAACTTCTCTACCACATCTTCGACCGAAAAGTCTAGGAGCAATCTGTGTTGTGTTTTGGTTGCTTCACTTGATCGAACCTTTGATCGCGTCTCGACCAGAAGACCAAAACCCAATTTTGGTCGACCGATTCTCCATCAGCTTCGACCACAACACCTTCCATTTGCATTCCATGAATTTCCTAAGTCTCGAAATGATATGTATTTACTATATGGACTTAGATAAACATGTTAGTACACTTTAATACCCATTTTGAGAGTATTTTCAATAAATATAAATATACATACTATGATTAAACAATTAAGCACAAAATCAATAAACAACTTATAATTCCAATCAAAATATTCATCATCAAAATACTTAAGTCTGACACAATTTAGGCTAACAGAATGGTGTCCCATTGTATAACCGCTCCAAGACATACATATCCATATAGCTGACATGTTCTGATTACCATCCCTCAGAAGCACATTGTATATCAACGTGTGATGAATCACATGGGCACGGATATTGAGATCCTTGGCTTTAGGTCTCAACATAAAGTTTTCTCAAGGATCATTCAAAATTTGTTCGAGAAAATGATCACCGACCTCGATGTCATGGAAATTAGATTCAACGTTGTCATTGTGATAGGGCTTACATTGATTACCCTCATCAAAGTCCAAAAATCTATTGATCAATTGAGTGGTGAATTAATCTCTTTTCTAGACAAGAAACTCTTAAATTTTATCAGATCCGAAGAATAAGATGCATTAGCGTAGAATAACAGTATTGCTCTTTCTATGTATGGACCGTCCAAGCTGAACAACTTGTATAATCCCATTCTAGTGTATAATTCCTCAATGTTCAAGCTTGATAAACACATAAACGATATTGTTTGAGATAATATCAATGACCTATTCTTGAATTCATCCTCTTATCTTGCTCTACAAGCATCATTGACATATAATCTAGAGCGATAATTCAATGGTACAATGGGGTTACCTTGGTTCATCGAAGATTTTTGTTTTCTGGTTGAGCGTGAGGCCATTGATGAGAACTTTTGAAAAAGAATGCTAGAGATAAATAAAAATATGAAGAGAGTTGAGGACTTAGTGGGGAAGGCCAATAATGTTGAAAAATCGTGGAGGAGTTGTCTTGTGTTCACTGGAAATCACCAAAGGAAGAGAATTTTTCATGCGGATTAAGGTTTGGCCACCCCAAAGTATGTTTTGAAACGTGATTCGGTCGACCAAAAATCATGTGGTCGACCGAAAAATTTGAGGAAAAATAACAAACTTAATTTGTCTTAGTTTTTGGTCGACCCAATCATAATTGGTTGACCAAAAACTGCAATTCGAGAGTAGTTTTCTATAAACTGGTTTCTTTAATTTATGTATCCCTTACACAAACAATTTCTTACTTCAATTCAGGCAAATTGAAGGCAATTAAACTTATCACTAATTGAACTCCTATACTTCAAAAATTCCAAATCTACCAATTGACAAAGTCAAACTCACCTAAACATTGAAAAATATTCAGGGAGTCTTCTCCCTTTTTCTCAACTACCAAAAACACTTAATGGGGAATTAATATATTTCATCCAATTAGAACAACTCAAATATTCTTCTCAAGTTTGATCAAGGTACATCAATACCAATCAAGTTCGTATGCCACAAAATATCTTTTCATCTAGTGACTTAGTAAATATATCCGCTAATTGATTCTCGATATTCACAAATTCGAGATGCAACAACCCGAAAATCTTGAAAGCTTAAAATAAAAAAATTTTCTCTTTTCAAAACCCAAAAGCAAATGCAGTGGAAGACCTTCCTTTTTAAAACCTTATTTTCAAAAATAATAAAACATAATAATGATTATTACAAATTTTTTTCCATAAAATTATACAATTTTTCAACCATTTGTCGGTAACCATTTCTGCTTCGTTTAGCCAACATATTCTCATCGTCAAATTCATCATCAACTACTATTCTCCTCGATAGTTGTGTACCTACATCATGAGATAACCATGAGCCTAATCCTTAGCAAGAAATAGAATAAAGCATGATGAATGCTCATGTCTGATTATGTCATAAGAGAATTCACCTCATTTGTCTTTTACTCATAGTCTCATATCATTAAACTCATACATTGAGCTGGGACATTGTGAATATTTCCCACAAGGAGAATAGTTTCTTGCTAGAACTAACTCCCAGAAGACAAGCTTTCACATTTCGATAAGGGAAAGGTTTAATCTTGAGTCTCTCAGTTAGAATCTGAACTACCTCCCCAACCCGCAATTCTCATTACATTTATTAAGTCTGGTCTCTCCTGTGCAATGTTTCTCCCATGCAATGTGAATACCAATCCAAATATGGCATCACTCTTATGTCTACCATCATGATGCATGTTCATACAATGTTTATAAATGCTATAACAACGTGGATCACAATATAGTGGATAACAATACGTGCGATATCTGTAACGACCCGTATTTTCATAAATCATTTGAAATGCGTGAAAATTTTTAAATTTATTTCTTTTTAAAACAAAGCGTATCAGAGTGCATCTAATCGGGTCACTACTGACTCTTCCTTTAAACTCGTTTGGGAAAACCAATTACAAGGTGCGGAAGCGTAAATAATAAAATAAAACCATCTGTTTAAAATCTTGTGAAAGCGTAAAGAAATATTGTTCAATAAGGGAATACTAAACAATTTAAACACTACGTCTAACAAATAAAACATGACAATTAAACATCGTTGATTTACAACCGTTTACTCATCTTTTTCTTTGCCTGGTCAGCCCAAGTCTCGTGCGTGCGAAATCATCCATCCCTGCTTCATTATGTGTTTATCATCTACTTCTTATCTATTCGTCATTGTATCTACACCACAAGTAAGGACATGATCTTACGTCCAATAGGGAAATGGGGGAAAAACAATTATGCATATCTCTCTTTAGTTCTTCTTGGAATAGGGGCCACCCAAACCAATTCTTTTTATTAGGTTCGTTCTTTTGTTCATTCTTTACTCGTACGTCGAGCTGGAGATCGGAGGGGTCTTAGGGGTTGGAATCTGCCCTCCAATTCCCTTTTTCGTTCCCTTTCCGACATATCCCGCCTTCAAGGTTCCTTCTCTTCCAGCGTATCCTGCCTTCAAAGTTTCTTCCCTTCCGGCGTATCCCGCCGGAGGGTTTCTTTGGTGATGGGCTTATCCCGCCCATCCTGAACATTCTTTTATTAGCATTCATCCCCTTTCTGGCATATCCCGCATTTAAGGGTCCTCCCCTTCCGGCGTATCCCACCGGAGGGTTTCTTCGGTGATGGGCGTATCTCGCCCATCCCGAACATTCATTTCTTAGCTTTTTTCCTCACTCATGCATGTGGGCACCACCCCTATGGGGTACCCCCTACTGGGTTTCTATTGACATGATCTCAACCTAACATGACGCATGATGCATATAACATAACTTTAATAGGAATTGAAATGCGCATAGAGAAGACAGTAACTGAATTAAAAGCACAAATAAAAGGAATGGAACACCCAATAACGTACAACATATGAAGGAAGCAATTATAGAACCAATTGAACAACGGGGAACATGCTTGAATATATAAATCACAATAATAAAGGAGATGCAATGGATCACAAGCGACGTGCATATTAAAGTAAGGCATAAATTAATTAACATGCTCAAGAAAGAATTATAATTACCATCTAGTTAATTATCCCAATTAACTTATATGCTCAAGGGTTGATTTCATACTCTAATTCTAGTTAACTAATCATGCTTCGATTTAGTGTCAGCTAATCATGCTTAAAGAATAATTTACATGTTTTTTTGTCAATAATATGCTCAATTAAATACTAGCCATTAAACATGCTGGAATAAACAATTAAACATGCTCTCTACATGATTAAATATACCTAAATAAATTGGCATGCTCAAGAAGTGATTAACAACTATTAATTAGTTAGGCAATTTGATTAACATGCTCGATTTCTAATTATGTTAATTACTCAAGCAAGATTATCATACTCAAATTAACTGATTTCGTTGCGCTAATTAACATGCTCATACATCATTAGGTAATATTTAAACATGTTGGACCTAGCTAAGCTAAGATGCTGGGTTTAATTAAACATACTTAGCTAACTGATACATTTAAGTAATAATTAACATGCGGAGATGGAGTGGGCATTAACAACTACGAAGCTACAACGAATAACATAATAAGTTATACATGAAACTACAGTAATTGAATTTAATAAATTATACAAACTGAAGGTAAATCCTTAATTCATTCATGATCATACGTACGTGACATGTCATTCTTTACTTCATCACCTTATTCCCAACCTCAATGTTATCGTTCATCATTTATCAGTCACATTTCTATCAAACAAAGAGAACTACAATTCCTAACCAGTACCAAGAGATAATAACATTATAACTAGATTTCAATATATTAAACTAAACTATCTATGCATGTCAGTCTAAATAAAATAGGTAGTAAACATGCTTATAAAATCATATATGGAAAACTACTTAATGAATCCCATTTAGAATCATGCTGGACATGTTATTATAACAAGAAACGTGCTAAGCAATTTGATATTAATTATCTAGAGCATTTATCGTTCCTAACCAGAACCAAGAATAATAACACTATGAACTATCTTCACGGATCATTGATCTAGTTATAGCACATGTGCAGATTAAGAAAAGGAATTGATATAAATCATGGCAGGAACAATAAATTATAGCAAACAAAATAGAATCACTATGATCCAAATCGATAGAAATATGTTAAGCATTCATTCCTGCATTTTGTTCTTTTAGGCATCTCCTTTCAATTTATTCAAGCTCAATCACTAGAGGTTCTCATTCACAGCAAACATTCTCCACTTTTTTACTAACATGAACATTTTAAGGTAGTAATCAAAATAAAAGCATTCCACAGAGAATATAAACAAGGAACCAATAAGGAACTACAAGGAAAACTCGACACAATGCACACACACACTTGTGGTGTAGGGCCTCCAACTGGCCAAGACACACCCATTTTTCTTACCTCGGAGCTTTTATGCGTTTAGCACTTGAGAGTTGTCCTTCGTCCTTTGCCAACACCTTCCTGATCAAAACGTCTATCATTAATGTTTACGACTTTATAATGATCAAATATCTATCATTGATGTTTGTGACCTCTTAAATTGCATCGCTTTCCTATCCTGGTTGCATAGCATATTCATGCATCAATGTTGAGCACATGGCTTGATTAAACAATCATCCAACCATTCGATTCAGAGCATCAAATTAACATTTCCCACTTCTCACGATTCATTCATGCTTTTACCCAATCCTAGCTTAACAAACATATCCTTCATAGTACTCTTATTCATCCATTAACAGAGTGCAACTTGTAGAAATGACTAACTTCTAACATGATCATGTTTTCAGAATACCAACAAACAACGCATATCACGTTTAATAGAAATCCATTCAGAACATACAATCCCAACATTCCAGAAAACCAAACCTCATTAATTACCATAAACAGAGCCATGAACCCAAGATAACATCACCCAACAAGTTTCATCATCTAGACAACCATCAGCTTACCGTGACCAATGAGATCACCCAACAGCAAGGCTAACCCAGCATATCAGGATATGACATTTTATCCTTTACGATACAAGTATAGTTCCAAGTTAATAGAGCTACACAAAATCTTAAACAAAACTTAAAGACCACAAAAGAATGGGAGAAGACCTCACCTCCTGGTTTAGCATCTCCACTCCATCGCCAGACCATTTCCAGCAACCAACCCGAGAGCATTCTGCTCTTTCACCCCACTGCATCTCTCGGCTCAGCACATCCCACAGTAGCCCTTCTGTTCATTCTCTCCTCCTTTCGTAGTTAAAACTTCAAGCAAACAGATCTTCTGCCAATAAGATGCAGCACTGTAGAGACAATTCCTCTCGCACGCCCGATAGCCTCTCCAGCTTTTAATAGTGTGTTCCCCATACTGGACATGCTGTCCACTTCACCTACAGAAGGCATCGGTTTGGGCCGAACAACAACCCAAACCCAGCTGCTCCATCCAACCCTCCTACTTGGCCCAACAACCTGAGGCTCCATCATCGACTCGAGACCATTCCGTCATCGCCCGCTGCCTCATCGCCATCGCCCATCCATCACCGTCACCATTCGGCCATCGTTGAGCCTCTGCTCCATGTTCCGGCACTTCGCCGTTCAGACCGGCGAAGCCCGACCTCCAACCTGCTGTCGTGACCTGCGACGTCGCCACCTGCTCAACCGTTGGACCCAAGCTCGTCGTCGTCTGCTCGCAGTCACACCATCCTCCTTCTCCCCCGTCTCCGTTCGTCACTCCGATTGCTCCTCTACATCGCGCCCGAGTGCTGTTCGTCTCTCCTCTCCCTCTCGTTCGGGCTCCTTTTATTTTGACTAAATGGCCAAAGGCCAAATGAAGGATTTGTTTTTAATTTCCCAGCCAAGAACAATTGGCTTGAACCGGTTCAGCTCTCCCTCCACTCTTTACTTTAATTTCTCTTTTTAATTTCCTCATTTTAAATCCAAATTGATTGATATTAGAAATATGTATATTTAAGTGTCAATTATTCGTACCACGTGTTAACCGACTCAATTTGTAACTCTCGACTTATTCCAAATGTCGTTAAAGGATTATTACAGGTCCTATTTAAATTTTTTAATTCCATTTCCAAAATGGATTTCCATGAATTAAACCCTTAATAAATTCTCTTAATTTATAACTGAACGGTTATGTCCTCGGTAATACCCCGATAAATATCCGATAAATCCAAATACCTATAATTAATTTCCAATTATTCTTAATAAATTCTGATATAAAAAAATTCGGGGTATTACAATATAAACAAGAATCACAATATAGTAGAGAACAATACGTGCGATAACAACAGGGATCACACTGTCATTAAGAGCAATACGTGCGATAATAACAGGGATCACAATACAATATGTGCGATAACAACAGGGATCACAATATAATAAAGAGCAATACGTGCAATAATAACAAGGATAACAATACAACAAGTGCAATAACAACTGGGATCACAATACAACACGTGCGATAACAACAGGGATCACAATATAATAAAGAGCAATACATGCGATATCAATAGGGAATAGCAATCAACAAAAAGTAATAACACGACATCATCAAATGAATCTATCAACCTATAATAGACCACAAAATCCAAAATACATAAATTAAACACAACAATTCTAATCTCATGATGTAGGCCTCCACTAGCCAATCACGTGTACTATTTCTTACCTGACGTTCGTAGAAAATTCAACACATAAGTTCTTCCTCTTAATACCTTCAAAACCATAACATGTAATTAATTAACCAAATTCTCAGACCTAAGACAACAAGCATACATAATAATTTTATTCCACATTTCCCCATAATATGAAACTATCTAAACACACCCTCAAAACTTTTCGTTCAACATATAACTTAACCTAAACAGAATATCAACATCCTCCATTTTTCATGGATTATTATCATCTCCTAAACAGGGGCATCATCATTTATCAATGCAATAATCAGACAGAGGGAAATCATCAACAGAACCACATCATCCATTAGCACCAACTTAACAATGCATATATATATATATATATATATATATATATATATATATATATATAAGCATAACTGACTGAGAACAATCCCAACAAAGCGGTAATTAAGCAGCAAAACCAAACTCAACCGTAAAACACAACCTCCATAAATCTTTTACTCGTATGAAATTCTTAAGGCAATGACCAACAAGGAGCCAAAACTCTATAATATTCCCAAAACAAAAGGCAGGAAGTATTTGTTACCTAAAGAAATTGATAATCCCAAGAGACTCGAGAGTACAATGCCTTCCTTTGCTTCATCGTTTTCTCCTTTATCCACTCATTGTTTCACTTCTCTGCTTCCACTCTCCCAAAGGAAACTCTCACTCTGCCACTTTTCTTTCTCTTCTGTCTTCTTCTTCTTTTCTCGTAAATTAGGATCCTCACCAGAGAACACTCCCAACTTCTTCCCACTCTGGCTCCCTTTTTCTTTCTCTTTTCTCATAGAGTATCCTCTCTCTATCACTCTTTGTCGGCTGCTTTCTCTTCTACAGAGAGGGACTTCCCTCTTTTCATTTCCACAAAGCGCAATTTGTGAAGGGGAGGGCTAGGCATAAATTTTCAGGAATCTACTGAACGAAATACATTTTTCGCAATGGGAATGGACAACATCAATGCTACCGAAGTGTCAGCCAGTTCAACGGCAAAATACATTTTTCAGAAAATTGCACTGGTCGACAACTATAGCTGACCAGACATCTCCGGTCGATAGCTACAGTGATCAAACCCACATAAAATTGCTTCTTCCTTTTCAGTCCAAAACGTTGATGTTCCATTGCTTCTATTCATTTCTCCAAAATGCATTGTTTCCCTTTTTTATTTTTAAATTCAATTTCATTTAATTCTCCTTCATTTAATCTATTCCCGTTATTTAATTCATTCACAATTAACCCTTAGCCAATATTTTCACTTAGCTAATTCTAATAATTTTAATTATTCAAATAATCCTATTAACCCAATTAATTTCTCAATTATTCTTTTTCAACTATGTTATGAGAAATTGGGGTATTACATGAGAGCAATATCACCTTTAGACAACGATCATTAATGAAATGATGTTGAATTTCAATGTATTTTTTCTATGAATGTAGAATTGGATTTTTTGAAATATTGATTGCACTAGTATTGTCACACTTAATTGGAATTTTATTGAAGATTTGTCCATAGTCTTCTACAGTTTGTTTGACAATGCCTCAAACTTACGCACATATTCTGAAACTGATCCTTCCTACTGGAGCTGAACAAATTCTACCAACTTCTTTGTCATTGTTGTTCGGTTGAAATATTTCCCATAGAAGATTTTCTTGAATTCTGCCCAAGTCAATGCAGTCACATCTTTAGCTTTCTTAACCGAGTCCCAACAAAATCTTGCGTCCTTGACCAGCATAAACGTGGCATATGCTACCCTTTCCTCTTCCTTTATCTTTGCATAGGCCAACGTGTCTTCCATGGTTCGTATCCATTCTCAGCACTGTCTGGATCCGTAATATTCCCCTCAAATTGAGGTGGCCATAACCGCTGAAGCTTCTCCCAACTCACATCCAGCTGCTCAGTCACACGCTGTTCCGCAACTCACTCATGTGCCATAATTTCCATCAAATTTTCCAAATTTTTAGACTATCGTTCCAATTGATGCGATTGTCGTTCCACTAACGTAGTCAACTGAGTGATTGTTTCATCTGCACCACTTGTATCTCTTTCTTGCCCAACCTTTCGTCATCCTCTAACCATGGTACCTTACGTCGCAGAATAAAAATAATCATACGTTAGGAAAATTAAATTTAGTAACTTACTTGTAGTTGATGGAGTATGTCCACGTCGAAGCTTGTGCTAGTAGGAGTTTATAGAATTTATTTATTATTATTATTTTTTTAAAACACAGTTAAGTTTTAAAACGCAGTAGAGCAAAAACAAATTTGCACTGATACCAACTGTAACAACCCGATTTTTCATTACCTTTTAAAAATTAACTAAAATTTAAAACTTTGTAAAATGATTTTAAATCTTTAGTACCATCTTATAACCAGATCGTTACTACTCTTTCATTAGACTTGTTTGAAAATCGTTATGAGCGATAGAAAACTATGGTTATAAAATCTAAAGGAAGCGTAAATTACTTTTACTTTGAAAATTTAGCGGAAACGTAAATAATGCAGTTAAGAAATATTAAACAGTATAAAATTGATTGATAAAATCTTTTTCTTTAAAAACGTAGCGGAAGCATAAAATAGTTTATTTACAGATAGTTAATTAAATCGTTACTTTATACTTTACAATTGCTATTCTCAGTTACTCTTTACATTAGTTAGTCTAACCAGTCGCAAGTCTCATCCGTGCAAATCCTTCATCAGCTGCTCCAAGATCTGTTCGTCATTTTTCCTACATCGCAAGTCGTAAGCTATGAACCTAATGCTCAGTAAGTGATAATACCTATCATGCTATAATACTACATGCTATTTCTATTTTTTTATTTTTTTTATCTTCTTATCTTTTACGTTTTAATTATCTTTTTTGTCATTTTCTTCTTATCCTTTGTGTTTTAAATCGTCATTTTTCATCTTTTTCCCCTTATCTTTTGTCTTTTTTGTTTTAATTATTATCTTTCATTGGTCGTTCTTTTCATCGTTGACCTCCGATATAGCAGCGATGGCATAATCCAAAAACCTACTAATCCTTGGCCGTTTGTCCCCGCATAATCCAGGGACCTTGCAACAGATACGAGCAACAATGACATAATCCGAAAGTTTGCTAGTGATGATGGCATAATCCAAAAGATCGCTAACGGTCGTGTCCACGAAGGACTTAAACGGCCTTATGTCATATCGTTGCCGTTCTCTTTTTTTTACTTTATTATGACTTATTATTCATTTGTCTTCGATTTCTTTGTTCGCGATTTGTTTCTTCATTCGCTATTTGTTTTTTTTGTTTTCTTAATTACTTTTTATGGTTTATGATTCGTCTGTTATTTGTATTTGTTTCGTTTGATGCTCGTGAATGCATGCAAATTTTTGAAAACATAAATAAACATCAAAACGTACTGTAAAAGCAGTAAACAACGAAACGTGCGAATAATAACTGTAAGCATGCTTTTAAAAATAGTAAACAACGAAACATACTACTAAAGCTGTAAACAACGAAACGTGCGTTTAATAACTATAGGCATGCTTTAAAATGGTAAACAACGAAACATACTAGTAAAGCGGTAAACAACGAAATGTGCATTTAAAGCTGTAGACATGCTTGGAAAGCCGTACGCAAAGAAACATGCATATCCTATTCTTGCGATTTAGGGTTAGAAGTCCAAAACACCCACATATCACTTACCTCGATGCTTTGTGTTCTCACATAATTGTAATCTTTCTTCTTTTTAGTACTTTCACATTTACAAACATTCATTCATTAATAGAGTTATTTAATCTACCTATTAAATCTTAACGTATTTCTATTACAATTTTTCGTTAATAAAATCTTCTAAAGGGTACTATTTAGCTTAATATCTAATCTCCACGTTCATTTCTAATTATTTACATGTCTTTGTCTAATTAATATCTCAAATCTAAACCAATAGAGTATACAAGCAAAGCTGCAACTTAACAAGTTTATGTCCAAGCAAAATAACGCTTCTATACTTATCACTGCCGAATAACAGATTAACCATTCCATTCACAGAACAATAAAGGTAGTAGCTAAACAGATTATCAACGGTGTCCATCACAGAGAGTTCATAAAACACTTAATCAAATCAATAGAACATTTCCATATATATTCCGTCACCCAACAAGAAACCAAAGGAGATACAAAACAACTCTTCACAGTGCACAATTTCACCCCAATAAATTCATTCAGAACTCGAACAGAAAATATTATCAAAGCTATAACTCCACACTTATCACATCCAACAATAGGTTAATCAATTCCACTTTTAACATTTCAGATAACTTCAACAGAGAACAAATCCAACTTAACACACACTTCTAGTTAATAGATTAGCTCATCCAATATATACATGCATTTGGAGATAACCAACAGAGACCTAACATAATATAACCTAAAATCACATAGCACCGATCCTAACCAAACAACTTATTTTACATGACAATGATAGGTTATCACAATACATCCAAATATACAGAGTATATGTTTTATATCTCAATAACCAATAACTTGTCACATCCAACCCACACCCAACCAGATCATTCAACAACAACATATATTCAACTAAACATTCCAGACTATTACAGGACATATAATCATGTCACTGAAAATCAACAACAGTTTATTATCCATTATCCAATAGCAAATCTATTCCAACACAACAGTTAACTACAATCCAAGTCACAGAGTCACAGGACATATACAAACGAAGAAGTCAACTACAACCCAAGTCAACTAACAGAACATACAGAGAAAGACCATCACAAAACCAGCCAACACAACAGTAATCAATATTATTTCCAACAGATTATCCGTCGATAGAAACCCAACATGAACAAAACCAATTTCAACAGAATATTTATCTAGTCCACAAGGCTATAATTATCAATTGAACATCAACCAGATTTCATCAACAGAGACTAAATCAAAGAATAGACAAGTCCATTACCTGCAAATTTCTCCCCCTCAACATTCACAGCCCTTGGCTCCCACCATTTTGCCTAGGCACTCAGCCCTCCTCTAGCTCCAGAGAGCAACCACGACTGATGAATACCTGAGAGTTCCTTTTCTTTCTTTCTTTTGTTCTCTCGGTCCTCCTTCGTTCGGCCTCTAGAAGAAATCACCTGAGAGCGCTTTCTCTCCTCAAACTCATTTTCGGATTATAGAGAAGGTTCCCCTTTCTCTGACTCTTAATCCCTCTATCCCTGCATTCTCCTAAGGCACGCCCAACCAACCACTGCTAGCTTTACAGAGTGTTCCCCACTCTGCACTGCAAAGTGCTATTCCAGGCTAGGAGATTCGTCTTGGCAGTAAGTAGCTTGACCCGAATAGTAAGCTAGACCAAGGCCTTCGGCCAGAATAGTGCAAACCGCCAGTCCGCCAGCTGCTCCCTCGCAAAAATCGCCAGCTCAAATTGCTCCCGATCAACGTCCGATCAAATGAAAGCAAAGGAGGGGGAAGAACGACTGAGCTTACATCAACAACACCCTACCCGAAGCTGGAGATTATTGTCCACAGGAGCTCTAATTCATCTCGCTTTATCCACCTAATCTCATGCCCTAGACACCCGCAAACAATGTCAGCAAACCCCTGCACGTCGGAGTCGCCCCTTCGCCATGAAGAAGCTCCCTCTTGTCGCCTTCGTCGTCGTGAACTCCACCCGTGATCTCTCCCTTCTCTCCCATTCATTCTCTCTCTCCCCCTAGATTCTTTCTCTCTCGGGTCTGAAGGAAATGTCTGAAGGCCAGATTTCCTTCCCCCCTTTTCTTCTTTCATTTCCTGAAACGGACCAAACCAAAGCCACAACCTGAACCGAACCAGCCAATCCACAAAAATCTAAACCAGTTCTCCCTCTCAATTCTCCATTTTAATTTCATTTTATTTTGTAACTAATCTCCTTTTATCTAATTTCATTTAATCTCTAATTAATCACACTTTAACATTTTAATCCCAACTAATCCAATAAATCTCATTTTATTCTTCTCCCAAATTAATTCTTAATTAACATCCGATAAATTCTTGTAAATTATAATCCAATGAATACGTCCTTGATAATACCGCGATAATTAATCAATTAATCCAAAAATCTCTAATTTATTTTTAATTATCCTTATTAAATTTTGATATAAAAAATTGGGGTATTACATAAGCACAAGGCTCATCTGATAAATTGGGATGATAGGAGTGGAATTGGACTGTTTGGAAATATTGTTTAATAGAAATGTATTTTTGAATAAGTGAATTATGATACCCCATTGTGTTTATAATTAGCTTAAGGAAAGGAATGGGGTTATTAAGGAATGGATGATGATACTTGAATTTAGAAAAGATGATATTAGGACTGAGTTAGTGATTTGCAATCAGTGGATTAATAAGAGAAAATGCAATTGGATATAATAAGATGGAAGTTATAAGGTCTATTATATTTTGGAGTATATTGGATTTAATAAAAGAATAAAGTGGAAGAGGAGTGATATATATATATATATATATATATATTTATACTTTGAGTGTTAAGGGATAAGTTAAGGATAGTCAGATGATTCGAGTGTTGGCCAAAGATAAAATATAATTGAACATAATTGGACGTATTAGGATATTGTAAGGATACTGTAAGGAAGGGAAGTTTGGATATGATTGGGTATGGAAATGTGGAGCATATAGTATAAGTTGGTATAAATGTTCATATATGTAAATAGGTATTGGTACATAATGGTTTGGAGAAGATGAAGTGGTATGTAACATATTGCAATTACGATTATAACCTTAGATTATGATTTCAATAAAATATATATATATATATATATATTGCGTGTACATGTAATTGTCACCTTATTTAACTTGTAATCTAGTGAATTGGCAAAAATCGACGTTTGATGACTGCGGTTGATCTCAACTGTCGATTGATGAGCGTTGATTGTCCGACGTCAACCAACCGGCAGAGAAATTTAAAAATTCTAAAGAATTGTGTGGGCGTTTGGCTAAAGGCCAGTCGATCGTCCTTCATTAAAATCGATCATCCGCCAATATTAAACGTCATCTAGAGATGAAAAATGTCACTGAAATTGGAGAGTCTTCAATGTCTACGCTTCACTGATGCATGGGACATTGTTGTTGTTGTTGTCTCTCCACCATCAGAAATACACTGAAGGGACGCTAATGAATGGATGTTTATGAGAGTTATATGAAGGGATGATAACCGACCTAAAAATGAATGGTTTACGTATTGAAGCATCCTGATGTTAATGGATGCGTTGTGTGGCCTTCCATCTTCACGAGGTCAATGGAGTGTCAATATTAGTGAGCTATAAATAGAGGAACGATGGCAGCGATGTTGGAGAGGAAAAAGTCATGCGGAAGCTCTACCAAAATGGTTTGAGAGAGTGAGACAAAGAATTTGAACCGTGAATTGGTTATGGAACTATGAAAGAACAAAGAGAGAGCGAGTGAGGGAGTAGTCTCTGTTGATGGAGGAAGCTACTGAAGGATAGTGAGGAATATTGTGAGATATCATCCTTTTGTGTTTCTTCGTAAGAAACTGATGATGGAGTTGCATGGCTATGGGTAGGATTGTGTACTTTGTTTGTGATGAATCATGAGAAGCAGTTCATGGATAGAAGTTATGTGAAATGATGACAGAGTGAGAAGTTGTTGCTTGCGGTGGGTTGAACAAGAAGATGATGTACAGTATAGCGAGTTTGTGGGATTCTAAATGAAATGCTTTAGTGTTTCTTTGGAAGAAAATCTCAGAGAATTAAGGACATGAAGTGAACGGATTACATGGAAGAAAAATATCGTGGGTTTTGTGATGAGAAGTTGCATAAAAGAGAAGCTTTCTTGAAGGACAATTTATATGCTAACTTTGAAAAGCTAAGGACTCCAGGTAAGGAATAATGTTTGTGTTTTGTCCGAAAGGACCTACATCGCAGGAGTAGGGTTTTTGTGTAAATTGCTATGTTAGTCTTTTGTGATAGTTATCTGATTAGGTTGTATTCCTACATTAGTTTACTAAAAATTATGATGAAAATGGTTTTCTAAGATGGTGGTCTATGATATAGGAAAGTTAGATTAAATATATAATATAGTTAATTAGTATAGATCCCTAATTCATATTCAAGTGGTGGATACCATAGGATAATGCTTATATTGTTTATGGCTAAGTTAGAAATAATATATCAAGGATAGAAGATTTGACCTATGACGTTATAGTGTAATAGGAAAGTACTTAATGTTAATGTTATAGTTGAAGTATAGGATTGTTTGTTAATTGTTTATAGTATTGTTTGGAATATATGAACTGTTGTGTGGGACATTCATATAGATATGTCAATCGAATGTACGTCATGCATTTAATGGGCTAATGATGAAGATAATAACGGTGTTTCTACTAGGGTTCGAAGACTGAAGAAGTTGCTCACACGTAGAAACAACTCGTTTGAGTAAGTTCGGAGACTTAAGAGGTTGCTCTTACTCAACGAGAGGTGAGTTCGGAAACTGAAGAGGTTGCTCTCACCTAACGGTAAACAGTAAACGGTAATGAATGTAAATGTTGATGGGTACATTTTTACTGAGTTCGGAGACTGAAGAGGTTGCTCTCATGTAAAAACGAATCCAAGCTATGAGTTCAGAAACTGAAGAGATTGCTCTCACCAAGCTTACAAGTATATGAAACTAAATCATGTAGAGTTGTCATTGACGTTACATTTGTATTTCATGATTATATTCCTTACTGGGCAATAGGCTCATTATTCCTCCTACGACACAGGTATGAAAAGGAACAATGATAGTAACAGTTAATGAGGCATTTGTGCGTTGCAGACTTGGCGTTAGGTTAGGCTAAAAAGTTTAAAGAAGAGATGCAATGTTTGAAAAGTGAACTTTTGTTATGGTATTTCATTACATTAAGGATGTTTTTAAATGATGTTTAATTCTTTGAGTATTCAAAATACAAGTCTTTCCCTGTTGCAATGTTTTAAGGTTTTACGGTACAATATGTTTTAAGTGATAAATGGTTTAACGAAAAAGAGTTTATTTATGCACTTCTTATTTAAGTTAGTTTTCAAGTAAAAAGTCTTCTGCTGTGATTTAAAAGAAAAAGTTTTCAAAAATCGTGAGTTTTTAATGGAAAGAATAAACAATATGTTACAAATGGTATCAGAGCCCAGTGTTTTAAAATCGATTCTGTATACTACCTACCAGCACAAGTCACAATGTGCAAATACTTCATTGACTGTAAGTAAATTGCTTTACTTTATAAGTAGATAGATTTTTGTTACTTGTGTTATACAGAGATTGGAGGTTTTGTGTTATGCATAGATCATAAGTTGTCTTGACTATGGGCTCGAATAAAGAATGTGATAGGTCTAGGTAATTCGCGATATAATTCTTGTAGGATAATTAGTCTCATGCTTTGAAATAATTTGTACAACATTATTGCAGAAAGATAGAATGGTAAGGGAAACTAGGAGAAAAAGACAAATTGATAAAATAAAATTTAAATTTTAAGAATTAGCAGATGGATAGGTAGACAATAGTGACAGTAATTACTACCTTACAAATAAATAGGAAAGCAATTCATAATGTAGATCCAAGAGATGCAACGATTAGTAGAAGGGAAGAAGCATTGGAGCCTATATTCAGTTGTTTTAGGAACGGTATAGGAAATTGGAAGAACTAAGAAACCAACAACTGATGGCTCTTAGAGGATTAAGATTTGAAAGGTTTGGAAGGTTGAAGCCGCTATACTTTGATGGCGAAATCTCTGATCCAGCAGGTGCAAAGGAATGGATTCGCTTGGTGGGAGTATATTCGAATATGCCAAGATTTAAGAACAAGAGAAAGTTACTTGTCTTGTGTTTACGCTGGCAAAGGATGCTCGATTTTGCTAAGATACTATTAAGAAAACTTAGTACATGAGAGAAATAACTTGGACACAATTTAAGGATATTTCTTGGATATGTATCTCAACAAAATAGCTTGGACTTAGATGTTAGGTGAGTCAGTGAAGTTTGAGGCACTATCCCTATTTGCTAGGAACTAAGTAGCTACCAATAGTCTTAAGGTATACCAAATTCGTTCAAAGGTTTAAAGCCAAGATATATCAAGAATTAAGATATATAGTACTAAAAACATGCTATACTCCAGGATAGTATCAAAAGCTGTAGAGATTAATGAAGTGAAGATGCTAGTTATTAGACAGAGGGAAATGGATTGGAAGCTGAAAAAGAATAGACAAACTTAACCACAAGTGGATGGGCATAGAATTGGAAAAAGGAACAAAGCGGACATTTGACAATGAAAATAGGTATGCAAATATTAAACGTGCGCAGAATGAACTTGTTGCAGCTCTGATTGGAAATTTCATGTTAGACCGTGCCCATGGTGTAACAATAAACTTTATGGTGAATGTAGAGCTGGTATTGGACTGTGTTCCAAGAGTGGGAAAGATTTAAAGAAATCTTCTAGGACAAGTATTGTAACCGCACATAAAGGACAAGTAAGTTGATGGAACTTACTAAGCTTCGTTGGGAACGAACCATTTTGGATTGTGTGCGCATGTTTGAAATATTGTTATGATTTGTATCGAATTTACTAGGCGATAATGAACACAAGGTTCACCAATTTGTTCAAGGACTCAAGTTGGAAATTTATCGAGGTATGAAGATTTCAGGTACTCAAGGGATACTTTATACGGATGTTGTTGTAAAAGTCCTCAAAGTTTAGAATGTAGAGTTTTAAGTTGTGAGATTTAATGAACATAGTAGAAATGTTGCGGTTGAAACGCAATCTCAACAAATGAAAGGAAAACAACTAAAGATAAAAGGACCAAGAGAACCCTTATTAGAAGTGAATTACAAGGAAATGAGATGCGTATTTAAGAAAATGCTAAGAATTCACAAGTCATTCAATGCCGAAGTGTAAGAAAAGTCGAAAAGGGGGAATGAATGACTGAATCTAGGTGAAATTTTTTATGAAATAAAGTTGGACATATTGTATAAATTGTAATACACTATCGGATAAAAGGGAAGAGAATTTAGAAAAGGCTTTTTCTCTTGCAGTAGTTAGGAATAAAGATCAAAAGACTTTGATGTGAACAGTAATTCATTAAATAATTAGGCTTTGAGAAGTGGAAACACTGTATCTTTTGGAAAGGATTATGAAATACTAAAGTTGAATAATTATATTTTGGATACTTCATGTTACAAATACTTATAGTTAGTATTTTGTACATTTGTGAAGTTATCTATGTTAGACAAAATTTGAGGACAAAATTTATATAATGGGAGGGCTGTAATATCTCAAATTTCTTGTTGAGCTAAGCACAAGGCTTATCTGATAAATTGGAATGATAGGAGTGGAATTGGACTGTTTGGAAATATTGCTCAAGAGACATGTATTTTGGAATAAGTGAATTATGATACTCCGTTTTGTTTATAATTAGCTTAAGGAAAGGAATCGGGTTATTAAAGAATGGATGATAATACTTGAATTTAGAAAAGATGATATTATGACTGAGTTAGTGATTGACAGTCAGTGGATTAATAAGAGAAAATGCATTTGGATATTATAAGCTGGAAGTTATAAGGTCTATTATATTTTGGAGTACATTGGATTTAATAAAAGAATAAAGTGGAAAAGGAGTGATATATATATTTATACTTTGAGTATTAAGGGATAAGATATGGATAGTCGGATGATTCAAGTGTTGGCCAAAGAGAAAATGTAATTGGACGTATTGGGATATTGTAAAGATACTGTAACGAATGGAAGTTTGGATATGATTGGGTATGAAAATGTAGAGCATATAGTATAAGTTGGTATAAATGTTCATATATGTAAATATATGGTCTTTGTGCATAATGGTTTGGAGAAGATGAAGTGGTATGGAACATATTAGAATTATGATTATAACCTTAGATTATGATTTCAATATAAAAATATATATTAATATATATATAGATTGACGTATGCATGTAATTGTCATGTTTTTAAAGTTTGCATTTACATAATGTGGTGAATTATGTGAAAATCGATGTTTGATGACTGCGGTTGATCTTGGCGGTCGATCAACAAGCGTCGATCGTCGGGCATCAATTGACCGGCATAGAAAGTTAAAAATTCTGAAGAATTGTGCGGGTGTTTGGCTGAAGGGTGGTCGATCATCCTTCATTAAAATCGATCATCCGCCAATATTAAACGTCGTCTGGAAATGAAAAACGTCACTGGAGCTAGAGAGTCTTCAACGTCTACGCTTCACTGATGCATGGGACGTTGTTGTTGTCGTTTCTCCACCTTCAAAAGGACACTGAACGGATGCTAATGAATGGTTGTTTATGAGAGTTATATGAAGGGATGATAACCAACATAAAAATGAATGGTTTACGTATTGAAGCGTCTAGATGTTAATGGATGCGTTGTGTGGCCTTCCATTTTCACACGGTCAATGGAGAGTCGATATTAGTGACCTATAATTAGAGGAGCGATGGCAGCGATGTTGGAGAGGAAAAAGTCATGCAGAAGCTCTACCAAAATGGTTTGAGAGAGTGAGACAAAGAAGTTGAACCGTGAGATGGTTCTGGAACTATTTCTAGAAGAGAGAGAGAGTGAGAGAGTAGTCTCTGTTGATGGAGGAAGCTGCTAAAGGATAGTGAGGAATATTGTGAGATATCTTCCTTTTGTGTTTCTTCATAAGAAACTCATGATGGAGTTGCATGGATATGGGTAGGATTGTGTACTTTGTTTGTGATGAATCGTGACAAGCAGTTCATGGATAGAAGTTATGCGAAATGATGACAGAGTGAGAAGCTGCTATTGCTTGCGGTGGGTTGAACAAGAAGATAATGGATAGTATAGTGAGTTTGTGGGATTCTAAATGAAATGCTTCAGTGTTTCTTTGGAAGAAAATCTTAGAGAATTAAGGACATGGAGTGAAGGGATTACGAGGAAGAAAAATTTCATGGGTTTTGTGATGAGAAGTTTCATAACAGAGAAGGTTTCTTAAAGGACAATTATATGCTAACTTTGTAAAGCTAAGTACTCCAAGTAAGGAATAATGCTTGTGTTTTGTCCAAAAGGACCTACATCGCAGGAGTAGGGTTTTTGTGTAAATTGCTATGTTAGTCTTTAGTGATGGTTATCTGGTTAGGTTATATTGCTACGTTAGTTAACTAAGAATTATGATGAAAATGGTTCTATAAGATGATGGTCTACGATATAGGAAAGTTTGATTAAATATATAATATAGTTAATTAGTATAGATCCCTAATTCATATTCAAGTGGTGGATACCATAGGATAATGCTTATATTGTTTATGGCTAAGTTAGAAATAATATATCAAGGACAGAAGATTTAATAACGTTATAGTGTAATAGGAAAGTACTTAATGTTAATGTTATAGTTGAAGCATAGTATTGTTTGTTAATTGTTTATAGTATTGTTTGCAATATACGAATTGTTATATGTGACATTCATGTAGATATGTTAATAGAATGTACGTCATGCATTTCATGGGCTAATAATGAAGATAATAACGGTGTTTCTACGTGGGTACGGAGACTGAAGAGGTTTCTCTCACGTAGAAACAACTCATTTGAGTAAGTTTAGAAATTGAAGAGGTTGCTCTTACTCAACGAGAGGTGAGTTTGGAATTTGAAGAGGTTGCTCTCACCTAAGGGTAAACGGTAAACGGTAATGAATGTAAATGTAGGTAGATCAATTTTTAATAAGTTCAGAGACTGAACAGGTTGCTCTCATGTAAATACGAATCCAAGCGGTGAGTTCAAAAACTGAAGAGGTTGCTCTCACCCAGCTTAAGAGTATATGAAACTAAAGCATGAAGAGTTGTCATAGAGGTTATAGTTGCATTTTATGATTATATTCCTTACTGGGCAATAGGCTCATTATTCCTCCTATGATGTAGGTATGCAAAGGATCAAAAATAGTAACAGTTGATGAGGGATTTGTGCCTTGCGGACTTGGTGGCTGGTTAGGTTAAAAAGTTTAAAGAAGAGATGTAATGTTTAAAAAGTGAACTTTTGTTATTGTATTTCATTACATTAAGGCTGTTTTCAAATGGTGTTTAATTCTTTAAGTATTCAAAATATAAGTCTTCCGTTGTTGCAATGTTTTAAGGTTTTATAGTACGATATGTTTTAAGTGATAAATGGTTTAATGAAAAAGAGTTTATTTATGCAATTATTATTTAAGTTAGTTTTCAAGTAAAAAAATTTTCCGTTGTGATTTAAAAGAAAAAATTTTCAAAAACCATGAGTTTTAAACAGAAAGAATAAACGGGATGTTACATCCAATCATTTTGTAAGGTATCATGAACATTTTCGTTTGATGTTACCTCTAAGAATTGGTTTTGTGATTCTTATGAAGGACTTTCAAGAATATTCTTTCCCTTTTCTCCTAGACTAATATTTTCAAGATTATTTTCTAAATCAATGATTGGTTTCTTCACACTAGGTGTAGGAATTGATTCGTCAAAAGTAACGTGCATAGATTCCTCCACCACTAACATCCTTTTGTTGAACTCCCTATATGCTTTACTAGAGGAGGAGTATCCTAGAATGATTCCTACATCCATCTTAAAATCAAATTTTCCTAGGTTATCCTTAGTATTAAGAATGAAGCATTTGTATCCAAAAGCTTTGAAATAACTTACATTTGGAGTTCTTCAATTCCAAAGTTTGTATGGTGTCTTTTCTAAGGTTTGATGGATGGAAACTCGGTTAAGAACATAGCAAACCATTGCAACGGCTTCCACCCAAAAATATTTGGGAAGATCATTCTCATTTAGCATTGTCCTTGCTAGTTCTTGGAGAGATTGATTTTTCCTCTCAACAACTCCATTTTGTTGAGGGGTTCTAGGAAATGAGAAGTTATGTTCGATGCCATATCTTAGGCAAAGAGCATCAAATTGTTCATTTTCAAATTCACCACCATGATCACTCCTTATTGTGACAATGGTGAGTTCCTTTTCATTTTAAACCTTTTTCCTAAAAATAGAAAACACTTCAAAGGTTTCATCCATTGTTCTTAGAAAGAAAACTCATGTATATCTTGAAAAACCATCCACAATTACATACGCATAGTATTTTTCTCCTAAGCTTGAAACCTTAAAAGGACCAAAGAGGTCTATATGAAGTAGTTGGAGAGGCTTAGATGTTGAAATATATTGTTTGGAAGAGAATGAACTTTTACTTTGCTTTCCTTTTTGAGAAGCATCACAAACTCTAACTTTTTCAAACAATATTTTAGGAAGACCCCTAACAAGATTATTTTTCAAAATCCTAGCTAAGGTATCCATTCCTACGTGTCCTAGTCTTCTATGCCAAAACCAAGAATTGTTAGAAACATTTTCACTAAAACATTTTTCATCATTGCATGATACACTATTTAAACCAATAGCATAAATATTTTCATGTCTATACCCCATGAACAAAACTTTCTCATTTGATTCATCCATTATCATGCAAGATTTAGATTCAAAAATAACTTTATATTCTTTATCACACAATTGGATGATACTCAATAAATTATGCTTTAAACTATCAACTAATAATAGAACCTCAATTATGGGATTAGGGGCATTACCTATGTTGCCAATTCCAATTATCTTCCCCTTTTGATTACCTCCAAAGGTCACACTTCCTTTCTTATCAACAATGGAAGTAAACTTTTCGAAGTCTCCCATCATATGTCTTGAACATCCGTTGTCCAAGTACCACTCATCCTTTGCAGGAGAATCTACAACCTACAAACAAAAGTCACGTTGACATTTTAGGTACCCAAATCTTTTTGGGTCATTTAGGGTTAATTTTGGTTTCTTTTGGAAAACATACAAATTTATCAACTTTTCTTTTGTTAATTAATTTTGAAGGAAAAGAAAAAGACTTATGTCATATTGAATTACATGTATAACAAACAAGTAGATGGTTTAACAAAAAAGTTTCTATAATTTTTTTTCTTTTGAAGGGGTTCATATCACAATCTGGCTTTATCAAATGTTACTCTTTGTTATCTGAGAAGCATGTTTAAGTTTTTGCTACCATTTGTGAATTTAAGAACCATAGCATTTAGCTCATCATTCTTAGCCTTTAAATTGCTAATCTCATTTTCAAAAACTTGAACTATATCAACATGCTTTTTCACAACACTATCATTTTCCTTTTTCAATTTCTTATATTTAGACTTAAGCATATTAAATTCCTCAAGTAATTCATCAAATTCATCAATCAAGTCATTATCATCATCATAAAAAGTTTCATGTACCTCCTCCTCCTTTTCCATGAAGCACATGTTGGCTACCTCTTCGCTCTCGGAAGATGATTCTTCTTCACTATCGTCTCATGTTACTTTGAATGCTTTCTTTTTTAACATTTCATTATCTTCTTTACTTGTGGGCAATTGGCTTTGAAATGCTCGGGTTTTACACACTGGTAGCAAGTGACCACTTTGTCCTTTTGTGGTATGTCTCCTTTGACTTTTTTTTACCTTGCCACTTCCTTCGTTGAAGAAATTTGCTGATTTTCTGAGATAGGAGTGCAATCTCATCATCCTCTTCCTCCTTGGATTCATCTTACTTACTTGAAGTGGCCTGAGAGCTATGGTTTTCTTCTTAGGAAGTTCCTTTTCTTTGAGCTCCTTCTTCTTATTGGCTCTCATAGTGATCTCATGTGTCATGAGTGAACCAATGAGTTCTTCCATCTTAAGGACCTTGAGATCGTGAGCCTCTTGAATTGTCGCCACCTTCGGTTGCCATACTCTTGGTAGACATTGGAAGATCTTCCTTACAATTTCTTCATTTGGATACACTCTTCTAATAACTTTTAAACTATTAGTAATGTTAGTAAATTGAGTAAACATTTGACTAATAGATTCATCTTTTCCCATACTAAACAACTCATATTCATGTACAAGCATGCTTAATTTTTCTTCTTTAACTTGATTGGTTCCTTCATGTGTAATTTCAGGAAGTCTCCACATTTCATGCGCACTATCACTTGCTTGTACTCTATTAAATTCATCTCTATTTAAAGCACAATAGAACATGTTAATGGCTTTAAAATTCAAACTTACCTTTCTCATATCTAATTCATCATATTCATCGTCTAATTTAGGAACATTCATACCATTTTCAGTTTTGATAGGAATGTATGGTCCTTTTACAATGATATTCCACAAAGCATAATCAATTGATTACACATAAATTCTCATTCTAGCTTTCCAATAGGTATAGTCACTACCATAAAAAATGGTGGCCTAGAAGTGGATTGCCTTTCTACATTCATGTTGTTCATGTTAAAAGCCATATAATTTTCTTAAACAATATCTCAACAAATAATCACAACAAAGTTTGTAACTTGCTCTGATACTAATTGAAGGATAAAAAATAACCTACGAGGTGGGTGAATTAAGTTTTTAAACTTTTTTTTGCAATTATTAATTTCTCTCACTTAAGTGATTTAATAAAATTAATGGCTAAACAAACACAATAGTAATGAGCCACAAGAAAAGGGATAAGAGAAACAAAACCAAGTTGTTAACGCGATTCAGCATAGCCTGACTACATCCAAGCTTCAAGGCTCCCCCATGAAGATCTATTTACCTTAACTTTTCGGGTTTCAATTGATTGACCTTCACGGCCGTCAATCCAACTGTTACAATAAGTGATTCTTAAGATGTCACCCTTCTCGTTCGATTACAATATTTTTGAAATAAAAGCTCTCGCTCTACAATCAACCTCTCAAAAAAAAATCTCAATATGTGTAGGTGAGAGTTGAGTATTTGCATTATTTTCATAAACTAAAAATCGAGTCAAAATTCGGCAAAGTTTCGGTACTTTATCACTTGGTTACTCTAGCCTTGGAGTGACTTCTATTTATAGATTTCCATACCTTCGGTCGACCCTTTTCTTTTTGATCAACCTCATCTGACCATTGAAACTAGTCGTTGCATTGTTCTGCACTTTTTTGGTCGACCACTTTTCTTCCTTCTCGACCGCACTATCGACTGAAACTCTTCGGAGTAATATGTTATAATTTTTGGTCGCACTCTTCAACCGAGTACTCGACTGCTTCTTCGTCCGAAAAAGTCCAGGAGCAATTTGTATTCATTTTTTGTCACTATCTTCAACCACGACGTCGACCGCAAGTTTTTCTGGTAAACTTCAAAGTAATCTGCATACAATTTCGGTCATTATTTTCAGACGGGTCTTCGACCGCTTACTCAACCGAAACACCACGAAGCGCATTGCATGAAAATTCAATCGCTAGCATCCACAGCTTCTTCCTTAACTGTGTTCAACCAAATCACAGAGTGCATTGCATGTAAGTACATTTGTATATATGTATATATGTATATATGTGTATGCATATGTGTGTGTGTGTGTATGTATGTATGTATGTATGTATGTATGTATGTATGTATGTATGTATATATGTATGTGCGTGTGTATGTGTGTGTGTGTATGTACGTATGTATGTATGTATGTATGTGTCAAATATATGTATCATATAATCGACCCAATTCTAACTCCCGACTTATTCTGAACATCACTTGACAATAATTGCCGGTCCAAGTTAAATTCTTCAATTCCGTTTCCTAAATTAGTTTTCCAAAATCATAAGATAATATATTCTACACTTCCTAAAATTATCCTCGATTATCATCATCCTTATTTTTATCATGACCCAGAAGTTCCAAGTATTATAGTTTTTCTGTTCATAGTTTTGGGTATAGGTTGGAATCAAATTCGAGCTTAGAAACTTGAATTCATGAGTTATTTATGGAATATATTGTTAGATTCAGGGTTTATACAGAAGTATTAGCCATTTTGAGGCGAAAAATGGTAATATCTAGAAATTTATCACGTAATATTATTTTTAAAAAATGGGTATTGATATTTTATGTTAAAAAATTTATTAAATATTGGTAGCATCTGTTAATTGGGTAACAATAGAAAAAATATTGTATGGGGCGGATAATTGGTTCTAGTTAAAAAATGTGTAACGACCCGATTTTTATTATCTTGAAATCGCGTGAAATTTAAACTTTTCTTTTATAAAAAAAACAAAAGTCTTTATTAAAACCTTTTAAAGCGTGATCAGAATTCTTTTCTAAAAACTGAACCGTTAAAAATTCTTTTTACGTAAACTCGTTACTTCAATTGTTATAAGCAGCGGAAAACTATAATTATAAAATCATTTTTCTAAAAATGTAGCGGAAACATAAATTTTATAAATTAAAAATATTTATTAAATCATTTACATAAAACCTTTTTCTTTATAATTCGAATACTTTACAATTTCCTTCCAAAACTTTTTCCTTTCTCTTACTCTTTAGCCTAGCCAGCCACAAGATCTGCGCTTGCAAATCTTTCATTAACTGCTCCTCCAAAGAATGCTCACGTCATTACAATCACCTACACCACGAAGCAAACATGAGCTAACGCCCAGCAAGAATTGAGATGCAAAACAATATATGCCTGTAACTGATTATGTCAGAATGGAATCCACCCAAACTATTCTTTGTCATATATACATCAACTCGTACATCGAGCTGGGACATTAGAGGTTAAATCGCAGGGAGAGTGGCCGCTAGTCGGCATCTAACCCTTGGGTAGACAGGCTCTCGTGACCTGATAAGGGAAGAGCATAATCTAGAGTCTACCCGGTTACAATCAGAACCACCTCCCCAACCTTTAATTCCCTTTACATTCATTTTCTTTATCCATATTTCCTCTTATAATGCAAATGAATACCAACCCATCGTGGTATTCCTAATTGTTTCTATTATCATGATGCATGTCAATGCGAAGCAATAATAATAGTAATATAAAAACAGAAGACATGGAAAATCTACTAACATGCTATCATGGTGACATGCTCTAAAACATGCTTGGCAATTAAATGAAACAATAACAATATACTAATATCCTAAATATGCTTAGTATTTAAAGGAAGCAGCAACTATATCAGGAATACTAAACATGCATGGCAACTAATCGATAACATAAAATGCGCATAGGCATAATAGACAAGGGCAGCAATATATATAAAATCACTTGGAGTATACAAATGTTAAAAAACAATAAAAGAAGACACTGCTTGTGGTGTAGGGTCTCCACTGGCCAAGACTCAATTCCAATTCTAACCTCGAAAGCTTTAACACGTATTAGCACTTAATCGTTATCCTTTCTTCCCTTTTCGTACCTTCACAATTAAAAACATTTATTCATTAATCTTTACTAATTAAGAATCTCAACTTTGATACCGATATTCCTCGTTCAATCCATAATAGAATACAATAATCCAAATTTATATTTAACAGGCAGTATAATTCCTAAAACAGTAAACCCATTCCGACTACCTGATTACCATCCCACTACAAAGCACATTTTCAACTATATACCCATCACAAAGAGTTCATAATTAAAACAACTTCTTCAATATAATCGAACTTAACATTTATTCCAATTTGACAGTGTTTAGAAACAGCTTGGCATACGGCAATAACCAACAGAGCCTAAACCAACAAAATATTAGGAAACCAAATTCTTTATCTTTCATCCTCGCTTTTAACATACACAGAATATAACATTTCCAAACAGAATAACACAGAACCCAGTTCTAGCTTAAACCAACATATTCTTCTCTACAATATCTTCCACAACCAATAGAGCATAGCACAATTACCAATTGCAGCACATAAATAGATGATGAATTCAAACTCCCAATTAATGTGTATACCACAGAACATTACATCAAAGCATAATATTTCACAAAATCCAGGAGCAGCACAACAACAGGGGTATTAAACTGTAATATCCCAAATTTTGGTTGAGATAAGCACAAGACTTGGAACGATGGGAGTGGAATTGGATTATTTAGAAATATTGGTAAAGAGAAATGTATTTTGGAATAAGTGAATTATGATACCCGTTGTATTCATAATTAGCTTAAGGAAAGGAATTGGGTTATTAAATAATGGGTGATGATACTTGAATTTAGAAAGGATGATATTAGGACTGAGTTAGTGATTGACAGTCAGTGGATTAGTAAGAGAAAACGCACTTGGATACAATAAGGTTGAAGTCATAAGGTCTATTATTTTGGAGTATATTGGATTTAATAAAAGTATATAGTGGAAGAGGAGTTAAGGAATATATATATCTACTTTGTGTATTAAAAGATAAAATTATGGATAGTTGAATAATTCAAGTGTTGGCCAAAGAGAAAATATATATTTGAATGTAATTGGACGTATTTGAATATTGTAAAGATACTATAAGGAATGGAAAATTGAATACAATTGAATATAAAAATGTAGAGGTAGATAATATGAATGTTCATATATATATATTGGTTTTGATGCATAAAGGTTTGGAGAAGATGAAGTGGTATGGCACATATTGTAATTACAAATATAACATTAGATTATGATATAAAAATATACATTGATATATATATATATATATATATATATATATATATATATATGTGTGTGTGTGTGTGTGTGTGTGTGTGTGTGTGTGTGTGTGTGTGTTTGTGTGTGTATGTGTGTGCGTAACAACTCGATTTTTTATTATCTTTGAAAAATGCATAAAATTTAAAACTTTTCTTTTGTAAAATCAGAGTAAGGCCTTTCTTTTAAAATCGAGTGTCAAATCCATTACTTAAAGTCTTTTTCAATAATAATAATTTAAAATATTTTTAGCCGCGGAATAATTTTAATTTATAGAAATCATCCTTCTTAATATATATATATATATATAGTGGAAGCATTAAATAAAAGAGACATTTAATAAAAAAGTTATTTAAACTCAACTATTTATTTGCAAAATCATGTACTGATTAGCCCAGCCAGCCACAAGATCCACTCATGCAAATCCTTCATCAACTGCTCCTTGTAGATTTCCATCTACTTCCAAGTATATACCTACATCAACAAGACTTAACTAATGAGCCTAATGCTCAGTAAGTGATATAAAATAAAATAAACATGCTATACATCTTTGAAATCCTTTTTCGTTTCCATTTCTTTCCCTTTTCTTTCCTTTTTCGTTTCACATTTCATTTCCTTTTCTTTTTCAGTCTTCTTAATCTTAACTTTACTTTATCTTTCCGTTTCATGCTTTATTATTATTTAATTTCACTTTTTGGAAGGGAACCTACCCGTTCCATATACCAAAAGAATGGAACATCATATAGTCATGTAGCTATCCGTCACCCGTACATGGGAATACATCATATGGCCTCACTACCATGACCGTCACCATTCTCTTTTAATTTCATTTTCTGGAAGAGAACCTATCTGTTCCATATACCGAGGGAATGGATACATCATATAGTCATGTAGCTATCCGTCACCCCTACATGGGGATACATCATATAGCCTCACTACCATAACCGTCACCATTCTCTTTTTGTTGAAGAAGTTGAGGATTTCTGTACAAAAGAAATGATGAACACTAGAGTCCACGTGGTTAACCGTCACCCTGATGAGGAGGTACATCATATAGTGTCCCCACCTATGGATAGTCACCAAATCTCCCGAACTCTCACACGCCTATTTACGTTTATTCAGTGACACGATGGATATTCCTACAGCTAAGTGATGGTTGTTCGCTCAGGTGATCAGCCCTTGAGAACGCCGTTCACTTAGTATGTATGAACATCCATTCCACCACTTTTCGTTTTCCTTTTTAAAACCATATGCATTTCTGTTTTCTGTTTCTGTTTTCCTTTATCTTTCATTTTTCTATTTTCATTATCTTTTCATTTTAGGTGGCACGTGGGATGAGAGCATGATGCTCCTAAATGCATACAATTCTATCATATTATTCCAATAATCTCTAAACATGTTCATCTATAAACATATCATTAAAAGAACCTGAATCTAGTTGACAGTCATCAACCAATAGCACAATATACGGAACATGCTCAATTTGTGTTAAAACAGTAAATAACTTAAATATTCCATGAAAGCGGTAAACATTCAACATACAACCCCTAATTCTTACTATGTAGGGTCTGAAGACCAAAACACACTAAATATCAACTTACCTCAAAACTTTAACTCGTTTTAGTACTTAACTGCTATCTTTTTCTTCTTTCTGTACCTTCACAATTTAATAACATTTATCATTAAGCTACTCAATTAATAAACTTATAAATCTCAATGTCTCTCATATCCTTCATTTTTATACTTTGCATACTAGAGTTTCTCAACCCACTCGCTTTATTAATATAATCCAACCCAACAAATCACAACACACGAGTCACACAATGGGTACCCAATTAAACCAACGCTCAATATTAATATCCAAACAAGGCATGAAACACCAATATCTATCAACCAAACCAAACGTGCGATGACTTAATCCAATTAACAAAATGTATTTACCCAATTAATGATCTGAATCTAAACCCACAGAATATATGACCACAATATACATTATCCACAACATCACTATCTAACACAACCGGTAACCCCTTCGGCAGTATATAACAACTCAACAGGTTAATAATTCATTTCCAGTAACCAAAACCAATTTCAACATATCAATGGTCGAACAATCACTAACAAAGGCATCTCCATGTATATTGACTTCCAATAATCCATACAGACAACCATAACCAAATTTGCAAATTAATAACACGCTTCACAAAACAATTCACGGATTGTTATAATAGTCAGAACCAACAAGGCAGAGGGCATCCACAACAGATTATTGTACACTTACACCTAACAACATCAAAACAATCAAACAAAGCCTCAACATCGAATTTATCAATTGAAAACAGAGGCAATCCATCTAACAGCAGAACAGGGACCCATATAAATCAGAACCGGGCATTTTCTCTTCAAACAAAAATCTGACCCCAAAATCCATTATCAAAATCTGCAACAAAACAGAAATGAAGAACCCAATAATCCTAATGCTCGATGTTAAGCAGTCAACTCCACATTAATATCCAACACACAAATGAATCGGGTATGTACAATGCAACAATAACCATCAGTTTCTCAACCTTAACCCAACCTTTTCTTTTATTCAGTAAAGCAGTGACAAACAGAGCATAACCGAAACCGGCAACCAACACCTATCAACTCGACATTCGGCATTTGATATCAACAGCAGCAAAACAAAACCAAAAATCAATCTATCCCTCAAGGCAGAAACCCAAGAGAAGGCAGTAACCAAACTAAAATCCTTATGTTCATCAAACAAGGCAATCTGACGGAAAAACCAAAAATGAAGGACAACAGACCCAACTTGAAATCAAAACAGAACCGATGCCACGCACCTTGATTCAGAAATGGCAGAATGTGCTTCTCGGTTCAGCCTTTATCATCCACATTCGCTCTGCCTCGTCGGAATACCCTCGGTCGAACAACTCACCGGCGCGTTCGACAATGCTAAACCACCCGCACCTCTCTTCGGCCGAAATCGCCCACTCTAGCTCATATTCGATGGTTCTCGTTCAGCCAATCCCCCTCTCGCCGGTCTCTCCCTCTCGGTGAAGGTCTCTCTTTCGGCGAAAGGCAGAATGAGGACAAAATATGGAGTTTGCCCTATTCCCCTTTTCCTTCAAAATCGATGTAAATCGCGGGCAAGACCCGCTCTCCCCTCTGTCCCCTCATTTCGAAAAACACAAGTGGGACAGTTGTGCCCTTTTTCATCTAGACCGAACCGGTTCGATTTTCCCCTAATACTTCCTAAATTTCCATTTTAAACCATTAATTCCAATCACCTTAATTTTAATTTATTAATTTAACACTTAATTTAACTTCATTATATCTCAAATAAATCTTTAATAATTATTTAATTATGCCCAAATAATTTTTCCAATTATCTTTACTTAATTCTATTACGAAAAATTGGGGCATTACATATATATATATATAGAGAGAGAGAGAGAGAGAGAGAGAGAGAGAGATTGACGTATGTATGTAATTGTCACGATAAAGAAAATAACGTGAATATGCATAGTTTGGAGAAAATGCATAAATCTTTCATTTGGTATTTGCGGCCAATCGGGGTAGTCAATCGAGGAGGTGTCGATCGACTGGCATCAATCGACCGGCCTTAGAAATGAAAGTTTTCTGAATGAAATATGCCGATGTTTGGCTAAAGGACGGTCGATCGTCCTTCATAAAAATCGATCAACCACCCATTTATGAGAAGTAATCTGAGAGTTTGGACCATCTGGAAGATGAAAGGAAACGTGTTTGTGTTGTCTAAACGTCTGTGAATCGAAGGAGACGTTGTTAAATGTGTATGAAGCTAAGAAGATTGACATTTTATACATTGGATCATCAAAGGGTTACCTTTGTTAATGATAACGCGTCTGGATAATTAACAGAGTGTCCAGTGGCCTTCTATGTTCTGGATGTTGATGGACCATGTGAAGTTGTCTATAAATAGAGACTAGGGTAGTGAAGTTGAAGGGAGTTGGAATGATGCGGAAGCTCTGCCTAAATGGTTTGAGAAAGATGGCAGTTGTTGTTATGAAATTATGAACAGAGAGAGGGAGAGTTTGAAACCATGAGGAATATGGTGAAGCTTTTGTATTCTTCGTAGGACACTATGAAAGAGGAGATTGAGAAAGAGAGTTTGCAACTGTGAGTCAGAGTTGAGAGAAAGTAATGATCCTCTGATGTTGTGTTTTTGAATGTTTGAGGGTTTGAAAAGAAATTAAAACCGTGTGTGAGAGTTCTGAAGGATTTATGGTTTTGGAGTTTTGAAATAGCAGAGAGAGAGAAGCAGATGGGTTGCATGGTTTTGTTCTATTTAGAAAAGGGATGCTACGGCTGTGATGGAATTGTTGTGAGAATATGTTCGAAGATACACGGCTGTGATGGAATTATTTGTGAAGAAAAGTGGAGTTACGTCTCTGAATTGTTATGGTGCTTCAAGTATTGAGAAGAAAGAGATTTTAAGAGCTATCATGGTAAAGCTAAGGGCTCCAGGTAAGGAATAATGTTTGTGTTTTGTCCGAAAGGACCTACATCGTAGGAGTAGGGTTTTTGTAACGACCCGAATTTCTAATTGTTTTAAAAGTATACTAAAATTTACTAAAACAAGTTTCGATGTTAAATTTTTCCTTTAAAATCTTTGCTTAAAGAATATCAAAGTGTCAGAACCCGATCGTCACCAACTTGCTAAATAGTTACTTAAATCGGAGAAGAAAAAACCATAACTAAATAATCTAACGGAAACGTAATTAAAACATTACTTAAGCATTGATTTAAAAATTCAGAGTTTGTGCTTCCAAAATGGAGTCTACGTAACATCTCAAAATGACTACTCGAATAGGGTTTTAAAAGGGTAAAACAACTTACGTTAGCCCTTACAAAATACTCTCTTCCTTTCTTACTCGAAGCCATGCTACTACTCGGGATGCGTCTCCTCTGGATACACCACAAGCTCCACTGGAAAGGCCTCCTCTACTCTTGGGAGAATTACTTCGTTACCTACTCCACAAGTAAGGATGTGAGCTTACGCCCAGTAAGGAAATAGGGGAAAACAATTGTGCATATCTCTCTTTAATTCCTTTTTGGTATGGGGGCCACCCAAACAAATTATTTCTTTACGTTCATTGGTTCTTGGTTCTTTACTCGTACTTCAAGCTAGAGATTGGAGGTTGTCCTTTGAGATGACATGTTTGATCGGCTTCTAACCTCCTGTGTGCATGCTAGTCCCTTTCTTCACTTGGTGAGGGTGTATCCAAGCCACCAGGCTAGATCCGAACTACCCATCTACCCCAACTCCCTATTCGTCGCCTTTTCGGCATATCCCGCCTTCAAGGTTCCTCCCTTTTGGCGTATCCCACCTTCAGGGTTTCTTCCCTTCCGACGTATCCCACCCGAGGGTTTCTTTTAGTGATGGGTTTATCCCGCCCATCCTAAAACATTCTTTTTCTTAGCGTTTTCCTCACTCATGCACGTGGATACCACCCCGAGGGGGTACCCCCTATCTGGTTTCTATTAACATGGATACAGCCTAACACTTTCAAATTAAGTAACACTATTATGGAAAGTAAATCACACATACATGGTTAAAGGTAGCACATACATATAAAGTAAATGAACATGCCATTAACAACTACAAATGATAAATTAAGAGTGAAATCAAAAGCATACAAGGAAAGTCAGAAATATTCACAGATACATGGGAACTATAAAGAAGAACGCATATAATATTCAGAAATCAAATAACCACCATAGAACATGCTTCTAAATCGACGATAGCAGCAACGAGGAGTATCGAAACAAAATAGTTGAACATGCTTTTAATGACTAAACGAAAGAGCGGAAAATATAAACATCTAAGCATGTTGCAATACAACTTATTAACAATTAACACAGCAGAAAATAATAAGTCAACAGCAAGTTCTGTCTATGGGTCATGCTCTTAAATGGCTAAATGAAACAGCAAAAGTTAATAACAAGTAAAACGGTGACATATACCTTACGAATCATGCTTCTTAATGGCATTAAATAGCAGTAACAACTATGAAACAGAATATCAAATCGTACTCCGAATCATGCATTTTTTAATGACTAAAATAACACAGCTGTAGGATCGATATACGCCTATAAAGGGGGGGAGGGGGGGTGAATATAGAGTTTCTAATAATTTCGTGTGATATTTAAATTCTCTAAATCCCTAAGCGATTTATCGAATACGATTAAATATGCAATCACATTAAATGCGTAAAGTAAAGAGTAAGGGTTAAAGAAATACACACAATATTTGTTTACGCGGTTCGGCAAACTCGCCTACATCCGCGATCTAAGTTTCACTTGGAGATATACTAAATAATTGGCTTACGGGTGCCAATAAAACCGTTTACAAATTGACTATTAAACGGGGAGTCACCCTTGACTAATTCTAAGGTCGTTAACCTTTGACTTTTATAGGACGTCACCCTAAACTTGACTATTGCGGGGCGTCACCCAATATTTGACTATTGCGGGGCGTCACCCAAGTGTGATGAATTCTAAGGGAATCACCCTTTACAATTAAGCACAATATCTGATTCGGAAATTTAAACCGCAATCTAGCTAATCCGAATTCTCCCAAATATAACTCGCAAATTCAGAATAGGGAGAATTGGATATACAATTAAATAGCTCACAGTGAGTAGTATTCAAGTATTGATTTTGGCAGAGCTTCGCCTTGAATATTTCGATCGTTAGTTGTTGAGAGCTTTGAAGGAACCCACATGTCTAGACATTTCTAAACAAATATAGCGTTTCTAATAATTTCGTGCGATATTTAAATTCTCTAAATCCCTAAGTGATTTATCGAATACGATTAAATATGCAATCACATTAAATGCGTAAATTAAAGAGTAAGGGTTATAGAAATGCACACAATATTTGTTTACGCGGTTCGGCAAACTCGCCTACGTCCGCGATCTAAGTTTCACTTGGAGATATACTAATTAATTGGCTTACGGGTGCCAATAAAACTGTTTACAAATTGACTATTAAACGAGGCGTCACCCTTGACTAATTCTAAGGTCGTTAACCTTTGACTTTTATAGGACGTCACCCTAAACTTGACTATTGCGGGGCGTCACCCAATATTTGACTATTGCGGGGCGTCACCCAAGTGTGATGAATTCTAAGGGAATCACCCTTTACAATTAAGCACAATATCTGATTCGGAAATTTAAACCGCAATCTAGCTAATCCGAATTCTCCCAAATATAACTCGCAAATTCAGAATAGGGAGAATTGGATATACAATTAAATAGCTCACAGTGAGTAGTATTCAAGTATTGATTTTGGCAGAGCTTCGCCTTGAATATTTCGATCGTTAGTTGTTGAGAGCTTTGAAGGAACCCACATTTCTAGACATTTCTAAACAAATATAGCGTTTCTAATAATTTCGTGCGATATTTAAATTCTCTAAATCCCTAAGTGATTTATCGAATACGATTAAATATGCAATCACATTAAATGCGTAAATTAAAGAGTAAGGGTTATAGAAATGCACACAATATTTGTTTACGCGGTTCGGCAAACTCGCCTACGTCCGCGATCTAAGTTTCACTTGGAGATATACTAATTAATTGGCTTACGGGTGCCAATAAAACTGTTTACAAATTGACTATTAAACGAGGCGTCACCCTTGACTAATTCTAAGGTCGTTAACCTTTGACTTTTATAGGACGTCACCCTAAACTTGACTATTGCGGGGCGTCACCCAATATTTGACTATTGCGGGGCGTCACCCAAGTGTGATGAATTCTAAGGGAATCACCCTTTACAATTAAGCACAATATCTGATTCGGAAATTTAAACCGCAATCTAGCTAACCCGAATTCTCCCAAATATAACTCGCAAATTCAGAATAGGGAGAATTGGATATACAATTAAATAGCTCACAGTGAGTAGTATTCGAGTATTGATTTTGGCAGAGCTTCGCCTTGAATATTCGATCGTTAGTTGTTGAGAGCTTTGAAGGAACCCACATTTCTAGACACTGCCACTGCTGCTTCCAGACGTCCTCAGCGTCTGCATCTATCGTCCGCATGACCGTTGGAATTTTCCCGTTGAAAATATAGTCGTTGTGCAGAAATCTGGGCATTTGCGAACGCCATTCTCATCGTCCGCAGCATCCACATACATCGTCCGCTTTACATCCAGAAAATGGCAGAGTCATATCGGACGCCTCTACTCTGCGTCCGCAGCGTCTGCATCGTCCCCGTCCTCACAGAAATGTTGGGGACGCCAAAGCAGCATCCCTTCTCCTTTTCCCGTCCGCACATCTGAAGAGCTGCGGACGCCATTTTACGTCCACATCGTCCGCGACCATCGTCCGCTTTTCTTATTGAATTGGACAGAGGCAAATCGGACGCAAAATCCAGCGTACGCTGCATCTGCGTCCTCACTGATTAGCAGGGGACGCCAAGACCATCGTCCCCACAACACTCCAAGTTCAACCCTAAACTATATTAAGTCCCAAAATGACATGATACACTACATGGACTCGAATAAACATGTTAGCACATTTTAATACCCTCAATATGGGTATTATTGATAGATTTGAGTATAAATATATTGGATAAAACATTGAAAACAATATCAATAAAAACAAAATTAACCAACTTATTATTTTCATTAAGTTAAACCATTTGGTCATCATCAAAATAAAACTAAGTCTAACAAAAAGGCTAACAACAGCGTATATGGAGAAACAAAACAATGAATGAGCGTATCATCGATTATCTACAGCAGTAAATCTAAACATGCTTCCAATCCACTTGTATAGAATTACAACATCTAATAGGCTTTTAATCAACTAACCGAATAGCGGTAAGTGAACATTATCATGCTTTTATTCAACTAGTACAACTGTGAATGATGAATCGAAACGAATAGCGAACATGTGCTTTTAATTGACTAAATGAAACAACAGTAAGTGAACACTAAGCATGCTTTTATAACGACTTAAACGACAACGATAATGTCCAAATAGAGCAGCGAAAACATGTTGTTATCAGTCGTAAACAGCAGTACTAACAAATAGTTATAATCGAACCGAAACGGCGTAGGCATGCTTGTAAACGACCAATCCAGCAGTAAGCAATAACTAGCAAAACAATGAAATATGCGTCTTAAACATTCAGACAGTAGTAACCAAATGTCGAATGGGCTTAGAGAAACCATTCTTCATATCTTTGATGATCTACGAGTTATGACAGCAAAATATCAGCACAACATACTCATATAACAAGGGAAATAGAACTACTGAATGTGTTTACAGCAGAGTAATAAAACTACAGGTCATATTATTTAAAGACAACCAGAAATAGACTGAACACTTTAACATAACACTATAGACTACATCCCGGTCAATCACCCAACCACAACAGGAACAATAAGTCTATAGTAAATGAAACAGAATCCTTATCGTTACTGGAAATCTGATAAGAACTAGCTCATACTTCTCATTCATTTCAAATATCATTCCTTTGGTTCATTCAAGCTTAACTAGCACTTTCACGTTTAACACAAATAAAATGCAGCAACTAGCAAGGCACCAAGAGGAAAACGAGAGAGTTATAGCATACAGTAAAACCAAAGACAACTACAAGAACTACAGAATCATACAATGAAACAAATCACTCACACAACGTATACTTGGGTGTAGGGCCTCCAAATGGCCATCGACTACCCATTCCTTACCCTTGAAGACTCTTCTCTCTCGGACCGCAGCTTCCTCCCTAGCTCCAACAACAACCCTTGCCGCAACCCTCTTCAGAAAGAACAACCAAGAAGAAGTGGATGAAGGGCTGAAGAAATAGGCTCACCTGGGACATTCCGTACCTCCAGCTGTAGACAAATCTTTGTTGGTCTGTCTGGGCATGTTTTTTCATGTCGAGAGGTGGCAGTTTATTGGTTGGGTATCACTTTCGTTCTAATTGAAATCTCTGTCTCTATAGTTCTGCAATGATTCGGACGGGTGCGGACGACATATTCACGTCCGCATTCGTCTGCAAGGGTAGATTCTTTGCATGTAAAATTTGACTTCTGACGGAAATCGGCGTCCCCACCATTGTCCGTACCGTCCGCAGTCGGGATTTGGAGGCCATTTGGCATTCGTACATGTCGTCCGCATAGGTTTGAAATCGAACAAATTCAATTCGGATGAGCTCTTCCTCATCCGCATGCATCGTCTGAATGTTTCCAAGAATTGGACAGATTCAATTCGGATTACTCCTCTCTTCGTCCGCAGGCGTCCACAATCGTCCTAAAGTCTCCAAACTTACCAGATTTGATGCGGACGTGTCCTGTTCGCGTCCGCGTCTGCAACACCTCAGCACAGTGAGGTTAGGAAGCCATAGCACATCCCGAGGCATCCCCAAAGCCTAGGCAACATTCCACGTGTTTTACGGACGGCACTTCTCATCTGCAAAGGCGCCTGTATCCGAATTCATTTTCACGAAGTTATGAGTCATAATTTAATGCGTATAGAGGTGATGTAAATTTCTGTATTACGCCAATTCTTTCCTCTAAAGTCCGATTACATCGTTTAATGAAAAAATTAGGATCGGTTTGTTACATCCTACCCCCTTTACAAAAATTTTGGTCCCCAAAATTTAGCTACTACATGGCTCGTGGTACTTAGCCCTCATATCGTCTTCTTTTTCCCACGTGGCTTCATCGCGGCTGTGATTCTACCATAGGACCTTGACCAGTGGAATCCGGTTGCGCCGTAGCTCCTTTACTCTGGATTCGAGGATCTGGATAGGCTTCTCATTGTAGCTCAAATTGGTCTGTACCACGACATTATCATCAGAAGGAGCCACCATGGCAACATTACGAAGACACTTCTTGAGCATAGATACGTGGAAAAACGTCGTGTACACCTGCCATGGAATCCAAAAACTGTAGCTTGTATGCGACCGGTCCCACTCTCTTTATGATCACATAAGGTCCCACGTATCTGGATTCATCTTTCCTCTCTTGCCAAACCGAACAATGCCCTTGAAAGGAGATACCTTCAAGAACACACTATCCCCTTCATTCAATTCCAAGTCCCGTCATTGGTTGTCTGTGTAGCTCTTTTGGCGACTCTATGCAGCTAACCTCCTCTACTTGATTAGAGCCACAGACTCTGCCATTTTCTATACCATCTCGGGACCATAGAGTGTAGCTTTGCCAACCTCATCCCAATACAAGGGGGATCTACATTTCCTACCATACAGAGCTTCGTAGGGTGCCATGCCTATAGCGGCTTAAAAGCTATTGTTGTACACAAACTCCACCAATGGTAGCATTTTACTCCACCCAACATGAAATTCGAGAACGCAAGCACGCAGCATATCCTCGATGTTAGCCTTTTTGTTAGGCTAAGTTGTATTTTGATGATGACTAAAATGTTGATTAATTTAATAAATCAATAAGTTGTATTTTGTGTTATATTTTATATGTTCCAGATATTATTCTTATCGTTTTTATCATAATATTTATATCCGTGTATATTGGAAATACCCTCAAAATGGGTATTATTAATGTTCTAACGTGTTTATTTGAGTCCATGTAGTGTTAGATATCTTTTAGGGACTCAATATAGTTCAAGGGTAGATTTGGAGTGAAGTGGGGATGAGTCTGCGGAAGCCATTTTGCGTCCCCAAACTAATCTGTGTAGATGCGGATGAAGCGGATGCACCGGACGCAAATATTGGCGTCCGATTTGAATCTGTCATTTTCAGGGTGTTTTGCGGATGCAGCGGATGACAGATGCGGATGCGTCTTAAACTGGTGAACAGTGACTTGCGCATGCAGCGGATGACAGATGCGGATGCAAATCTGCGTCCTAAACTGGGTGAACAGTGACTTGTGGATGCAAAAACTGTGACTTGCAGATGCAGCGGACGCAAAATTCTGCGTCCTAAACTCCAAATTTCTGCACAACGGTTATATTTTCAACGGGCTTTTTTTCCAACGGTCACATGCGGACGATGCGGATGAGCTGAGAGCGTCCGAAAGTGGAATGTCTATAAATACAACTTCACTCCAAGCTCTCCACAACGAACCGAGAATCGTGGCGAAACCCTGCCAAATTTTATACATGATTCAATCACTGTGAGCTTTCAATATTGTTGTACATCCAATTCTCCCCAACCCATAAACTTGCGAGTTATATTTGGGAGAATTCGGATTAGCTAGATTTGAGCTTTAATTTCCAATTTTATTATATTGTGCTTGATTGTAAAGGGTGATTCCCTAAGAATTCATCACACGAGGGTGATAACCCGAAATACTCATAGGCTAGATTGAACGCCCGTAAGTTCAATCATTGGGTGATGCCCCGCAATAGTCAAATTAAGAGTGACGACTCATAAGCGTCAAAGGTAAATCCCTGTTTTGTCTAGAGGGAAAACAAATATAATTACATGTATAATTTCGTCAATTAAATAGGGCGTACCTGCTACTACCTCTGGCTGGTCATCATCCTCAGTCCCGTATAGGGCGAAAACTCGTGGGGCTACAAGTTGGGTCGGGCATTGTCTGGCCTTATGTCCTGGCTTCCCGCAGGAAAAACATTTCTCTGAACACGCTAGGCATTCACCTTTGTGTACTCTCTGACATTTCAGACAGTTGTCTTGTTGGGGAGTGTTAGCACTGGTATCATGGGCCTTTTGTCGGGCCTCTGCTGCATTTCGACCCCAACTGGGAGCTTAACTTCTTGGGTCGTGGGAGGACCACCTCTTGACTGCTGTCCAGGATTAAACTTCCACACCTTCTGATTGGCCTCTCTTTGTCTGGCCGCTGAGAACTTGACCCCCTCCAATGCCAAGGCCCTGGATACCATCTTTGAGTAGGCGACACCCTCAGTGCTAGCCCCAAGAACTCCCACTTATATCTCTGTTCTCAATCCGCACACAAAGTGTTGCACCTTACGCTCATCCATTGCCACTATATGTGGAGCGTAGTATGATAGGGCCTCAAATTGCTGGGCATACTCCGCCACAATTCCCAACTGGTGTATGCGCAAAAACTCTGTCTCCTTCTGGGTACGGACAGTGTGATTGAAGTACTTGTCATTGAAAAGCTTTGACTGTATCCCACCAGAATCGGGCTCCGTGGCTTAAGTAATAGGCTGCACACTTAACCTTCTTTGCCTCACTGATCTTGGCGTAGGAAAACTTGTCCTCCATGGAGCGTATCCACTCCTCGGCCACTGATATATCAGATACATCACCATTGAAGCAAGGCAGCTTAAGTTTCTGGAATTTTTCCCACCCGGCCCCCCTTTGGACCTGCTGCAACTGCATATCACGGTGATTCCCATTACCGTTCCCCTGATCTTGGCCCATGAACATCTCCATGTAACAGGATTGCTGTTCCAAAAACCGATTCTGTCTCTCCATCTACTGTGATTGTTGTTCTATAATTGCTGCCAGGTGCTCCAGAGTCTCGTCTCGACCATGATCGTCCTGACAATCAGGTGGTTGGGGCGCATCTCCTACCCTAGGTAGGCGTCCTCTCCCTCTTCTAGCCATTTCTAATTTCCTACGTGTCCATATTATAATGTAACAAATAAGTTTAATTTAAGGGAAAAGTTATTAAAGGAAAGCATAAATCATTTAGGGGAGCGTATTCCTTAATCACAATTCTATACATTTCTACGCTATGGTGCAGGTAATTGAAATAAGTATTTCAATAACATAAGGGAAAAACTTATAGTCGGAGGGCATTATCTGTAATACCCCGATATTTTAAAGTGGGTAATTATAATTATCGAGGTATTACGAATGATGAATTCGTAAAAATTCCATTCGTAAGAATTTTCATTTATTAAGATTAAATGAAATTTACTGTATTTGAAATAAATAATAATTTAATAAATTTAAATTATAATATTTGTGATTAATTTAATTGTGTTACATTTAAGAATTAAATTGGCATTATTGAGATTAATTAGATTTATTTTAATTTAAGGAAAGAATTAGTGAAAGATTAAATTAGAATGGGATTAAATTGGATTAATTTGGAGTCATTCTGGTGAGGAAGAGAAATAGCAAAAGCCATTTCTTTCGCAGGACTGAGCGAAAGGGAGAAGGAGAGGGAGAGTGAAGAATGGGAGAAGGGGACCGAGCACCGGAAAGCCAATGAGCGAGGCAACGATGACGGCGATAGCGACGGCGACGAGCGAAGAAGATGACGGCGACGTGGGTGCTTCGGCATGCGCAACGTCTAGGCGCAGTGAACCACAGCTAGGGCTTGGATTTGGAGTTCTGCTGTGGTGTTTTTCTGGTGACGAATTGCGGTACATTTGGTTGATTTCTTCCTTCTTCTTGGCGTTAGGGTGTTCGTGTAATGGCAGGGTTCGTTGTGGCATTGGTATGAATGGCGATTTTGCATTCGGCAGTGGCGATTCACGAGATGTAGGGGATGCAGTCCAGCTAGAGGTTTTGGTCCAACTCATGGTTCGGTCCAATCCAGTCCGTTCCAATGTTTCTTGTCTGATGGTTTGGTAGCGAGCTGAAATGCAGAGGCGAAGGAGTGCAATCCGAAGAATCTGCACATCACTGATTTTGTGGTATAGGTTAGTTTTGCATTTCAAATTGCCCTTTTGTGTTTAAATTCAGCAAGTAATTGAGAATTTGGGTGAGAGAGGGTACAGAGAAGGTTCATGGCCAGGAGGTTAGAACTTCTGTCGTCTGGGAATTGTGAGTCTGTGAGGGGCAGTGTTAAGGGAGATGAAGTGTGTGAGATCGAACCCTTTAGGTGTGATTTCTGGCGACAATGGGGTTTTCTTCATGAGGTAAGGTATCCTGTTTTGCTCCTTGGTTTTCTTGGCCGAGCTCTTGGTAGGGGTGGGATTATGATGTGTGTTCTGTCTATTTTTCCATGGATGTGGGTTCCTTCGTTGCTGGACGTTTCTGCATTTCTGTGTTGCTGTGGAGCCGAGAGTGGAGCTTGTTGTCCCTGAGTGTTAATTCTTCAATATGGTAAGGATTGGGTAGTGTCCGTCCGTCTAAGCCCTACCCACGAGTATGTGTGTGTGCATTGAGTATGGTTCATTAATTTCTGTTCTCTGTTTGTAAATTTTCTGTTAGATGAATCTATGTTTGAGAATTCTCTATTGGATGAATCTGTTTGTGAATTCTCTGTTGGATGAACCTGTTCGTGATTTCTCTATTGATGAATTGTGTGTTAATTCTCTGGATTGTTATATGATAGTTGCTCAGTGTGTAGATCATCACGTTGCTCTGTAGGTTTTATGCTTAAATGCTCTATTATTTATGGTTGATACTCTGTAAGATCACTTGTATGCTTTGTTATTAATTGGTTGTTAGCTTTCTATTAGTTTTAGGATTAGTTGATGGTTGCTTTGTTAATAGCTCTGCTCGTTTAATAGTTTGGTTGTTTGTAGATATTAATTGAATATGAATTGACTAAGCTATTAGGTTTAGATTAATTTAATCAATAAGCACATTTTAATCATCTAGGTTAATAATTGTATTTAAATTCTATTCTTTTTATTATTAACTCTTTCCTTACTAAGCCTTTTTAGGCTTACAGTTTACTCATGGTGTAGGTATCCGCAAGAAAAGATAGCGTGTGGACTCGAAGCAATTGATGAGTAATTTGCACGTGAGTGGGTTAGTGGTTGGCCAGGCTACGAACAATAAGAGATAAATGGTTTGTAATTTAATTAAATAAGAGTTTCCTAAATTGTAATTAAAAGTGGATTTAATTTGTTTAGTATAACTAAATGATTTATTTTAACGCTTGTGGAAGTTTATTTAAATTAGATCTTTATAACGAGTTTTAACAAAAGGTTGGTAGCAGTCCGGATTAGGCGCACTTTGACACATTTTTCTTCAAATTTAACGCATTTTTAAATGTATGAAAAATTCAGGTCTTTACAATTGGTATCAGAACCTTTGTTTTAAAAACAAATTTTGTAAAGTGCTCTGATAATCGTTTTAAAACGAAATCTCTCACTTGTGCTAAAACGATTTTTGTAAAATTCAAATTGATTTTATAGCCTGCTTGCCAGCACAAGCCTCGATGTGGAAATACTTCATCAACTATAAGTATTTCAATTTATTTGCTTGTATTTTAATTTGATTACTGTAATTTCTTTCTTTAATTAAGATTATTTTGAATGAGAATGATTTATAGCAGAGAATGAATGGTATGTAATAGAGGATAGAGAATACTAGAACTGTTTGGGACTTATATCCAGGATGTTTAGCTTTGAGGGAGTCTAAAAACAATGGAGACTTTGACAAAATTTTTGGAAATAGGAACGAGAGGCTAAGTGGAAGGGACTTAGTGTTAAACGAAGTCAGGTAGTTAAGCGGTGCACTTAGAAGTATGCACAATGTCTGGCACAAATGACGAATGAATCACGAACAACAAGAGTGAAGGCAACAAATTAATAAATGATAAAAGCAAACAAAAGCAAACTCCTAATAAAGATTTTTGTGGTCTGATTTATCACGCCCGGCATAGGAACAAAAAGAAAAGAAAAGATAACGATCTCTATGGTCCGGTTTACCATGCCCGGCACAGGAACAAAAGTAAAAGAAAAGAAAAGAAAGTAAATGAAAATGGCAACGATACGAAGTGACAGAAAAAGAAAAATCTATCAAAAGTTAAAGCATAAAAGTATCAGAAAAGATGAGAGGTTACAATGGGTAAATAAAGGGTAGACGTGATAGGAAGAGTTGGGATTAAGTGTTGAATCAGTCGAACTTTGCAACAAAACGAGCACATGGACTAAACTAGATACGGGAACAGAAACAAAAACTTCGGAAATGAAAAAGGATACTGTAACGACCCGTTTTTTCATAACCTTTTAAAAATATGCTCAAATTTAAAAATTTTATTTAACTACTAAAACCATCTTTATTTAAAACTCTTTTAAAGAAATATCATAGCGCGTCTAACCGGACCACTACTGAACCTTCGTTAAACTCGTTATGAAAATACAATTAATTAAATGCGGAAGCGTTATTAAAATCTTTTATTTTAAACATAGCGGAAGCGTAAATTACTTTTCCTTTGAAAACGTGGCGGAATCGTAAATAGTAATTTAATTGATAAAAATCCTTTTTAATTAAAAGCGTAATGGAAGCACAATTAATTAATTTAAAACAATTAATAAAATATTACTTTATATTTACAGCTTGTTCATCTTTACTTTGATTAGCCAACCAGCTGCAAGTCTCGTTCGTGCAAATCTTTCATCAGTTGCTCCTAAATCGGTTTGTCATTTTCCTACATCGCAAGATGTAAGCTATGAGCATAATGCTTAGTAAGTGATAATACCTATCATAATACTACATGCAATTTCAATTTTGTCTTTTCTTATCTTCTTATCTTTTACGTTTTAATCATCATTTTCGTTGTTTTCCTCTTATCTTTTTATCTTTTGTGTTTTAGATTATCATTTTAATTGTTATCTTTCATTGGTCGTTCTTTTCATCATTGACCTCCGATATAGCAGCGATGGCATAATCCGAAAGCCTGCTAACCATTGGCCGTTTGTCCCGGCATAATCCAAGGACTGTCCCGGCATAATCTAGGGACCTTGCAAACGATACGAGCAACAATGGCATAATCACAGCAATGGCATAATCCGAAAGCTTGCTAACGATGATGGCATAATCCAAAAACTCGCTAGCAACCATGTCCATGAAGGACTTAACAGTATCGCATCATATCGTTGCTGTTTTCTCTTCTTTACTTTAATTGCATTAGTTATTTCTCATTCCTCTTTACTTTTTATAGCTTATTATTCGTTCATTATCTGTTTCTTCATTCGTCATTTGTTTCTTCGTTCGGGATTTGTTCCTTCGTTATGCATTATTATTCGTTCGTTATTTGTATCTGTTTCGTATAATACTCGTGAATGCATACAATTTTTGAAAGCATAAATAAACATCGAAACGTGCTGTAAAAGCAGGAAACAACGAAGCATGCAATTAAAACTTAAAACAACGAAACATGCTAGGAAAACAGTAAGCAACGAAACATGCGGTTAAAACTGTAAGCAACGAAACATGCTAGGAAAGCAGTAAGCAACGAAACATGCATCTCCTAATCTTGCGATGTGGGGTCCGAAGACCAAAACACATGCATATCACTTACCTCACTTGCTTAAAGCGTTCAACGTTTGACCGTTATTCTTTTCTTCTCTTTTAGTACCTTCATAATTAAAAGCATTCATTCATTAATAAAATCATTTAATCTACTTATTAGATCTTAACGACTTTCCTATTCTAATTCCTCGTTATTTACTAAAATCTCCTAAACTTAGCTTAACAATAAATCTCCACATCCATTACCCACTTGCAGTTAATAGATTATTCCGTCCAATAACTTCATTCAGAAATCCCACAGAGTATATTATCAAAGCTGCACAAAACAGGTTTATATCCAAAATAGGCTTTAATCTAATCAGTGAACATTCAAGAACAACATAGGCATTTCATTATTTTCATCCATTTATTTTCTACTTTAATGATCCATATAGCAACTTAACCATTCCCATCACAAAGTCCAGAAACATAAATCCAACCGAGAACAATTTATGTATATGGCAACCTACGTCTAATAAATGATTCTAGCATGGTTCACATTTATAACAAGCAACCAATATCTAACTAACAAATCCCAAATCCAACATACAATTCCTCAAACAACCAAAATGGAAGACTATAACCCATAACTCATAAGCAGCAAGATGACATGAATTGGATGGCCAACAAAACCCAAGACAACACTCAAATCTGAATCCAACAGAGGCATTTAGTTAACACAGACTACCAACTTAACATAACATACACTTATTAGCTAATTCATACTTCACAGGTCAATAATAACATAACATACACTTATTAGCTAATTCATACTTCACAGGTCAATAAGGCATTAGCTAATTCATCCAACGTATTCACCAAAGAATAATCATCCAACAACATAACACTTCAGAGTTAACAATCCAACCTCATTCAAAAACCCAACATCTTTTGACTATGACTATCGGCAAAACCAAACCACAAATCAACAACTAAATTTAACAGAGTAATATTCAATTCACAAAATCTAGAAACATGAATCCAACAAGGGCAGAAACTTTCATTCACACAACAGGGCTAATCCAACATATTAATCCCACAGAATAAACTTCTTCCATTCAAAGTGTTTAATAGACAGAGGCAGAGAACATTTTTTCCAAAACAAACAACAACCGAAAATAACAGAGTCTCACCAACACCCGAGAGCACCAACTCCAGAAAGCTCCAGCGCTCTCGGCTACCAAGAGAAAATCGCCAAAAGCAAGAGCTCCTCTTCAATTTTATCTTCTCCCCAGGAGACAACACTCTGTAGCCCTTCAGCCTGTAGCCCCCCAACACACCGACCAGCAAACTCGAAGCCCCCTGCCTTCAACCTGCCCATCACAACGCCACCGACAACACCCCGACAACGTCCCTTTCTTCATCGAGTATGATTCCAGCTGGATGGAGGGCCAACGTGGAAGGTTAGCTCAACCTGAACCGCCAGACCGGTTTGGATGACACACGAGCCGCGGGTCACACCCATCGTGAATCGCCCCTGGCCATCTCAAATCGCCGCTGTTGATCACTCCCAGCGGCGTCCGATCATTAGAAAATAGAGGAGGATAAAGAAATTAACTAGGCTTACCTCAACTATGCCTCACCCAAACCTGAATTGTCGCTGGAAAGCCGCGTCGCGGAAGAGTCCCTATTCCAAGCCCTAGCTCGCCGTTCGCTTGCCGTCCATAGCCCGCGTGAGAGGACTCCATCCGAGCCGAGCCTCCGCCATCGCCGTTCCTTTAGACGCCGGCTCACTCCCTCCGATCTCCCTCTCGATCTCTCCCTCTCCCTCTCCCTCTCCCCGGGCCTTCACTCTCGTTTTCTGTCGCACCAAAGGGCCGAACGCCATTAAAAATAAATCTCCCCCTTCCTTCTTTTAATTGTCTAGACCGCCAACTTGAACCAATGGTGTAAACCGGTTCGACTGAACCGGTTCATTCCCTCCTTTCACTCATTTTTAGCCTTTTTATTAAATCTTTAATTAAATCCTTAATTTAATCCTAATTAAATTCCCTCTTAATCTTTAATCCAAATTAATTCTCACTTAATTAATAATTCCAATAAATTAAAATATTCTGAATACGTCACTGGGTAATACCTCGATAATTATCCAATTAATCCAAAGTTTCCAATTATCCTTAATAAATTTTGATATAAAAATTCTGGGTATTATAGATACGGAAACAGTATGAACACAGAAATTGAAACGAAAACCGAAATAGAAACTAAAACGAAAACTGAACAGAAACCGAAACAGAAACAAAAACGGAAACAAAATTTCTAGAAATGGAAATGGATACAGATACGGATATGGATACAGATACAGATATCGATACAGATATAGATATAGATACAAAAATGGATACGGATACGGATACGGATACAGAAACACGTACGATCACGGATACCGAAATGGATACCGAGGTAGAAACAAAAACGGAAACGTAACCTGAAATGGAAACGGGAACTGAGACGGGAATAGAAACGGAAATAGGAACGGAAACGAAAATAGAAACGAAGTTTCTAGAACTAAACTTCTGGGAATGGATACGGGAACGGATACAGAAATTGGAACGGGAACAGAAACGGTAACGGAAACAGGAACGAAAACTAGTATATACACACAAACTGGGAAGCACAAATGGGTTAGAAACCTAGGAGGTCAATGGGTTAATATGTGTTATCAGAGTAGCGCAGCGGAAGTGTGGAAGAGTGAGTTCGATAGTAGTATCGACTTTGGTGCGAAGAGATGAGTTGGGCATTGTCAAGCCGATCCATTAGCTATATCTAGGCAACTGTAAGTCCGAGAGTAGTTATCAGCCTAGAGTCGACTAGAACACCAAATCGGGTAGCTAACGAAGTATCGGGATGGATAGTTAGCGAATGGTAAGGGTAGAAGAGTATTACATAGGAAAAATTTCGGGGATGAAATTTATATAAGGGGGAGATATGTGATACCCTGATATTTTAAAGTGGGTAATTATAATTATCAGGGTATTACGAAGGATGAATTCGTAAGAATTTTCATTTATTGAGATTAAATGAAATTTACTGTAATTAAAATAAATAGTAATTTAATGAATTTAAATTATAATGTTTGTGATTAATTTAATTGTGTTACATTTAGGAATTAATTTTGGATTATTGGGATGAATTAGATTTATTTTAATTTAATGAAAGAATTAGTGAAAGATTAAATTAGAATGAGATTAAATTGGATTAATTTGGATTTAATTTAATTAATTAAATTTAATTGTTAGTGTAAAGACTGAACTGGTTCAACAAGAACCAGTCCAGTGCATGAAAGAATGTCCTTCGAGCCGTTCTGGTGAGGAAGAGAAATGGCCAAAGCCATTTCTTCGCAGGACCGAGCGAAAGGGAGAAGGAGAAGGAGAGTGATGAACGAGAAACAGGGACCGAGCACCGGAAAGCAAACGAACCAGGCGATAGCGACTGTGACGGCGATGGCGACGGCGACGAGCAATGAAGATGACGGCGATGTGGGTGCTCCGGCGTGGGCGACGTCCAGGCACGGTGAACTGCAGCTAGGGCTCGGAATTGGAGTTCTACCGTAGTGTTTTTCCGGTGATGAATTGCGGTACGTTTGGTCGATTTCTTCCTTCTTCTTGGAGTTAGGGTGTTCGTGTAATGGCAGGGTTCGTTATGGCGTTGGAATGGATGGAGATTTCACATTCGGCAGTGGCAATTCACGAGATGCAGGGGATACGGTCCAGCTGGAGGTTTTCGTCCAACTCGTGGTTCGGTCCAATCCGGTCCATTCCAGTGTGTCTTGTCTGACGGTTCGGTAAGGAGCTGAAATGCAGAGGTGAAGGAGTGCAATCAGAAGAATCTGCACATCACTGATTTTGTGGGATAGGTTAGTTTTGCATTTCAAATTGCCATTTTGTGTTAAAATTCAGCAAGTAATTGAGATTTTGGGTGAGAGAGGGTACAGAGAAGGTTAATGGCTAGGAGGTTAAAACTTCTGTCGTTTGGGAATTGTGAGTATGTGAGGGGCAGTGTTAAGGGAGATGAAGTGTGTGAGATCGAACCCTTCAGGTGGGATTTCTGGCGACAGTGGGGTTTTCTTCATGAGGTAAGGTATCCTGTTTTGCTTCTTGGTTTTCTTGGCTGAGCTCTTGGTAGTGGTGGGATTATGATGTGTGTTCTGTCTATTTTTCCATGGATGTGGGTTGCTTCGCAGCTGGATGTTTCTGCATTTCTATGTTGTTGTGGAGCCGAGAGTGGGAGCTTGCTGTCCCTGAGTGTTAATTCTTCATTATGGTAAGGATTGGGTAGTGTCCGGCCGTCTAAGCCCTACCCACGAGTATGTGTGAGTGCGTTGAGTATGGTTGGTTAATTTCTGTTCTCTGTTTGTAAATTCTCTGTTAGATGAATCTATGTTTGAGAATTCTCTGTTGGATGAATCTGTTTGTGAATTCTATGTTGGATGAACCTGTTAGTGATTTCTCTGTTAATGAATTGTGTGTTAGTTCTCTGGATTGTTATATGATAGTTGTTCAGTGTGTAGATCATCACGTTGCTCTATAGGTTTTATGCTTGAATGCTCTATTATTTCTGGTTAATACTCTGTAAGATCACTTGTATGCTTTGTTATTAATTTGTTGTTAGCTCTCTGTTAGTTTTAGGATTAGTTGATAGATGCTTTGTTAATAGCTCTGCTCGTTTAATAGTTTGGTTGTCTGTAGATATTAATTGAATATGAATTGACTAAGCGATTAGGTTTAAATTAACTTAATCAATAAGCACGTTTAAATCATTTAGGTTAATAATTGTATTTAAATTCTATTCTTTTTATTGTTAACCCTTTCTTTACTAAGCCTTTTTAGGCTTACAGTTTACTCGGGGTGTAGGTATCCGCAGGAAAAGATAGCGTTTGGACTCGAAGCAATTGATGATGGATTTGCACGCGAGCGGGTTAGTGGTTGGCCAGGCTACAAACAATAGGAGATAAATGGTTTGTAATTTAATTAAATAAGAGTTTCCTAAATTATAATCAAAAGTGTATTTAATTTGTTTAGTATTTCTTAATAAAGAGGTTTTCTAAGTGCTTGCGCCACATTATAACTAAATGATTTATTTTAACGCTTCCGCCAGTTTACTTAAATTAGATCTTTATAATGAGTTTTAACAAACGGTTGGAAACAGTTCGAATTAGGCGCACTCTGACACGTTTTTCTTAAGATTCAATGCATTTTTAAATGTATGAAAAATCCGGGTCGTTACATTACCTGTCGAGTCTGGGTTATCCACGGCGGAACGCACGAGTAGTAGTATTGCTCTGATACCAACTGTAACGACCCAAATTCCTAATCGTTTTAAAAGTATGTTAAAATTTACTAAAACGAGTTTCAATGTTAAATTTTTCCTTTAAAATCTTTGCTTAAAGAATATCGAAGTGTTAAAATCTGATTGTCACCAACTTGCTAAACAGTTACTTAAATCAGAGAAGAAATAAACATAATTAAATAATGTAGCGGAAACGTAATTAAAACATTACTTAAGCATTGACTTAAAAATTCAGAGTTCGAGCTTCCAAAATGGAGTTTACGTAACATCTCAAAATGACTACTCGAATAGGGTTTTAAATGGGTAAATTAAAGTTCATAAAACAACTTACATTAGCTCTTACAAAAAACTCTCTTCCTTTCTTACTTGAAGCCATGCTACTACTCGGGATTCGTCTTCTCTGGATACGCCACAGGCTCCACCAGAATGGCCTCCTCTGCTCCTAGGAGAATTACTTTGTTACCTACACCACAAGTAAGGACGTGAGCTTACGCCCAGTAAAGAAATGGAGGAAAACAATTGGGCATATCTCTTTTTAATTCCTTTTTGGTATAGGGGCCACCCAAACAAATTCTTTCTTTACGTTCATTGGTTCGGTTCTTTACTCATACTTCGAGCTGGAGATTGGAGGTTGTCCTTTGAGATAGTCTAGTTTGTTCGGCTTCTAACCTCCTGTGTGCATGCTAGTCCCTTTCCCGACTTGGTAAAGGTGTATCCTAGCCACCAGGCTAGATGCAAACTACTCATCTACCTCAACTCCCTATTCGTCCCCTTTCCGGTGTATCCCTCCTTCAAGGTTCGTCCCCTTCTGCCGTATCCCACCTTTAGGGTTTCTTCCCTTCCAGCATATCCCGCCAAAGGGTTTCTTTCAATGATGGGCGTATCCCGCCCATGCTGAAACATTCTTCTTCTTAGCGTTTTCCTCACTCATGCATGTGGGTACCACCTCGAGGGATACCCCTTATCTGGTTTCTATTAACAAGGATACAGCCTCACACTTTCAAATTAAGTAACATAATTATGGAAAGTAAATCACACATACATGGTTAAGGTAGCACATACATATAAAGTAAATGAATATGCCATTAAGAACTACAAACGATAAATTAAGAGCAGAATCCAAAACATACAAGGAAAGCTAGACACATTCACAGATACATGGGAACTATAAAGAAGAACGCATACAACATTCAGAAATCAAATAACCACCATAGAGCATGCTTCTAAATCGATAATAGCAGCAACGAAGAATATCGAAACAAAATAGTTGAACATGCTTTTAATGACTAAACGGAACAACTGAGAATATAAACATCTAAGCATGCTACAGTACAACTTATTAACAATTAACACAGTGGAATATAAAAATAAGTCAACAGCGAGTTCCGTCTATGGGTCATGCTCTTAAATGGCTAAATGAAACAGCAGAAGTTAATAACAAGTAAAACGGCAACATATTGCTTACGAATCATGCTTCTTAATGTCATTAAATAGCAGTAATGACCATGAAACAGAATATCGCACCGTACTCTGAATCATGTTTTTTCAATGAGTAAAATAACACAGCATATGTGGAGAAACAAAACAATTAATGAGCGTATCATCGATTATCTACAAGAGTAAATCTAAACATGCTTCCAATCCACTTGTATAGAATTACAACATCTAATAGGCTTCTAATCAACTAACCGAACAGCGGTAAGTGAATACAATCATGCTTTTATTCAACTAGTACAATGGTGAATGATGAATCGAAACGAATAGCGAACATGTGCTTTTAATTGACTAAATGAAACAATAGTAAGTCAACACTAAGCATGCTTTTATAACGACTTAAACGACAACAATAATGTCCAAATAGAGTAGCAAAAACATGTTGTTATTAGTCGTAAACAGCAGTACTAACAAATAGTTATAATCGAACCGAAACGGCTGAGACATGCTTGTAAACGACCAATCCAGCAGTAAGCAATAACTAGGAAAACTTAAACATTCAGACAGTAGTAACCAAATGTCGAATGGGCTTAGCGAAACCATTCTTCATATCTTTGATGATCTACAAGTTATGACAGTAAAATATCAGCACAACATACTCATATAACAAAGGAAATAGAACTACTGAATGTGTTTACAACAGAGTAATAAAACTACAGGTCATATTATTTAAAGACAACCAGAAATAGACTAAACACTTTAACATAACACTATAGACTACATCCCGGTCAATCACCCAACCACAATAGGAACAATAACTCTATAGTAAACAAAACAGAATCCTTATCGTTACTAGAAATCTGACAAGAACTAGCTCATACTTCTCATTCATTTCAAATATCATTCCTTTGGTTCATTCAAGCTTAACTAGCACTTTCACATTTAACACAAATAAAATGCAGCAACTAGCAAGGCACCAAGAGGAAAACGAGAGAGTTATAGCATACAGTAAAACCAAAGATAACTACAAGAATTACAGAATCATACAACAAAAAAATCACTCACACAACGTATACTTGGGTGTAAGGCCTCCAAATGGCCATCGACTACCCATTCCTTACCCTTGAAGACTCTTCTCTCTCAGACCACATCTTCCTCCCCAGCTCCAACAGCAACCCTTGTCGTAACCCTCTTCAGAAAGAACAACTAAGAAGAAGGGGATAAAGAGTTGAAGAAATAGGCTCACCTAGGACATCTCGTACCTCCAGCAGTAGACAAATCTTTGTTGATCTATCTAGGCATGTGATTTCTTGTTGAGAGGTGGTAGTTTATTCGTTGGGTATCGCTTTCATTCTGATTGAAATCTTTGTCTCTGCAGTTCTGCGATGATTCGAACGGGTGCAGACGAAATATTCACGTCCGCATTCGTCCACAAGGGTAGATTCTTCACAGGTAAAATTTGACTTCGGACAGAAATCAGCGTCCCCACCATTGTCCGTACCGTCTGCAGTAGGGATTCTGACACCATTTGGCATCTGTACATGTCGTCCGCATAGGTTTAAAATCGAACAGATTCAATTCGAACGAGCTCTTCCTTGTCCGCATCGTCTGCATGCATCATCCGAATGTGTCCAAGAATTGGACAGATTCAATTTGGACGACTCCTCTCTTCGTCCGCAAGCATCTGCAATCGTCCTAAAGTCTCAAGACTTAACAGATTCGATGCGGACATGTACTGTTCGCGTCCGCGTTCGCAACACCTCAGCACAGTGAGGTTAGGACGCAAGAGTGCATCTCGAATCGTCCTCAAAGCCAGGGCAACGTTCCACATGTTTTTGGGACGACACTTATTGTCCGCAAAGGTATCCGTATGCGTCCTAATGTTTCAAAAGTCCAATTTCTTTGCATTTTCGACCAAGTTTTTATCAGAATTGATTTTCATGAAGTTATGATTCATAACTTAATGCGTATAGAGGCGATGTAAATACCTGTATTATGCCAATTATTTCCTCCAAAGTCCGATTACATCGTTTAACGAAAAAATTAGGATGAGGTTGTTACAGTTTTTGTGTAAATTGCTATGTTAGCCTTTATTGATGGTTATTTGGTTAGGTTATATTCCTACGTTAGAGTACTAACAGTTGTAATGAAAATTGTTTTGTAAGATGATGGTCTATGATATAGGAAAGTTAGATTAAATATATAATATAGTTAATTAGTATAGATCCCTAATTTATATTCAAGTGGTGGATACCATAGGATAGTGCTTATACTGTTTAAGACTAAGTTAGAAATAATATGTCAAGGATAGAATATTAGAAGTATAACGTTATAGTGTATAGGAAAGTGTTTAATGTTAATGTTATAGTTGAAGCATAATATTGTTTGTTAATTGTTTATAGTATTGTTTGCAATATATGAACTGTTGCGTGTGACACTCATGTAGATATGTTAATAGAATGTACGTCATGCATTTCATGGCCTAATAATGAAGATAATAATGGCTTTTCTACGTGGGTTCAGAAACTGTAGAGGTTGCTTATAGGTTGAAACAACTCGTTTGAGTAAGTTCGGAATCTAAAGAGGTTGCTCTTACTGGTGAGTTCAAACACTGAAGAGGTTGCTCTCACCTAATGGTAAAACGATAAACGATAATGAATGTAAATGTGGATGGATATGTTTTTACTGAGTTCGGAGACTTAAGAGGTTGCTCTCATATAAAAACAAATCCAAGTTGTGAGTTCAGAAACTTAAGAGGTTGCTCTCACCAAACTTACGAGTATATGAAACTAAAGCATGTAGAGTTGTCATAGAGGTTAAAGTTGCATTTCATGATTATATTCCTTATTGGGCAATAAGCTCATTATTCATACTGTGATGTAGGTATGCAAAGGATCAAAGATAGTAATAGTTGATGAGGTATTTGTACGTTGCGGACTTGGTGGCTGGTTAGGCTAAAAAGTTTAAAGAAGAGATGTAATGTTTTAAAAGTGAACTTTTGTTATGGTATTTCATTATATTAAGGATGTTTTCAAATGATGTTTAATTCTTTAAGTATTCAAAATACAATTCTTCTGCTGTTGTAATATTTTAAGGTTTTACGGTACGATATGTTTTAAGTGATAAATGGTTTAACGAAAAAGAGTTTATTTATGCACTTCTTGTTTAAGTTAGTTTTCAAATAAAAAGTCTTCCGCTGTCATTTAAAAGAAAAAGTTTTCAAATATCGTGAGTTTTAAATTGAAGGAATAAATGGGATGTTACAAATGGTATCAGAGCCCAATGTTTTAAAATCAATTTTGTATACTGCCTACAAGCACAAGTCACAAAGTGGAAATACTTCATTGACTATAACTATATTGCTTTACTTTATAAGTTGATAAATTCTGTTACTTGTGTTATACTTAGATTAGAGATGGTGTGTTATGCATAGATTATAGGTTGTCCTGACTATAGGCTAAAATAAAGAATGTAATAAGTCTAGGTGCCTCCTGATATAATACCCATAGAACAACTAGTCTAATGCTTTGAAGTAACTAGTACAACATTGTTGTAGGAAGATAGAATGATAAGGGAAACTAGGAGGAAAAGACAAACAGATAAAATAAAATTTAAATTTTAAGAATAGAGAAGATGGATAGGTAGACTATAGTGAAACTAATTACTACCTTACATATAAATAGGAAAGCAATTCAGAATGTACATTCAAGAGACGCAACAATTGGTAGAGTGGAAGAAGCGTTGGAGCGCCATATTCAGTTGTTTTAGGAATGGTGTAGTGAATTTAAAGAACTAAGAAACCAACAACTGATGGCTCTTAGATGATGAAGATGTGAGAGGTTTCGAAGGTTGAAGCCTCTATACTTTGAAGGTGATACCTCTGATCCAGTGGGTGCAGAGAAATGGATTTGCATGGTGTGGAGTAAATTCGAAAATTCCAACATTTAAGAACAAGAGAAAGATAGTTGTGTTATGAAGACACAGACGAAATATACTCGATGTTGCTAAGATACTATTATGACAACTTAGGACAAGAGAGAAATAACTTGGACACAATTTAAGGATATTTCTTTTATATGTCTTTCAACAAAATAGCTTGGACTTAGATGTTAGGTGGGTTAGTGAAGTTTGAGACACTATCCCTTAGGAACTTAGTACCTATCAATGGTCTAAAGATATACTAGCTTCGTTCAAAGATTTAAAGCCAAGATATATTGAGGAATTAAGATATATGGTACTGAAGACGTGTCATACTCTAGGATAGTGTCCTAAGCTTTGAAGATCAAGAGGATGGAGATGCTAGTGATTAGACAGTGGGAAATGGATTAGAATTTGAAAAAGAATAATAAAACTCAACCACAAGTGGATGGGCATAGAATTGGAAAAGAAGGAAAATAGACATTTGACAATAAAAATAGGTCTGCGAATATTAATTGTGCGTGAAAAAAACTTATTGCAGCTTTAATTGGAAATTTCTTGTTGGACCGTGCCCATGGTGTAACAAGAAACTTTATGGTGAATGTAAGGCAGACATTGGACAATGTTTTAAGAATAGAAAAGATTTAAGGAAATCTTATAGGACAAGTAATGTAATTACACTATAAGGACGAGTGAGTTGACAGAATTTACTAAGCTTCGTTGGGAACGAACAATTTTGGATTGTGTGCGCATGTTTGAAGCATTGTTGCAATATGTATCGCATTTAGTAGGCGATAATGAACACAAGGTTCACCAATTTGTTCTAGGACTCAAGTTGAAAATTTATCGAGGTGTGAAGATTTTGGCTACTTAAAGGATACCTTATACAAACATTATAGCAAAAGTCCTCGAAGTTGAGGATGTAGAGTTTCAAGTAGTGAGATTTTATTAGCGCAGTAAGAATGTGGGGATAGAAACGCAATCTCAACAAATGAAAGGAAAACAACTAGTGATAAAAGGACCAAGAGAACCCTTATTGGAACTGAATTACAAGGAAATGAGATGAGTATTTAAGAAAATGTTAGGAATTCACGAGTCGATCAATTCCCGAAGTGTGACAAAAATCATAAAGGGGGAATGTATGGCTGGATCGGGCCAAAGTTTTAATGCAATAAAGTTGGACATATTGCATAAATTGTCATACACTATCGGATGAAAGAAAAGAGAATTTAGCAAAGGCTTTTTCTCTTGGAGTGGTTAGGAATAAAGATCAAAGGACTTTGATGTAAATAGTATTTCATTAAATAATTAGGCTTTGAGAAATGGAAACACTGTATCTTTTGGAAAGGACAATGAAATATTAGAGTTAAACAATTATATTTTAGGGTATTTCATGTTACAAATACTTATAGTTAGTATTTTGCACATTCGTGAAGTTATATGCGTTAGAAAAATTTTGAGGACAAAATTTATATAAGGGGGGAGGTATGTAATATCCCGAATTTTCGTTGAGCTAACCACAAGGCTTATGTGATAAATTGGAACGACAGGAGTGGTATTGGATTGTTTGGAAATATTGGTCAAGAGAAATACATTTTGGAATAAGTGAATTATGATACCCGTTGTATTCATAATTAGCTTAAGGAAAGGAATGTGATGTGCTTCAAAAATCACAAAGAGCACTTGATAAAAATCGGCCACAATAATCTGCAATATTCCGACCACAAAACTTCAAATGGAAATAACACCCAATCCAGATGTAAAAATCAGTTCAATTTAGGAGGTCACCAAAATAACTCGTTCATAAATGACATATCAAAAATTCAGTGTAAAAACCACTCTGAAATTCCAGATATGGCAAAAACAACACAACCCTGAAATTAGGGTTTCACCCGAGTAGATTTGATATCCGAAATTAAAAATGCAATAACTCCACTTGCATACACCCAAATAACGTCAAATTTGGAGGGGAATATCTGGAATAATTATAGAATAAACCTGCCAAAAATCAGCCCAAAAAGATAATAGCAAGTTGCTCAATTTCGTATCCAATCTGATGATCCGAACGGAGAAATTCAAGAAACAGTTTATCGGCCAACAAGCACTCTTCAACCAAACGAATCTAATCAGTTGCCATTCAATAAAATTACCTTTCGAAAACAAGGGACTCAGAATATATGATTAGCAAGCAGCAAAGAATAAGAATCCCTTTGATTAAGCAATACGAAATAGCAAGAACAACCAAGGAGTCCGTGGGTCATCCTAATGTGAGAGGGCGACTTTCAAGGCTTAACCGGATGGAATTTCTCTCCAAGGTTTTGGAAATCTTCTTCTATCGCCACACCACAATCATCACCTTGAAGGAGAAGTATTGGAGGTGATAGAATCCCTTCCAACTCAGCCAAGAAGATCTCAAGAACACCGAGTTCGGGTTATGGAAGAAGTGGTGATGACGGGAGGGTGCCGCGGGTCTCTCTACAAAGAAACTTTACGGTTTGTTTTCAATTCAGCAAAAGTCTGTTCCAACAACAAAACAAGGGCATATAAATCCTTAATGCCCTTACAAGAGTTTGAAAGACCAAAATAACCCGGACTTAAGAAATTAGACATGACTAACACAAGATCAATAAAACCGAGTTGGACTTTAGACTTTATAAAAGGGACATATGACATAGCAAACGAAAACAAAATAAAATGCCCAATAGTCACTGGAAAGCTCTGGCTGTTGGCTACAATTTGTATGAAGGACCCAAGTTGAAAAAAAGTCGTCCTGATTGTCAAAAATGCACTTGAACAATCGGAGGTCAGATTCTCGACGGAAAAGAGAAGCCCACAATATTCTCCAAAGATTGCAAGACCTCCACTAGCTCAAATGTGCCAACTCCTCTTGTTTAATTGATCCAAAAACTCTCCTCCAAGATAGCTAGAGAAAAAATACCTACAAAATAAATAAAAATATTAGAAATCAAAGGAGCCCTTGGCTCGGGCTCAGGTGACGGAACCTTGGGGCACATCATACTCCCGGGGTTGAAAAGGATTTCCCTCAAATCCAGGGAGTATGCTTGATTATCTTCAACAAATCTTCCTCCTGTATCAAATAGGAAAAATTTGTTGACATCATGAGTCAAATCATTCTTATCAGAGTGCCCATAGAAATGAACAATAATAAATCCTTCAATGATCATATCTAAATAGTTTATCCTTCCTTTTCGGCCATTAAGGCTTTGTTTCCATGCAGTTTCCCCATGCTTGTAATACCAAAAGAAAAATTTCCACCAAGTCTCACAAATCTTCTTTTCTCCAAAGTAGCGAGTTAGATCCCAACCTTGAACTACGAATTCGGTTGATTTTAGAAGCTCGCTTGTTAGTATCCTAGGATTGCCAATTTTCAAGAAAATGTCTTCCATGGGGTCATACCCACCCTTAAGCTCTTTAGCATATAAAACATTCCAAGGACCAGAGCCTTTATCATCAATAAGTAGCCTTTTAATCCAATAAAATCCAAAAAGTTTAGCATTTAACGTGGACAAGAGAGAGTACCTTGGTTTTGGTGTGCCGGTCAACAATGTTGTCTTCTTCTTCTTGCATTTTAAGAATTTAAGTATTGCTACAAAGACACCATTGTCAATATTTCTCATCCCCTTGGGTTGAATAGATTTATCACTAAAAAAACTCTTGATCCATCCTATTTCAAAAAGCCAAGTATCAAAGTGTTTGGTGGGGGATACCTCGAGCAACTAGTTTCGGCTAGTATGCTTGATTCTCCACTATCATAGACTAGCAAATAAAGACTCGAAGGTGGCAATGCACCAAAGCCCCAACCTTTATCCATATGCATGCAAGCATGGATGTTAAATCTCCTTCCATTTGTGAATAAAAAATTTACTTTGTCTATGCCCCAACATAAATCATAACAAGCCAACTCGCCATGAATTTTCTCTTCTCGATATTCAATAATGAGAGGTCTTTCTACAGTCAAGAAAACAATTTCCTCTTGAATAAGAGCTAACTCCTTAAAATCATTTTCTCCTTCATTGGTTGCTGCAAAGAACTCATCTCCATGCTCCGCTATGCAAGTTTCTTCCATTTTACATAAAATCACTTCGGTTAGGCAAAGTGAAGGACTTTCCATCCTCCATTAGGCGTGTTTCCTCTAGGACCATAAGTGTCTCCCTTTGAGGGGAAGTTTTTTCCTTCTTAGTTGCTGCCATTAATCCATCTCCATTCTCTATATGTTCTTCCTCGAGAATTTCAACTTGTAAACACTCTTTCTCAACTACCCGGAAACAATTTTCTTCATCCACTTGAGTCTCCATCACGAAAAGTGGTCCTTCGGGAGCATAAATAGTCTCTTCTTCATTCTATTCTTTGCTAAAACAAGAATCCCCTTCCTCATCCTCACTAATCACTTCATTAGTTTCTCATCTTAGAATAATCACCTTTGAATTCGGGTATTGTGAGGCATGTGGCCAAATCCCAAGCATTTTAAACATTTCACATCTCTCGATCTCGGTTTGCTATTGTCATTAATGGCTTCTTTTCATCACTATACTTCATGGTATTAGGCTTGCTTTCAATCTTTGGAATCGGCTTTTGGGGGATATTGGCTTTTTGGAAAGGCCGAGTCATGCCTTCTTTAAGTTTCCTCTTCCTTTGTCTTTCTATCTTCAAAGCCAATTGTATAACATCATCAAGAGTTTCAAATGATTGCAATTTCACAATGTCACCAATCTCTTTATGCAGCCCCTTTATGAACCGAGCAACGGTTTGCTCCCTCGGTTCCTTCACATTGCAACAGATCTTTAAAACCTCAAACTCGGTCAAATACTTGTCAACCGATTGTGAGCCTTGTCTCAAATTTTGAAGTTGAAGAAATAAGTCTTGCTTGTAGTGGGGAGGGACAAATCGTCTTCTCATGAGTTCTTTCAAAGCCTCCCAACTTTGGACCTCAACTTCTCCTACCCTCCTTCTTGGTGTTTTAAGGTCCTCCCACAATATACTAGCATAATCGTAAAGCTCTAATGTCACCATTTGAAGCTTAGTCTTTTCGGAATAATCATAGCAATCGAAAATCCTATCTACTTTCTCAACCCATTCTAGAAAATCACCACCATTGCTAGAGCCTTTAAACCGAGGAATAGAGACCTTAACGCGTCTCATTTCATGCTTGACATTTGGCCTCCTTCTCGGGCTAAGTAAATCTCTATCATCGGACTCCTCCCACTCTTCACCAAATACACTAGCATCATGACCTCGTGAATCAATAGATCTACTAAGCCTCCTCCTGGGCTTTGGAGTTCTAGGACCCCTCACATGATCATTGTTGAAAGCTACCATTTTCTGTTGAAGCTTAAGAATCATTTCAAACATTTCACGCATACTAGGCTCGGCTTGATCATGAACTTCCTCGGGTGGTGCACTAGGATTGTTCCTCGTCTCCCTATTATTATGATACTGAGCTCCACTTCTAGTACTCATGATAAACAACTAATAGTATCAATAATATAGCAAAAACGTGAGCAAGGCTTTGATACCAAATGATGTGCTTCAAAAATCACAAAGAGCACTTGATAAAAATCAGCTACAATAATCTGTAATATTCCGACCACAAAACTTCAAATGGAAATAACTCCCAATTCAGACATGAAAATCAGTTCAATTTTGGAGGTCACCAAAATAACTCGTTCATAAACAACATATCAAAAATTCAGTGCAAAAACCACTCTGAAATTCCAGATATGGCAAAAACAACACAACCCCGAAATTAGGGTTTCACCTGAGCAGATTTGATATCCGAAATTAAAAATGCAATAACTCCACTTGCATATGCCCAAATAACGTCAAATTTGGAGGGGAATATTTGGACTAATTATAGAATAAACCTGCCAAAAATCAGCCCAAAAAGATAACAGCAATTTGCTCAATTTTGTATCCAATCTGATGATCCGAACGGAGAAATTCCAGAAACAGTTTATCGGCCAACAAGCACTCTTCAACCAAATGAATCTAATCACTTGCCATTCAATAAAATTAACTTTCGAAAACAAGGGACTCAAAATATATGATTAGCAAGCAGCAAAGAATAAGAATCCCTTTGATGAAGCAATACAAAATAGCAAGAACAACCAAGGAGTCCGCGGGTCCTCCTAATGTGAGAGGGCGACTTTCAAAGTTTAACCGGATGGAATCTCTCTCCATGGTTTTGGAAATCTTCTTCTATCACCACACCACAATCATCACCTTGAAGGAGAAATATTGGAGGTGATAGAATCCCTTCCAACTCGGCCAAGAAGATCTCAAGAACACCGAGTTCGGGTTATGGAAGAAGTGGCGATGGAAGGGGGTGCTGCGGGTCTCTCTACAAAGAAACTCTAGGGTTTGTTTTCAATTCAGCAAAAGTCCGTTCCAGCAACAAAACAAGAGCATATAAACCCTTAATGCCCTTACAAGAGTTTGAAAGTGTAACTACCCGGTTTTATTTACTTTGAAAATCGTGTAAATTTAAAACTTTTTCTTTTATAAAATCAGAGTGAAATTCTTCTTATAAAAACCGATCGTTAAAACTCTTTACTTAAAACATTTTGCAGAAAAAGTAATAAAATCCTTTTATAAAATGCAGCGGAATTAAAACAAAACATTAAATAATATTAAATAATTTACAAACTCCTTTTACAAATAAATTCCTTTTAAATCCTTTAGCCCAGCCAGCCACAAGATCCACCCGTGCAAATCATTCATCAATTTCTTCTTAACCTGTTTTCCTATGCGTGTACCTACATCACAAGACTTAACTAATGAGCTTAATGCTCAGTAAGTGATATAAACTAAAAGGTATGATGCACTTGTCATGCAACTTTTAAATTTCTTTTTGTTTTCTTTTACCGTTTCTTACTTTCTTTCTTTTATTTCCTTTTATCGTTTTCTTGATCTTAACTCTGTTTTATCTTAACTTTACTTTACTGTTCATTTCTTTACTTGATCGTTGTTTTACCTTATCTTGAAACTTTACTTCATTTTATCTTTACTTTATCATTATCTTTACTTTATTGTTTTGCCTTTGATATTCAACTCAAGCCTCAAGCAATGGGGGAGTAACCCGCCCAAAGCCTCTATCCATGGGGACCAAGTCCACCAAGCCTCTATTTATGAGTCTGAGTTTAATATCAAAGCTTTTATCATTTAACATTGGAATGTAAACTCAATGAATGGGGGACGAATCTACCCAAAGCCTCTATCCATGGGGACAATGTCTACTAAGTCTCTATTTATGAAGCCTTAACTTGTTAACATTGGAAACATAACCCAACCATTGGGGGATTAATCCACCCAAAGCCTCTAACCATGGGGACAATGTCCACCAAGCCTCTATTTATGGGTTACGTGCCAAAGCTTTTATCTTTTTCTTTATTTACTTCATTATTTAACCATGGGAAAACAATCCGCCCAAACCTTTATCTTTTCTTTACTTTATTTTATTATTTAACCATGGGGGAACAATCCGCCCAAGCCTTTATATTCATTTCTTTATTATTCATAACCATCTCGTTCCTTCTTTGTTTCCTTTTTAACATTTCATAAATATTTCGTTTCTTCTTTGTTTCCTTTTTAGCATTTCGTAAACGTTTCGTTTCTTCTTTATTTCCTTTCTTTCTAAAATCATGTCTTAAAGCCATTTTTGTATCTTTTTGGAAAACTATGATGCCTGATACTCGTTAATGCATACATTCTCTAGTAGAGGAATTTAATAGCTTAACCAACATACAATTCATGCTTATAAAACTGTAAACAATGAAACGTGCTATTTAAAACTGTAAACATTGAAACATGCTATTTAAAACTGTAAACACCGAAACATGCTCTTAAATACTGTAAACAACAAAATATGCATCTCCTATTTCTTGCGATGTAGGGTCCAAAGACCAAAGCACATGCATATCATTTACCTGCAGTTCGTGGCGTGTTTAACACTCTATTCTTTTCCCTTTCATACCTAAACCATTAAATTCACGTATTATTAACCTTACTTATACGACTCAACATTTTCACAATCTGCACATGGACAACGGAATAATAAACCTTATAATGTTGCTCATTCCATCAATGTGACAGGATAAGTTAACTTTACAAAACCCATATTTTCCATAGTAAAGTAGAGAATCATTTAATGTCTATTTTAACATAACATTACTAAGTGAATATCAGTCATCTTTATATATCCTTAATCACTCATTCAAGCCTCATAGTCAACAATGATATACGAAACCTTATTTATGTGTCTCTACTTAATCATTAATTCAAGTGATAGAATCCATGCCAAACTATTACATCACAATAACAATCCCAACATTCTTGACAAAATGTAAGTAAAGTAAATTAATCAATCCAAACTTAGCAACGACTCATTTTTAGTCGTAAGTCATACAGAAGACAACTCATTCTCAGTTTAACCAACAGAGCATTTCAGCCAACAATTAGACTTTCTAATTTATCCCTCAACAATAGTTATCCAATATTTACAACATTTCAATGTAATAAGACTAGACTAGACAGTGATCATAACCACATAATCCTTCTTCCAAACAAAGCTTTAAACACAGCAAACACAACAGTATTATCTCATACCAAGGCTAACCCATTCGTTCATAACATTATTTATCTCATATGCACAACGACATCCATAGGCAGGAACCAACCATGATTAGGGTACAAACTAAACTCTAATTCAACAAAGAAGAATCCATTTGAGTGTAATGAATATGCAGCAGTTCCTTTTCCACAAGTAATAATTCACCCAAACTAACTCAATTAATCAAACAAGTAATCAACACAGATTCTATCGGAAGATCTGGTACCTGCCAACCGATGAAACCCAGAAGAAAACAGGAGCAGTTCCCTGTTTGAAGTCCTCTAGAGCCACTTGATCTTCCTTCCACCTCCACTCTTTATTCACTACCAATCCTCAACCTTCACACCATCTTCGGCTCACAATTCCCTCAAAGCCTCGTAAAAACTTTTAACTTTTTAGAACTGTGAAGACAGAATTCAACTTAACAACCAACACCCATTTCTTTTCCAACAACCACTTGCATAAATCCCATGAAGAAATTACCTGAGACTGAAACAAACAGACCCGAGAGCATTCTTCACCGATTACAGACTAGTCCAGAAGACTTCACCAAGTATACAGATTTATAGAAGCCGAGAAGGAGACGTACACCGATGGAGAAAGATGAAACGTACACCGCTAGAGACTTACCCAGTAACAGTGGAGTTGCCACGTGAAAGACACATGCCAACTAAGGTAATTGACTTAACCAATTTAGTTGTGGACCAACGAAACCAGTCCCGAACTAACTTCTCCACCGAACCAAGCCCATGTCTCCACTGCCGGTCACTGCCATCTCCACTCGACGCAGCCATTCATCCATTCAGCCAACCTCGTTCCTGCCATTCGTTGCCAAGCATCACCAACTAATCAAAAATCGACAGAAGAACTCACCTTGATGGAGCTCATCGATCTATCCCGTGAGCTCGCTAGACCTGTCGGACAACATCGCAACCTGTCTCGTCGCCGGCCACGCTTCGTTCGTCGGACAGTACATCAAGGCTGAGCTCTCGTCGTCGGAGATCGCCGTCGCTCTCCCCTTCTCGCGTCGTCCCGATCTCCCTGCTCCCTCTCTGCCTTTCTCGCTCTCTCGCTTAAATGGCCGAAATGCCATTTAACTTAAATTGTTTTTCCATTTAATTGATACCCCATTATTTTAACTTCCTATTCTACTCTTCAAATCCCACTCTTTTCTTTTTAATGGAATTTATATCATTAATTTCCTTAATCTCTCATTTCATATGGCCGAAGGCCATTAAGGTAATTGGCTTAAGTTTGGTTTAATCGAATTGATTAATTCAATTCAATTAATCCTTTCTTTTAATTCCAATTAATCATTTACTTACTCTAATCCCTCATATAATTGCAATTAAATCTCTAATTAATCTTGAAATTAAACCCGAATTCCAATTATTTCGAGATCGAGTCGAACCAAAACCGATTCATTACATACTGAGTAATTACGTCATTAGTAATATCCCGATAACTTATTCGACTAATCCGAATATCTCCAATTATTTTTCAATTTATTATTTTTAAATTCCAATATAAAAATTCGGGATATTACAGAAAGACCAAAATAACCCTGACTTAAGAAATTAGACATGACTAACACAAGATCAATAAATTCGAGTTGGATTTTGGACTCTGTAAAAGGGACATATGACATAGCAAAAGAAAACAAAATAAAAAGCCCAATACGTCAACTGGAAATCTCTGACTATTGGCTACAATTTATATGTAGGACCCAAGTTGAAAAGAAGTCATCTTGATTGTCAAAAATGCACTTGAACAACCGTAGGTCAGATTCTCGGCGGAAAAGAGAAGCCCACAATATTCTCCAAAGATTGCAAGACCTCCACTAGCCCAAATGTGCCAACTCCTCTTGTTTAATTGATCCAAAAACTCTCCTCCAAGATAGCTAGAGAAGAAATACCTATAAAATAAATAAAAATATTAGAAATCAAAGAAGCCCTTGGCTCGGGCTCTGGTGACGGGACCTTGGGGCACGTCAGAATGGGGTTATTAAATAATGGGTGATGATACTTCGATTTAGAAAGGATGATATTAGGACTGAGTTAGTAATTGACAGTCAGTAGATTAGTAAGAGAAAATGCACTTGGATACAATAAGGTTGAAGTTATAAGGTCTATTATTTTGGAGTATATTAGATTTAATAAAAGTATATGGTGGAAGAGGAGTTAAAGATTATACATACATATATATATATATATATATATATATATATATATATATATATATATCTACTTTGTGTATTAAATGATAAAATTATGGATAGTTGAATAATTCAAGTGTTGATCAAAGAGAAAATATATATTTGAATGTAATTGGACATATTTGGATATTGTAAAGATACTATAAGGAATGGAAAATTAGATATAATTGAGTATGGAACTGTGGAGGTAGATGATATGAATGTTCATATATATATATTGGTTTTGGTGCATAAAGGTTTGGAGAAGATGAAGTGGTATGAGACATATTGCAATTACAAATATATTATGATATATATATATATATATATATATATATATATATATAGAGAGAGAGAGAGAGAGAGAGAGAGAGAGAGAGAGAGAGAGAGGTTGACGTGTGTATGTAATTGTCACGATAAAGAAAATAACGTGAATATACATAGTCTGGAGAAAAGGCATAAATCTTTCATTTGGTATCTGCGGCCGATCGGGGCGGTCGATCGACGAGGTGTCGATCGACCAGCGTCAATTGACAGGCATTAGAAATGAAAGTTTCATGAATGAAATATGCGAATGTTTGGCTAAAGGACGGTCGATCGTCCTTCATAAAAATTGATCAACCGCCAATTTATGAGAAGTAATCTGAGAGTCCGGAGCTTCTTGAAGACGAAAGGTAATGTCGTCTGTGTTGTCTGGATGCTTGGGAATCGAAGGAGACATGGTTAAATGTGTATGAAGCTGAGAAGATTGACGTTTTATACATTTGATCATCAAAGGGTTACCTCTATTAATGATAATGTGTCTGGATAATTAACGGAGTGTCCAGTGGCCTTCTATATTCTGGAAGTTGAAGGACCATGTGAAGTCGTCTATAAATAGAGACGAGGGTAGTGAAGTTGAAGGGAGTTGGAATGATGCGGAAGCTCTGCCTAAATGGTTTGAGAAAGCTGGCGGTTCTTGTTTTGGAATTTTTGGTGAGATGTTCCGGAATTATGAACAGAGAGAGGGAGAGTTTGAAACCATGAGGAATATGGTAAAGCTTCTGTATTCTTCGTAGGATGTTGTGAAAGATGAGATTGAGAAAGAGAGTTTGCAACCGTGAGTGAGAGTTGACAGAAAGTAATGATCCTCTGATGTTGAGTTTTAGAATGTTTGAGGGTTTGAAATTAAATAAAAACTATGTGTAAGAGTTCTAAAGGATTTATGGTTTTGGAGTTTTGAAAGAGCAGAGAAAGAGAAGCAGATGGGTTTCATGGTTTTATTCTATTTAGAAAAGGGATGCTACTGCTGTGATGGAATTGTTGTGAGAATATGTTGGAAGATACACGACTGTGATGGAATTATTTGTGAAGAAAAGTGGAGTTAAGTCTCTGAATTGTTATGGTGCTTCGAGTATTGAGGAGAAAGAGATTTTAAAAGCTATCATGATAAAGCTAAGTACTCCAGGTAAGGAATAATGCTTGTGTTTTGTCTGAAAGGACCTACATCGCAGGAGTAGGGTTTTGGTGTAAATTGATATGTTAGCCTTTATTGATGGTTATCTGGTTAGGTTATATTCCTACGTTAGAGTACTAACGGTTGTGATGAAAATGGTTTTCTAAGATGATGGTCTATGATATAGGAAAGTTAGATGAAATATATAATATAGTTAATTAGTATAGATCCCTAATTCATATTCAAGTGGTAGATACCATAGGATAGTGTTTATACTGTTTAGGACTAAGTTAGAAATAATATGTCAAGGATAGAAGATTAGAAGTATAATATTATAGTGTATAGGAAAGTGCTTAATGTTAATGTTATAGTTGAAGCATAGTATTGTTTGTTAATTGTCTATAGTATTTTTTGCAATATATGAACTGTTGTGTATGACATTCATGCAAATATGAAAATAGAATGTACGTCATGCATTTCATGGGCTAATAATGAAGATAATAATGGTGTTTATACGTGGATTCGGAAACTGAAGAGGTGGCTTACAAGTAGAAACAGCTTGTTTGAGTAAGTTCAAAAACTGAAGAGGTTGCTCTTACTCAACGAGTTGTAAGTTCAGAAAATGAAGAGGTTGCTCTCACCTAACTGTAAAATGGTAAATAGTAATGAATGTAAATGTGGGTGGATCTATTTTTACTGAGTTCGGAGACTGAAGAGGTTACTCTCATGTAAAAACAAATCCAAGTGGTGAGTTCGAAAACTTAAGAGGTAGCTCTCACCCAGCTTACGAGTATATGAAACTAAAGCATGTAGAGTTGTCATAGAGGTTACAGTTGCATTTCATGATTATATTCCTTACTAGGCAATAGGCTCATTATTCATCCTATGATGTAGGTATGCAAAGGATCAAAGATAGTAACAGTTGAGGAGGCATTTGTGGGTTGGGGACTTGGCGGCTAGTTAGGCTAAAAAGTTTAAAGAAGAGATGTAATGTTTGAAAAGTGAACTTTTTTTATGGTATTCATTAGATTAAGGATGTTTTCAAGTGATGTTTAATTATTTAAGTATTCAAGCTACAAGTCTTCTACTGTTGCAATGTTTTAAGGTTTTACGGTACGATATGTTTTAAGTGATAAATGGTTTAATGAAAAAGAGTTTATTTATGCACTTCTTGTTTAAGTTAGATTTCGAATAAAAAATCTTCCGCTATGATTTAAAAGAAAAAGTTTTCAAAAATTATGAGTATTAAATTGAAGGAATAAATGGGATGTTACATAAACAATTCAATCAACAAAGTTTAACCACTCACAACCAAACAACATACAACAATCCATCAACGTTCCTCACACAACCAAAAGCAGTAGCAACATAGAGTAATATCCACTGGAAGAACATGAATCTTAACACTTAAAACAGAGAACCTGAATCACATCATCCATTTATCTGTATTAAAATCCATAAAACCACGAAGAGGATCAAAGTGTTACCTAAAGAACTGAAGAACACCCAAAGAGCAGGACTACTTGATGACAGACTGTAATACCCCGATTTCCTGATCAAGATTACTTGTATAATTATGGGAAATTTATTGATGAAATAATTATTGAAGATTTATTATATGGAAATTAAATGTGGAGTCATTAAATATATATGGTGATGAAAATAACATAAAAAGAATAAAAATAAAATATGAAACGTCGACGTTGGAGAAAATGGGTGATGTAGCATTTCGGTCGTATTGCGGTCGACTCCGCAGTCGAGTAATCCGACCAAAAGGCATTACAAATTGTAAATTGGTGTTTTGGTCAACTCTGCAGTTGGGACGCGGATGAGATATGCAACCAAAAAATAACAAGTTTCGAATCTGCCAAATTCATCGATTTTGAGGTTAACGTGTGGTCATATGTTTTGGTCGAGGGTATCGATTGAAATGTACTCCATACTGTAAATTGCATTTTTTGTCAATTCGCGGTTGCGGGTTTTGGTCAAGGAACACGACCGAAAAATAGAGATTAAGTGAAGAACAAAAAATAAAGGGGTTGAACTGGTTCATCTTGAATCGGCCCAGTTTGAAGACAAATGAGTGGAATTAGTGTGGTTAGTTTTTATAAAGGGAAAATTTAATATATGGAAACGAAAGTTTTTATAAATTTAAAAGAAGAAATAAATTAGGAGGAAAGGAAAAGAAACTGGTTGAAGCCGAAGGTGAAGTTGAACTGGTTCGGTTCAAACTGGTTCGGTTTGGATTTTAAAATCAAAATGGCCTGCTGCCATATGAGAAGAGAGAAAGAAATCGAGAAAGGGGAGAGGGAGAGTGAGTGAGGATAAGAAACAGTGAATGAGCAAGTGTCAACGACAAGGGAGCTCGAGCTCTGGCTCGAGCTCGGAGCACTATTTGGTGAACGAATTTCCGTCAGGCGACAATGTTGTACGGTGAGCGATTGCGGGCTAGGGCTCGGACATTTCATGTGAGGGTCGTTCGAGCGCAAGCTAGCGCTACAAAATTCCATCATCGAGTTAAAGTAAGTCGTTCTATGTTCTTCTCTTGGCATTTTGATAGGTTGTTTGGCCGTGAATTGCTTCGGCTGGAAATGGCAACAACAGCTTGGGAACGGACGAGCTATGGTCGTGCTCTGCTGCCTGCGTCCAACCAAATCTGTGGAGCTGAACCCGATTCCACTTTGTTCTCCTGCCGGTGAAGAATTGTGCAGCTCCTCTGGCATTTTCCACTTGATTCTCTAGATAATGTTGAGAACTTTCCACGCGGCACAAGCAGGTTGGACCTCCTCTTTTGAAATGTGTGATTTTCCATCCCCGTAAAGCTTCTTGGTTATAAATTAATTGCTAGCATGTGAGGTATTCTATATTTTTACATAACCAATGTAAGGGTGAAATGTGAACTGAGTGCTCTAGTGTTAAGCCAGAGAAGAAAGGAAAGAGGAGAAGCTACTGACCTTGAGTCCTTTGGTGGTCCTGCTCTCGAGTCTTGTTTGGTTCTTTAGGTGAGATGATTTTTCCCTGGTTGTTATGGATTATACACTGTTGAAATTGATGTTAAGTGTTATATATGTGCCTTGCCGAGAAATGTTAAAATAATGGATGTATTCCTACTTTGTTGGGTTTTGTTTTCCCTTGTTGTTTGATGGGTTAATTATCTACTGTTGTTATTGGATGTGAGAATGAATTATTGTTGCCATAGTTAGGTTTTGTTGGTGAGTTTCTGTAGGTTGTTGTTAAGGGGAATAAGTTGTTAAGTTGGATTACATTGAAAAAGTTGTTTTGAATCTCTGGTTAATTGTTGCTCAGTTCTGGTCTTGCTATTGCCAATGTTACGGGTTTACATTTTTGAAATAGTTCTTCGTTAATGGATATTGTTGAGAAATGTTCGAATGAATGATAAACGGTTAAGTGAAGAAAAATTGTTGAAAATATGGTTTAGTGGGTTGCTTTCTGCTAGAAATGATCGGTCGAGACTATGCTATGTTAATCAAGCATCTTTTCTAATTCATTGACGGCATTATGGATTGGATGATAAGAAATAGTTGTTGATGAAAGTTTTAATAATTTTGAAGGTATACAAAAATACTCAGAAAGACAAGTATTCGTAGTATATTGCATTGAAGACTGCTAAGTAATATTGAATGTGTTTTGGTCTTCCGACCCTACATCGTAAGAATTAGGAAATTATATGCTGACTGTTTACTAGATTTAGGTTCTTTACGTCATAGATTTGATATAATTTATGCCATGAGGATTATAGGATTTGAGAGAAATCATGTTTTGATGATTGTATTGTTTTGTTGTGTGTTTACTAAAATTAGGTTCTTTTAACGACATGTTTGTAGATTTTAAATGATATTGATAATGATCATTTTTTAGGATTATAGGATGTTAATATGATCATGCTTCGAGGATATAGATATTATATGCATTTATGAGCATTCATGCATCATTGTTTTCAAATTGATACGAAAATGGTATTCATGCAGGGTTTTGAAAAGGAAATGACAAGTGGTGGAATGGATGCTCGTACATAATAAGTCAACGTCGTTCTCGAGAGTTGATCACCCGAGTAGACAACCATCACTTGGGCTATATCCATTGTATCATTGAATAAACGTAAATAGGCATGTGGGGGTTCGGGAGATTTGGTGATAGTCCATTTGTGGTGACACCCCTAATGGATGTATCTCCTCCCACGTAGGGAGCGGAGTGATGGTTTGCCACATGGACCATAGGATGTATCTTCTTCTCTTGTACGCAAATCCCCAACACCTGGAAAACAAAAAGAGATTGGTGATAGTCATCGGTGGTGACACCCCTAATGGATGTATCTCTTCATTGAAGTGACGGTTAGCCATATGACCATAGGATGTATCATTTCTCTCAATATAAGAAAAAGATAGGTTCCTTTCCTAGAAATGAAAAACAAAAGATTGCATATGAATTTTAAAGTGGAATAGCATATGCATCGTACCTTTTATTTTTGTATCACTTATTGAGCCTTAGGCTCATTAGTTAAGTCTTTTGATGTAAGTATGTACGTGAAATAGGAGAACAGGTCAAAGACAGTTGATGAAGGATTTGCACGGGAGGATCTTGTGGCTGGCTAGGCTAAAGGTAAAGAGAAAATAAAAAGAGTTTGTAAATGATTTCGTGAAGTATTAATGGTGAAATAAAATATTTGTATTTAAACAACTATGTTTCATTTATTTAGTTTTACATTGTATTTATCTTATAAATTGTTTTAGGAAAAGGATTTGGATTATCGTCTTTAAATGACTTTAAAAACAAGAAGTCTTCTGCTGTATTTATGAAAAAAAAGTTTTAAATTTCTCACGATTTTTAAACATAAGAAAAACTGGGTCGTTATACAGACCCTCTGTTCCTTCATCCTCTTTGCCACTGTTCTTCACCACTCAATACCAAATCGCAAGACAATCCACAATTCTACGACAACTCCCATCAACCGAAGATAGACAAGGAAGAAATCATATCAACATCCAACCAATTCATACAGCTCGTCAATGGAGGCCAAGAATCTAAAATTCACAGAAACCTTACCTCGCAAAGAAGGCTGCCAGAACCAACAGCAAACCTCTGACACGAACACCTAGATAAAACCGTGAAGTAGACAGCCCACAGGACCTCACACTTGAGACCTAGTCTTCATTGTCCCTCACGCTCGAGTACTCCGTTCGGGAGGAAAATTGCTCAACGCCCGTTGCCCGCCGGACAACACTTCATCTTCGTGGGAGAAGATCACCTAAATCCTCTCCCCCATCACTCCCGAGCCCTTCTCCCTCTCGTTCATCGCTCGCCATTCATGAAGTCACGGCCGAAGGAAGATTGCGAGTTTGGCTACTCCAATCCCTACTCCTGATTCCCTCTCTTCTCCTCTTTCTCAAATGGTCGCAGGCCAATTATCTTCTTCTCTAAATGAGAAGACCGAACCAGTTCAGGGGTGACGGTTCACTCCCCAATTATCAATTTATCTCATTTTATTTTTTTTCATTTCTTTATTCCCTTTAATTAAATTCTTCTTTAATTAATTAAATTCTTTATTTAATTAAGTTATATTCAACCCAATTTCAATTCTTGATTTATTCCAAATATTACTTGATGATAATTATCTGTCCAATTTTAATTCTTCAATTTCGGTTTTCTAAATTAATTTTTCATCAAATAAATCCTCAATAATTATTCAAATAATCCTTATACACCCAATTAATTTTCCAGTTATTCTTATTTAATTATGCTATGGGAAATCGGGGTATTACAATGTGTTTGTGGTAGGAATGGAAAAATAATTAGAATGTTTTCGTTTAGGAAAGATTGCAGAAGGAAATGCTGCTGCGGGAGGATGGAGTGCCCAAAGATTTAGACACATGGTCGCAGATTTCTTAGGAACCGTGCGATGGTAGCAACGAGTTTCACAGTGAATAGTATAGTTGTGGATATCTGAAGTGAACAGTGGAACTACGGAAATGTAAGTATCTATGGCAAGTAAAAACATCGTCATTTCAGTAAGAGATTTTGGATAATTGATATTTGCGAATGGAAACACGTCCACAACAAGTAAAAACATCATCATTTCAATAAGAAATTTATGGATATTTGGTATCTGAGTATGGAAACGTGTCTACAGCAGGTAAAACATCATCATTTCAGTAAGAGATTATGGATAATCGGTATCCGTAGATGGAAACGCGGCCGCAGCAAGTAATAACATAGTCATTTGAATATGGGATGCACAAATCTATGGATGAAAACGCATTCACAACAAATGAAATGTTAAGTAAAACGTTGCCACTTGTATATTCAATTTTTCAAATAACAGATTGTTATGGAAGTGAATGCATACTCAATGAATAAAATGATGGAAAACGTCATCATTTTAAGATAAGGTCGTAGAAAAGTAAGTATCCTTGAGAGTGTATTGGTTTTTGCAGGGTACATGTCTAGAGTGAATGACATATCAAAGGTGAAACACCAACTGTAGAGACCCTGTGATATCATGAAATAATGATTAATGCTAGAATTCTAATAATAGACAGGTTGCGGTGTTTTGAGGAGGATTAAACACTGACTAAGATCGAAGAAAAATATGACCTACATTTTCTCTCTTCAATAGTTGGAGGAGGATGGATTATTAAGAGTACTCTATGTAACGGAGGAGATATTGAAATATGGATAGGAGAATAAATTGGTAATGGATTGGAGTAATATTTTGACAATATGTTTTAATGACAATATGATTGTTTTTTAATATAACATATAGAAATATGTTTTGAAAACTAAAGATATTGTACTAAGAAAATAAAAATGTTTAATATTTGGACATTCCCAGTTATCTTAATAATCACACACTAATCAGTTTATTTCATAAAGGCTTCCGCTGAAATGATAACAAATTCCATAATATTTACATGGTTTGAAAAAAAAATGATGCACTACGGGTTGTGACAAAAACGGAGGAAACAGTGAGTTTCTATTGCAGAAACCATGCCGAAAGGTTGCTCTTTCGATCGCGGAAGAAGCTGAGAGTTTCAAAAAGGTTTGGGCTAAGTCGTGGTCAACCGTACCAACTGGCTAGTAGGTCGTACCCTAAACCAGTCAACCGCACCAATACTCGGATCTACCGCTATAATGCCTAGATGACCACTACATTGCCTTGGTCAACCGCATAGTGTGATTTTGTGCATTTTTTAGGTCATTTACAAGTTGGTTTGGGTTTCTAGTCCTAGTATAAGACTCATACTCATTCCCTTGTGATTTATTGATGAGAATTTTTGACCTATGATATGTTTTTAGGCTCGAACGGGTTTGTGGATTATGACCTGGTACTTGAGGTTGATGCTCCTTAGGGTAAAAGAAAAGGTCATCATTGAGTTAGAGATTTTATATTTTATCGCACTACATCGCATCATGGTTTTCAAATATTATTTTGTGGGTTACCACATATTAAAACCCAACAGGGACTGTTCTACAACATGTCAGTTTTTATGTTACGTGAGTTTTACATGTTTATCTTCTCGTGCATAGTATTTCAATGATTGTTCTGCTACTAATATGAGAGGATGAATGCTCTTGATACTTTGGACGATAACAATGTCAAAGTATCACAAGGCTAGCCAGTACATTTTCTACTGAGTGAAGATGTTTTGTTTGTACACTATGTGAAAATGGGTAATAGGGCAATGATGATGCAATTTTTGAGTTTTGAATCTCTAAACCTGATTAGTGTGTATTTGTTATTTGTTATTATAGGTTATATCACTATGGAGCCTTGCTCGTAGCAACTTGGGTGACGCTATTGAATCATCAGATCGCTGTCACTTTTCCTTTTCTCGCTCATGAGGTGCTACTTGAAAAGTTCACCACTTTTCTGTGTATTTGATCAAAGTCATTGAGTGATTCTTGACGGAACGTATGCGCCTATAGAGGGGGGTGAATTAGGCATTCTAATCATTTTTGTGCTATATTCAATTTCCTAAATCCTATGTGATTTAATGCATACTAATCATACAATTAAAGCAATAAGAAAGGAGATAGGATAAGAGAGTGTAAACAATGTTGTTCAAGCGGTTCGGCAACCCTGCCAATGTCCGCGCTCCAAGAATCCACTTGGAGATCCCTAATCCGTCCAACCTCCCCAGTTGACGATGTTTGACTTACAAGTGTCAAATAAACCTTACAACATCTTTTACAGGGCGTTACCCTTTCTTTGACTACTGTGGGGCGTCACCCTAGCTTGAGGAATTCGTAGGGAGTCACCCTTTACAATGAAGTACAAGTGTTTCAGAATTGTTAGAACACAAACTAAATCCTAACTCTCCCAATTAGAAAACTCAAGTTTGGGAGTATGGAGAGTTAGGTTTACAAGCTCAATAATGAATTGGAATTGAGTATGAAATTTTACAGGGCTTCACCTCAATTCTCAGTTCGAAAGAGTGAGCTTCAGAGTGCTTCTATTTATAGACATCAACAATATTCAGTCGACCACTTCTTTTTGGTCGACCACATCCGATTGTTAAAAACTAATTGTTGTGTCTGTTGTGCATTTTTGGTCGCCTATCTCGACCGGAGGCTCGACTGCTGCTTCGATAGAATCTCTTCGGAGCGCACTGTGTATCTTTTTGGTTGCATTCCTTGATCAGCTCCTTGACTGCACCACGTCTAAAAAATGCACGAAATATTCCAGAAGCAAACTGTGTTGTTTTTTTGTCTCCATCATCGACCGTGGCTGCAACCGTATCTCAACCAAAAAACGTCAGGAAAACTCCAGGGGGCAAATTGTCCATAATTTGGTCGCCTATCTCGTCCACATCATTCGACCAAAACCACTCGGACCAATCTATGATGTTTTTCGATCGCCAAACTTGACCGCGGCTTCGACCACTTCTCTATCAAAAAACTTAGGAGTATTATGTGTTGTGTTTTGCTCGCGTCCCTCAATCGAATCCTTGACTGCGTCTCGACCGGAAGACCAAACTTGGGTTTGGTCGACCATTTCTCTAGTCTTGCTCGACCATAACAGCTCCATTCAACTTACTTGAATTTCCTAAGTCCTGAAACGATATGTATTCGCTACATGGACTTTGATAAACATGTTAGCACACTTAAATACCTATTTTGAGGGTATTACCAATAAATACATATATAAATATATTGAATATACAATTAAGAACATTGTTAACAAAAATACAATAAACAACTTCTTAATTCACTCAAAATAGTCATCATCAAAATAAACTAAGCCTAACATATTTAGGCTAACAATCCTCCCTTTTCACTAACACTTATTTTACGGTGAAGAACCTGATTGAGCTATTTTTATATTAGTTGTTTATGTATATAACTATGTTTACTGACTACTCATCAGTGGCAAGTGGGGCCAGTTTCATAAAACATCGAAAATGATTTTAAATCCATGCATGAAATTTTGTCTATGATCATGGTTTTTATGAGAAAGGTCAAACTAGTTTTACATAAATTTCATTTAGTATAAACTGCCTATTGAGTTAGTCACTTACCCCAACAACCTCATCCATCCCAAGTAAAGATAAAGCTAGTTAGGAGTAGCCGTTGAGTAGTGGACCTTTCAGATTTATATCTCTTATTTTTCTCTTGAGTGTTAATTTTTTTCATGGCGGTGACTTACCTGTTTATTTGGGTCTATATTAAGATATTTTGATGGTACTATATAATTTGGATTTGGTTGCATAGTATTTGTTGTATTCTTGTTATCATTTTTCATAATCACTATGTGAACCTAGGCCCAGTTTGTGTGGGCTACGACTTTGATTTTCATTCAAGTCTTCCATTGTGACCAAGCTTTGAGCTGGACAATCAAGTCCTTTCCAAAAATTGGGTCGTTCAACCTAACATTTTTGTTGGGCCCACATCCAGATCGTGATAACTCAACTGCTGGATCAAATTTGGTATTCATTTATAAATAGTTCCTCAAATATTTTGTCTAAAGGTTACTGAATCTTTGAGCATTCAATTGAGATATTCTAGCATTCAATATTTCGGTCCTCTTCACCAAACTTTCACTTTCTTATTTCATTGGAGATTTTACATCTTGTGGGAGTTAGGTCTTTATATCAAAGATTTAAATCTTCACTTTTTGTTGAGTTGAAAAAGGATGAAACCCTAGATTTATAAAGACGTGATTGAATTCTTGAAGTTCAATCCAGTATAATGGTGAAACGTTAGTGGTATCGAATCTTCAAGGGGGAGTTTTTGAGCATAGACTTAGGTAGTTTAGCTGAACCGAGTTGGCAACTCGCTTTTACTTTTCTCTTTTTCTCTTCCTATTTATCTATTTTCATAGTGTTTGTTTGATGCGTTGGATTAATAATTTAAATTTGAAGAAATTAACTTTAAAAAGGTGGATCGGTTAAGTTTTAATTTTTGCAAAAAGTTTGAAATAACATAATTGTCATCACTTTGAGTTGTCATGATCTTAGATCGTATTTAAAATTACTTATTTTGAGTGACAATCCTAAATATGTACATTCAAAAAATGGTGAGTAAATTGAAAGCAATAAATCAGAATATCATAAATAAACAATTTAATCAATTGGCAGAATATCTAGTTAATTAATCTAAAAACTTAGATATATTATCAATTTCTCTTTTAAAAGAAGAGTTATAATCCGATGCAATAGGAATAAAGGTAAATGATATTAATATTCTTAACATAATTAAATAACAAAAAAATTAAGACTCACAAGATTGTTATCTTGGGATGTCACCATTTTGATGTTACACTCAGTATCTTTGTGATAAGCTCTATTTCTTGATGTCTTAATTCTCTAAAAAAATATAAAAGAATTTTGCGCCTCAAAAGACTTTCTCACCCCTTTTAATAGTAAGTGATCTATATATAAAGTGTGATTAGGGTTGTCAAAACCTTAATTTCCTCCTTCCACAAAATCATTTAATTTTGGTACTAAATCTTCAGTAGTTTAATCTTTTATTACCATTAAATATTACTTGTACAAATAAATAGATTGAACACGTCAAAATTTTGAGAATTTTCATTCAATTACGTTTGGAAAAGTGAATATACAATTAGTGATTTCAAGATTAATCATTGTTATAACTGTAACCTATTTTCTTTTTGTAACGCTCCGAAGCATTATTGTCTCCATTTTTTGTAGACAAACATTTTAAAATCTTTTTATCTTTGACTTTCCATTTTTGTGCCAAATACACATACATTTCTAAATATTTTTTTTTGTGCATTTTAAAACAACGGAAGACTTTTCTTTTATCATTGTTAATCCGTTTTGACATATTAAAGAAAGTATAAATGCTTACACCAAGTTGACAAAACATTTCATGAGTAAACATACACCTTAAAATATTATAAAATAGTGACCAAATAACACGTAATATTAACTTTTAAAATCTTTTACACAATATACATTTCGTAACCCATGTCCCACGGGTCAAAATCACAGTAACAACCTCAAGTGCACCCTACGCATGTGCGTCAACAACCGCATGGTTATCTAACATTCTAACGGTAGGGTTTGAAAGTGTTGCGAACAACTAGGGTTTAAAATTTTGCAAACTTTTTAGGAGCATTTAGACAGCAAGGAAAACACCTCCCATGGGGAAATTTTAGCGTGAGTTTTTGATACAATCCCAAGGAATGAATGATAAATAAGCCCTCAAAATTTCATGGGAAAATTTGAAGAGACGACCGAGATATGTTCGAAATGGTACAAGTTGGTCAGAAATTTGTTAAAAATTGTAACTTTCAACTCCAAGGCAATCTCTCGAATGAAGATGGCTCTCTAACTAACAACTCCATAATAATTTCACTCCACAAAGGAAGCAAGAGAGATATAGTAAAATGATGACTAATCCAACTTTCATGAAGAAATAGAAACCGGAAACATAAATCGTTGATTGAGAACAACCAAACGAGTTTGTGGGTTTTTTGCAGCGAAGAACAAAGAAAAGAGGATAAAAGGCTCTACAGTCATTGATTCAAACTGAAAAGAAAAAGCCTTAGGAAGAGCTTAAATAGCTCCTCCAAAATTAGAGTTTAGATTTCACGACACAAAAGTTACAAAACTACCCTCACGAAGACACAGATTTGGCTAGACATGCCCTATCCAAGTGACACCAATACTTGACTATTAAACTTAATTATAAAATGAGTAAAATAAACCATAAATAAATTACTAATTCTGATTGTTGTGATGATTCAATTGGTTAATCCATTAGGCCGCTCTTCAAATGGATTTGGGCTTCAATTTCGGGTAAGATAGAATGAGCTTTTTTGGTAGAAACGAAGCTCTCTGTTCGGGGACCTTTTTCACATAGCAAAAAAAAAATTCAAATTTAATGAAACACTCAATTCTAGAAAGCTTGAGATGTTAGCTACAATACTTATGAAGTACACTTTTTGATAAAAGGTTGTTAAGGTTGCCAAATAGTCTTCAAATGTCAGATTATTGGTAGTTTTGGAATGTCTAAAAAATCTTTTAAACTTGTGTTTGATCTTCTTTGAACATTTCTATGATACACCTAGTGGCCAGATAGGAGACAAGCATGAGTTAAGCATATCCTTCCCCTTGATCACTTACAAAATGTGCATTAAAAAATTGTTAGAGAATCTACATGCTTGATTGTAATTGAAAGGAATCTATGGCACATCATCCTCCCGGGTTGAAGAGGATTTGACCTCAAATCCAAAATTTTTCATTCATATTCTTCTTCACCAAATTAAAGTGATAAGTCTTGGATAATAAGATTAGCAAAGAGTACAAAATCTTCCAAATAATCGAACTTTTTGTAAAATCAAGGAGTTGTTTCTGAATCTTAAAAAACGTATTGGTTGTTTGGATAAGATCATACTTTCTTCTATCAGGGTAATACTTATTCTTCAAGTGCAACCAAACTATAAACCCTTTGTTGACCTTCAGAGGCTTATCCACCATATTATAAGTATATCTTGACTATGAGTTTTTGATAGGTTCGTGTGGCATATCATTATCCATGGTGAGTCTCATCATCTAATACTTCTACCTGCATCACAATATTCATCTATGAATCTAACGCTCAGTAAATAATGTATAAATAATATAAACATGATATGCAATTTTGTAAAAATGTTTGTTTCTTTTTCTTTTTCATTCTTTCTTCTTCTTTCTTCTCTTTTTTTTTTCACTTATTAGTTTGATCATTGGGGCACAACCTATGGGAGAATAGGCATCATTTGGTTCACCTCATGCGAGATAGCCAAATCGAATCTCAACCACACAACGTGATGTGCCCCAAATCCCTGTCAATTGAGCACGAGCCAAGGGCTCTTTTATTTGCTAACTTTATATTTATTTTGTAGGTTTTTGAATCAAATAAACAAAGAGGAGTTGCCATTTGAGCTAATGGAGATCTTGTAATCTTTGGGAGGAAATTATGGGTTTTCCATTTCCGCCTAAAACCAGAGCTGTGGACGTTCAAGGGCTATTTCGACAATTGGGATGACGTCTTTTCAATTTTGTTCCTTCATACCAAATGTAGCCAACATCTACAGATTTCGAACGAGCTATTGAACATTGTATTTGGGCTCCATTTGGTATGTCAAATATCTTTGTTTCAGAGAGAAAAACTCAAACTCGGACTTGTTGTTGTTGTTGTTTTAATTAAGGGTTATTTTAGTCATTTTGCTACTAGGGCATTTTGGTCTTTTGACCTATTTTGTAAACAATAGGGCTTATGTACCCTCGTTGGGAAGAAAGAAAGCAGTTTTGATTGAATAGAAGTTGTCTCTCTTGAAGAACAAACCCTCGGCCTCCTCCTCCCAAGCGCCATTCCTCCCATCATCTGTGCAAGGTGTTCTCGAAGCCACTTAGCCTTGCAACAACGGAATATTGTCTCTTCCAATCCCTTTTCTTTGAGGTAAGGATTGTGGTGCGGAGATAAAAGTTGGCTTCCACCCGTGGAGAGTGTTGTCCATTCGGCCAACCACAAGTCGCCCCACTCCTTAGGTGGATTCGCGGACTCCTCGGCGCTGCTCTAGTTTCTTGAAGGTTTTCCTTGTTCTTTTGAGTTCTTTGCTACTTGAATGTTCTGGTGATTGTTTTCCTATCTCTTGCTGAAGTGATCGTTTGTGGTTTATTGATTGGAGGACTTTCTTATTGGATTATCTTTTTGCTGTGGAAATCTGTTTTCTCATTGGACAGTTATTTATACCAGATTGAGGAGTCTGTTTGACGCCCTTAGGACGACCATATGAATTTGAGTTCTTCTAGACATTTATTCAGTATGAGTTAAGTAGCTACCCTCCAAAATTGACGTCAATATTCTGTATGCAAGAAAAGGTCTGTTCGTTTTAATCTGGGTTGTCGAATCTGTCCAGGAGAATTCCAGATTTCTGGGCTGTATTGTTTCTGCTATAACTTTCGTTTCTGAGTGGATAATGAGCTGTAATTTTGATACAATATTCATGAATGTGATTAGGTGGTGCTCACCAAAATCCAGCTAAAGTTCACGGTTGGATTACGAGTTATTTCAGTTTTAAGTTCAGTATCCAGATTATTACAGATTGTCTTGACAGATTTCTAGTTCGTACTTTTGGCGATTCTTAGATCCTATCATTTGGTATCAGAGCCTAAGTGGCTTCTTAGTGTAACTCTATGATTGTGAATTTGCGCTTTGGATTTGGTGAATTCAATCTCTTAGTTTGATGGAGAGAGGCTATAGATATGATGTGACTTGTAGCGAGAAAGAAAAATGGGTTTCTAGCTTCTATTCCTTCCTTCAGTGGTTCAAAATGGATCGAAGACTATTTAGATTGGGAAGAGGAGTCGGAAGAAATTTTTTTAATTCATAAATTTTCAGATCGTAGAAAGGTTAAGATTGCTTCTTTGAGACTTAAAGGAAAAGCTAGCCTTTGGTGGAAAAGAATAAATTATGAGAGAAGAGAAGAGGGCAAAGAAGTTATAAGTTCATAGATATGGATGAAGAGATATTTGAGAAGCAAATATGCTACGATCCTTATGAAGGTAGCCTCATCTTCGCCGCAACCAATTCAATCCAAGAAGAGAGTTTCGAAAAGGCAGCAAACCCAAGTGTTGGACATCAATGATTCCCCGCAACATATAGCCCAAAAACTACATGAGCTACAAGATGAGTACATTGAAACTTTTCAACCAACAATCCCAAGCGAAGAAGTTGAAGAAAATGAAAAGGTTGAAGTAAAGAAGAATGATAACTCTTTGGTAATGGCTATTGAAAAAGAAGTCTTTGAAGAAGTTTTTAGAATTGAAACCGAGTTGGAAGAAGTTTGTGGATTTGGTATTACTAATCCAAATTATTTTGTCTAAGCATAATATTGTTTTTGGACTTCTTCTACACTGTTGGACTAGACATAGTATTGATGTTTCCTCTGCTGTTCATGGTGCATCTCCTGGACATTCAATTTTGGTTGGAGCGGTTAGCAAGCCGTGTGATGAAATTGACTTCTACTTTACTACTGATATGTCATTGAGATTCTTTGTCGTCTTGGTTGATTGCAATTCTACTTTATGGCTGCCCTTTGAGTGGGTATTTGCTGTGAATTATGACCTCATAGACCCTTTTCAGTTGGATAGTTTTTACAGCAACCCTAATGGGAAATTTGATTGTTGTTGTGCTATCTATTTTAATGTTGACATATTGAAGGGTAGCCTAGACAAATTGATTAGGAATATGGTGATTCTGTTATTATTTTGTCTAAGTGTTTATGGAATTATCCTTCCTTGCTGGATTGATCATATGGTTGATGCTGCCTCTGTTGGTTATTTCATATGTACTAACATATCAGTCATGATGAGAATTTTCAGTAAGCCTATAGACGAATTGCAGCACTGTTCAGTTATGGTTTTATCTATGATTAGTCTAGATATTTTGGTTATAATAAATTGTGATTCTGTCTCGTTACTATACGAAGGGTACTATGGCTATGAGATTATTAGTATGAATAAGGATGGCGGAACTACTTCTTTTTGGGACATTTTTCAGAGTTGCATTTCAAGGTGTATTTATTTGAATTATTGGAAGATCAATTGGGTTGTCACAGCTGAGGCTTATGGGGTTTTTGAATTATGTCTATCAAATGATCTTGTATTTGTGCAGTGTGATTCCATCCCTACTAAGCATCAGTTTGGAGTTGCGAGTACGCCTAGTGTGATGCCACATTTCTTATTTGACCCTGGTGGAAATGTGAGGCGGAGTGGCCAAGCTGTGGGTTTGAAGATTAAAGTCTTCCTTCAAACCAATAGCTCTGGTCTTGTTATCTATTCTGAACAATTTAAGACTGAGGGGGACATATGTTTAGATTTTACATTGGACTCTGAAGCTGTATATGTTAGAGTGGAATTTGACGACTTGTGGGGAAGTAATCAAACCGGGAATTACCTGATTGAAGAATATGGGTTTACTTGTGTATGATGGACCGTCGAAGTTGAACATCTTCAAGCTTGAGAACATACCAACTTTTCCATTTGATCCAGGTAGAAGAAATGCAAAGAAGATAATGATAAATACTCCCTGGATTTGAGGACAAATCTTTTTCAAACCCGGGAGTATGATGTGCCCCAAATCCCTGTCACATGAGCCCGAGCCAAGGGCTATTTTATTTTCTAACTTTTTATTTATTTTGTAGGTTTTTTAATCAAATAAACAAAGAGGAGTTGGCATTTGGGCTAATGGAGATCTTGTAATCTTTGGGAGGAAATTATGGGTTTTCCATTCCCGCCTAAAATCGAAGTTGTGGACGTTCAAGGGTTATTTCGACAATCGGGATGACGTTTTTTCAATTTTGTTCCTTCATACCAAATGTATCCAACATTCAAAGGTTTCGAACGAGCTATTAAACGTTGCATTTGGGATCCATTTGGTATGTTAGATGTCTTTGTTTCAGAGAGAAAAACTCAAACTCGGACTTGTTGTTGTTGTTTTAATTAAGGGTTATTTTAGTCATTTTGCTACTAGGGTATTTTGGTCTTTTGACCTATTTTGTAAACAATAGGGTTTATGTACCCTCGTTTGGAATAAAGAAAGCAGTTTTGATTGAATAGAAATAGTCTCTCTTGAAGAACACACCCTCGGCCTCCTCCTCCCTAGCGCCATTCCTCCCATCATCCGTGCAAGGTGTTCTCGCAGCCACTTAACCTTACAACTACGGAATATTGTCTCTTCCAATCCCTTGTCTTTGAGCTAAGGATTGTGGTGTGGAGATAAAAGTTGGCTTCCACCCGTGGAGAGTGTTGTCCATTCGACCAACCAAAAGTCGCCCCACTCCTTAGGTGGATTCGCGGACTCCTCGGTGCTGCTCTGGTTTCTTGAAGGTTTTCCTTGTTCTTTTGAGTTCTTTTCTACTTGAATGTTCTGGTAATTGGTTGCCTATCTCGTGCTGAAGTGATCGTTTGTGGTTTATTGATTGGAGGACTTTCTTATTGGATTATCTTTTTGCTGCAGAAATCTGTTTTCTCATTGGACAGTTATTTATACCAGATTGAGGAGTCTGTTTAACGCCCTTACAACGACCATATGAATTTGAGTTCTTCTAGACATTTATTCAGTATTGAGTTAAGTAGCTACCGTCCAAAAGTGACGTTAATATTCCATATGCAAGAGAAGTTCTGTTCATTTTAATCTGGGTTGTCGGATCTGTCCAGGAGAATTCCAGATTTCTAGGCTATATTGTTTCTGCTATAACTTTCATTTCTGAGTGGATAATGAGCTGTAATTTTGATACAATATTCATGAATGTGTTGCGGTGGTGCTCACCAAAATCTAGCTAAAGTTCACGGTTGGATTACGAGTTATTTCCGTTTTAAGTTCAGTATCCAGATTATTACAGATTGTCTTGACAGATTTCCAGTTCGTATTTTTGGCGATTCTTAGATCCTATCACAACGACCGATTACATATTTTCATTTTCCTTAGTCTTTCTTATATGAAAACATATGCAGAAAATCCTTTTCAATCATTTTTTGAAAACATAGTGATGAAAATAAACATATCATTTAATCATAACATATCTTTGATTAACGTCATCGTAAATGCTATCAAACAATTTCATCAAAACAATGCAACATATTCTCGAGCAACATATTATCATAAACATCATAGCATACAAACATTTAAGAACATCATAGCATCTTGTGATGTTAGTTCTTAAGCCAAACACATGCAACCATCACTTACCTTGGAGTCTTAGCACAAATAATAGCAATTATCCAATTTATCTCTAAGTTAGAGGCCCTATATCATGATCATCTTCACATTAGTCTTATAGCATACATATATCTCACATATGCATATATTTTTTTGTAAAATTATGCAATTCAAGTGATTCTTGAACCTATAACTCCATTAGATGATGCTTATTATGATATAAAATCAGTTTAGAAATCTAACTACTTTTGTCATGGATAATACATTTCAAATAGAACCTTTCCGTTTTCCAATATCTCATTTTTTATCTCACGATTTACCATATACTTCCAAAATTCATAACTTTCATTATACATGTTCAAATGTCTTGATTCCAGTGCCCATAGTTCAATCAAGGTGTCTATGAAGACATACTAAAACAGTTCGTAACTTGGGAATCATTAAGATAGATTGGTGCTATCAAATCGAAAATTTCTCAGATATTTCCAATTTTGAATTAAGCATGATATTATGTGCATAAACATCACTTAAATTGAGAAATCATTCTATCAATTACTATCACTATGCTCTTAGGACATAAACAAGTATATTTCAATAATATAATTTGAGCATGAAATCAAATTTCTTGAACAATTTAAGGAACATACCACTAATAATTCTTCAAATAATCATATCTTTCTAATGCATAAGCATAACCAAATCCTAAAAATTATCTCAACCTCAAAGAGAACTTAACTAACTTTTAAAGAAGCTACTAAAGTTGTGGATCACTTATTTTGAACTTTGAAGAACCAAGCTCCTCTATTTATAGAGGTTCAAAGTGTTGACTCAACCCCTTGAGGTGTCACAAAGTTAACATTTTGCGTTTAAGTGTGTATGAGATGTCAAGCTTCATTTGTCCTTTCTTCAATCAACAAGACACATATTAAAGTGAATAACCTCAACATGATATATCCTCTTCTAGAAGTTTTTAGTGATCTGTCATTTTTTCGATCAACCACTATCTATTCCCTCATACGGCCGCATGATAGCCTAAGGGCATTTTATTCTCGATTTTGCCTTGAATCGGTCGATCCTTCACATAAAACTTTGGTCGATCACACAACTATTTTCAATAGTAAAATCCAATATCATATATCCACCATAGACACACATGCATTCACCAACACCTACCCATCCGCTGCGGATATCCGCTTCCCCCTTATTTCCAAATGTCTACACGAGCATTCCATGTGACAAAATAAAAGTTTGGATGTCAGCTCATGAGAAAGACTAAATCCAGACGTTCACACACATGCAAAAACCTACATGTGTAACATCATGTGTTACATTTTATCCTTCCGTTAGTGATATAAAATTTTTTCTTTAAAAACATATGGAGGAAAAAGCAGAGTGAACAAAAGCAGAAGACTTTATAAAAAAAAACATACAATTCACCACTTTAAATTATTGAAAGTAAACAACATTACTTAATTTATAACTGTTTAAAACATTAGTCACAATTAAAAACCATTTAAAGTTTTTGAAATACTTTGTAATACCCTGACTTTTTATATCAGAATTTAATGAGGATAATTGGAAAGTAATTGGGGGTATTTGGATTAATTGGATAATTATAGGATTTTTACGAAGGACATATTTGTTAGATTATAATTTATGAGAATTTATCAGATGAAAATAAGAATTAACAAAGGGAGATTTATGGACTGAACCGCTTTTGTTTGGCTCTGTCCGAAAACAATTATGTGGCTCAGTTTTAGTTAAATGAAGAAGATGGAAATGAGATTAATTAGATTTTTTTTGAATTAAGGATTAAGTAAATAATTAAAGTGGGGGTTTAAGTGAAATATAGAAATAAAAAGAAAATTAAATGGATAAGGAGGAAGAGAACTAGTTCAGCAGGAGAACCAGTTCATGTTAGCTGGGCGGTCTAGATGTTTTAAATCAAATGGCCATCGGCCATTTGCAAGCGAGAAAGAAAATGAGGGAAAGTGAGAATGACAAAGAGGCGAAGAGAAAGACGAAGGCGAGGGGGACAATGGCGGCAATGAAAGCTCGGGTTTGGCCTGCGACTCCAATAGGGTGCGAGCTGTTGGTTGTTGGTGCGACAAACCGTGGGTGTTAACTATACGAGACTAGGGCACAGGTTCGTTCGACCCTAATGCAATCGTGTTTCGAAGATGCAATTTTCAGAACAAGGTACATTATTCACTTAAGCCTTGTATTTTTCTCTTCCATGGAGATTATTGTTGGCGATTTGGAGTTAATTAGGAGAAGAAACTGGAAACGAAATTTGGGCAGGGCATTTTAGCAAGCCACGGTCGACCGCCCTGCAGTTGTGGTGTATGAACCGGTTCTATTGTGAACCCAGTTTGGTGAATGGCCTTCTGGCCAAGAAGAATTCTCCACGTTTCTTCCAGCTACCATCCATTCGATTGATGAAGTGAAATGAAGGATAGCTAGGAGACAACCTCTCGTGGAAGGCATGGCCGAGGTGAAGTAAGGGCATGGTGTCTGTGGCAGAGGCATGGTATGGTGTGCCTCTCTAGTGAAGTAGAAATGCAGAGGAAGGGGAGGGGAGTGAGGAGTGTTCTGTCATAACACTCTAAAGAGGTCAGGCTGAGAGCTGTATGAAAGAGTGAAAGCCCGAGGAGAAATAAGAGAGAAAGAAGAGGAAGAGAGAAAGGAAAAAATGCAGAAGAGGGATGTGTTCTGTCGATTCCCTTGTGAAGTCAAGGGTGTTTTGGAGCTGGAAGCCGAGATAAGGGTGAGGATTTAGGGATGCTTTTGGTCTACTCTAATTTTTCTGGTGAGGAAATGGCAGTTTTTAGTTAAGCTATAAGATAATTTGATAAGTAGAAATAATGAGGAAATATTGATCTGTTGTTGGGATAATAAACTGCTGTTTGATTTGATTTAGTGACTTGAATATATGTCCTGTGACTGTCTGGATTATTAGTATTTTGTGACCTGCTCTGTCTATGTAAAACATTATGGTTAAAAATAGGAGATTAATGTGTAGTGGATTATGCTCTGTTTGTTATTAGCGTGCAAATGTATTAGATTGCTGTTCTGGATTGGATTATTGGAAGGCAAAATATATGGATACGTTGAAGAGATTAATTGTCTATTGCTTGATCCTTGTGCAAATAATAATGTTAAGGAATGTATATTGTGATCGTATGTTATATTGATTAGGATTCAAGTCATTATAGATCGGATTAATATATTATGGAAATTGGATTTAGCCACTATATGCTGCTTGGTTGATAAATGTAGTTTCATGCCTTGATTGGATATTAATATTGGGATTAATTAATTAAGTTAGGTTATATTAATGAAGCGGTTTCGTTTAGGAAACTCTAGTAAGTGATATGCATGTGCTTTGGTCTCCAGGCCCTACATCGCAAAAATAGGATATCCATGCTTCATTGCTTATTGCTTTATTAGATTAGTAGATTATTTAGCATGTCGACAGCTGTTAATAGCACGTTTCGTTGTTTACTATTTTTATAGCACGTCTATATTATTAATAGCATGTCTACTATTTTATAAAGCATGATCTATGAATTGTATGTTGGTTGTGCTATTAGATTCCTTTAATTATATGTTAGAAATTGTCTGCATTCACGAGCATCATGCATCATGATTTTCAAATATTATGAAAATGATTTTTATGCACGGTTTTGAAAAGGAAAGATGAAAAACAAAAAAAAAGTACAAAGGAATGATTAAGAAAGATAAAAGAAAAGGGGTGTGTGGTCTGGTAGCTCAGCCTTGCACATAACCCAACGAAAGAAATAGATAAAGGTTTTTGTGGTTCGGTAGCTTAGCCCGACACAGGAACAAAAGAAAAGATAAGATAAGTAAAGAAAATGAACATAAAAAGACAAATGGATATGGATACGGAAACAAAAACAGACACAGAAACATATACGAAAACAGTATCAAATACGGATACGGAAATGGAAACAGAAATAGAAACAGAAATGAAAATGAGTTTCCATAAATGGAAATGGATACAGATACGGATACAAAAACAGACACGGGAACGGATACAAAGACTCGTACGATCAAGGATATCGAAACGGATACAGAAACACAAATGGAAACATAAACAGAAAGAAGGTACGTAAATGTGAAAAGATAAAAGATTAAAAAAAAAAGATAACGAAAAGATAAATTACACGCGGTTTTAAATGGCACAACATGTGCATCTAGCATATTAGGTATTATCACTTAGACTCATAGTTAATGACTTGTGATGTAAGTACAAGTACAAGGGAATATGACAAACAGATTAAGGAGAAGTTGATGAAGGATTTGCACGGACAAGACTTATGGCTGGTTAGGCTAACAAATGTAAAGAGGAACAAGTTTTTGTAAAATATAAAGTAACACTTTATCCATTGTCTTTAAATGAACTATTTATGCTTCCGCTATGTTTTTAAAGAAAAAAGATTTTATCAATAAGTCTTTCGTTGTTTATGACGATTTTAATAACGAGTCAAAGTAAAAGGATTTTAATGGTTTGGTTATAAGAAAAGAACTATGATTTCAATTTAAAAGGTTTTAATAAAGATTTCAGTCATTTTATAAAAGTTTTGAATTTCATACATTTTTAAAAGCAAATAAATAATCGGGTCGCTACAGTTGGTATCAGAGCACCCGAATTTTAAAACTGATTCTGTAGACTACCTACCAGCACAAGCTTCGACTTGGAAATACTCCATCAACTGTATGTACATTCTTCAATTATTCATAAGTATTTATTTTAGTTAACGGAAAATAAATTCAAAATAAATAAATGAAATATACATAAAAGTAAATGAAATAAATTAGTAAAGAAAAGTTAATGAACAATATCTAGTTAAGTCTATAATAACAAACATTTAGTAAAAAAAATGAAAAAAATGAAAATTATAAAAGTAGATAAAATAAATATTTTAGATAGAATAAATAGCAATGAACACTTATTTAGTTAATTCATTTTGATGGCAATAAAAGGTATCATTGCCAGAGTACGACAAACAGTTAAACAAGGTAGAGTTGAACAAAGAGGAATGGAAAATAATACAGAGGAGACCTTTGAACAAGAAAGAATTATGATTGGACAGGAAAGAGTTGGGAATAGTGCAGAAGAGACAATAAATCGGTTGACTACGTTAGTGGAATGAAATCGCATCAATTGAAGCGACAGTCTCAAAACTTGGAGAGGCTTATGGAAATAATGGCGCGTGGAAACGAATGAGTTGTTGAGTAACGAGTGGATGAGCAACAAGATATAAGTTGGGAGAAATTATGACGACTACGAGCACCTCAGTTCAATGGAGGTACTATTGACCCTGACAGTGCAGAAGAATGGATCAGAACTATGGAAGAACTGTTTGCATATGCCAAGATAAAAGAAGAGGAAAGGGTAGCGTGTGTCGTATTTATGTTGATTAAGAATGCGAGATTTTGGTGGGACCTAGTTAAGATAACGAAGGATGTGGCTATAATGATAGGGACAGAATTTAAGAAGATCTTCTATGACAAGTATTTCAATCGCAAAACGAGGATGAGGAAATTGGTGGAATTCACTTAACTACGGTAGGAAGGATCAGTTTTGAAATATGTGCGCAACTTTGAGGCATTGTCACAGTTTGCCTTGCATCTGGTGAGCAGTAATGAGTATAAAGTACACCACTTTGTTCAAGGACTAAAGATGGAGATTCTTGAAGGTGTTGTAATAGTAGGAACTCAAGATATTGATTACTCGAATGCGGTATCTAAAGTTTTGGACATTTAAGAAATTAAGGATCGAATCTCAAAATGGTACTATTCTGTTGTGAGATTACAGCTACACGCATGGGATGAAGCGGGCACATCCGATGAAATTAAGAGGATGATTGACGATGAAGATCAGTATGTGAAGGACAAACATGTGCAAAATGAGTCAAATACTACTTTGGTTAAGGTTTCGCATGTCGAATCATGCTCTTTTTTTCATAAAAAGCATTTTGGGGAGTGTAGAGTTGATACCAGACAGTGTTTTAAGTGTGGCGAGATTGGACATTTGGTCAAAAACTGTCCAATATTGGGAAGAAAACTAGTAAAAGTTGTAGAATAGTGACTTCGATCTTTGTGGATGTAAGCGAAAGAGTGTTTGTGGTGTTTGTTAGCCTTTTTGTTAGGCTAAGTTGTATTTTGATGATAACTAAAATATTGTATTATTTAATAATTCAATAAGTTCTGTTTTGTATTTTTTGGATATTATTTTTAACGGCTTTATGATAATAATTATATCCGTGTTTATTGGAAATACCCTTAAAATGGGTATTATTAATGTGCTAACAAGTTTATCTAAGCCTATGTAGTGTAGTATATCATTTTGGGACTCAGTATAGTTTAGGGGCTATTTTGGAGTAAGCTTCTAGACGACTACGGACGAAGGAAGTTGGCCAAAACTGGTATTTGGCATTTTCGGACGCAAGCGGTTGAATTAAAAAACTTTAGGGTTAATTGTGTAACCAAAAGTTAAGGGTTAATTATGTCACAAGAAAATCTGGAGTTTTTGGACGATAGTGGATGAGGCCAGGACAATAGCGGACGATGAGCTTTTGAATCTGTAAGTCTGGGAAGACTTTTCGGACTCACGAGGTCGACACAGGATGATAGAGGATGACAAGCTTTTGAATATGTAATTTTCTGGCGACTTTTTGAACGAACGCGGACGAGGCTAGGACGAGGGTCTATGTCCAAAAAGTCCAAATTTTGCCAACGGAAAGATTTCCAACGGACATATTTCAATTGCTATATTCTTCAATGGTTGGTGTGGACGACCGAAAACTTTTAGGATGATCCGAAAAGTTTGTGGGCTATATATAGAGCTGCACTCCAAGCTCAAAATAACGAACGGAGAATCGAAGCGAAGCTTGCCGAATTTACTACTCGATTCCTACACACTGCGAGCTATTGTAAATCCAATTCTCCCCACTCATAAACTTGCGAGTTAATATTGGGAGAATTCGGATTAGTTAGATTTGAGCTTTATATTTCTGATTGTATTATTTGCGCTAAATTGTAAAGAGTAATTCTCTAAGAATTCGTCACACAAGGGTGACGCTCGCAACAGTCATAGGCTCGATTGAACACCCGTAAGTTCAATCAACAGTTGACGACCCACAATAGTCAAATTAAGGGTCATGCTCTACAATAGTCAAATTTAGGGTGACGCCCGTAAAAGTCAAAAGTTGACAACCCACAATAGTCAATGGCTGATGCCCTTAGAATTAGTCTTTGTAAATGGTTTTATTGGCACCCGTAAGCCAATTATTTAGTGGATCTCCAAGTGGAACCTAGAGCGCGGATGTAGGCGAGTTTGCCGAACCTCGTAAACAATAATGTGTGCACTCTCTCTATCCCTTACTATTTAATTTACACATTTATTGTGATTGCTTATTTAATTGTGTTTGATAAATCACTTAGGGATTGAGAGATTTATATATCGCACGAAAAAGTTAGAAATGTTATATTCACCCCCCTCTATATGCGTATATCGATCCTACAGGATCGTTTGAGAGTATGTCGTGATGTATAGTGTCAGTAATTTATGTTATTGTATTGAATTTTGAATCAAAAATCAGTGTTTGGAACCATTAAAGATGTAATGCAAGTGTTATTTATGCAAGTTTCGTTTGGACATAGTTGTGATTTGGTTGTTGAGTTAAAAGAGCATTTACGTTGAGCAAATTTTGAGGATGAAATTTATATAAGGAGGAAGGAATGTAATACCTTGACTTTTTTAATCATAATTTAATAAGGATAATTAGAAAGTAATTGGGGGTATTTGGATTAATTGGATAATTATCGAGGTATTACCAAGGATGTATTTGTTAGATTATAATTTATGAAAATTTATCGGATGAAAAAAAGAAAAAACAAAGGGAGATTTATGGACTGAACCGGTTTGGTTCGGCTGTAATACCTCAAAATTTTATCAGACTCAAAACTATATTCTTTATGAATTTTGGAGATGTTTGGAATCCATAATGTTTGGATTTAATTATAAAATAATTGAAATTAAAAATAAATAAAACATTATTGCTGGAAATGGAGGATCGGTCGATCACAACAGGCTATGATCGACTGTCTGCCAAGATTGTGACCGACCGCCAGTCAAGTAGACGGGTCGATCACATGGTGTTGTGATCGACCGCTAGCCAGATTTGCCAACAGAAAAATGAACTAAATGCTTCACCTAATTCACACCCAATTTTCTCCTCATTGGCAGCTTCTAAAGCGAGGAAAAATGCCAATAAATAGGCACTTCATGCTAAGGGAAAGAGGACACCAATGAGAGGGAGAAAAGGAAAAGGAGAGAAAGGAAAATTGTGATGAATTTGGGAGAGGAAATTTGAGTGAGAGATTGTGGGAAAGAAAGTTATCCTGAAGAATTCAGGAACTTCAACGGGAGGAATTTACGGGATCGCCTCTTGGATTTTGGTATTAACAATAACAAGGGAAAGGATAAAGGCTATAAACGCTAAGGAACAAATGAACATTCTACAAATGTAAGAAATAGGATGTTGTGGCCAATGGAGGCCCTGAATCACAAGACTAATTTTATTGTCTTGCATTACATAGTTTAAGGTTTATTATGAAATAGTTGTTTTGACTTGTATGCTTCGAGAACTATTATGAGATAAATATGAACTGTCATTCATGCATCATGATAGGGCTTATGAAAATGTTTCATGCATTGCATGATAAAGAAAATGAATTAATGAAAGGGGCATTTGAGGGTTCGGGAGAGAGGGTGACAGTCGTAGGTGGAAACACCCTCAATGGAATTCTCCAGCTCACGTAGAGTATGGAGTTGGTTAGTCCACACTGACCAACAGATGTATCTATGTTCTTCGTCCTCAAACATTAAACAGAGATTAGGTGATGATAGTGGTGACACCCCCAATAGAATTCTCCACTCACGTAAAGATGGAGTCGGTTAAGCCATACCAACAGATGTATCATATCTCTGGAAAGGAAAAAGAAAAGGAAAAAGGAAATGGAAAAAAAATGAAAATGATAAGAAAAGATAAGTTCTTTTCTACAAAACGACTGCATAAGCATAAGCATAAGCATTATATTCTATTTATTGCTAGCTTTAGGCTCATACTATTACCCGTGATGCAGATAATTCTCATGTGGAGGAGGAGGCATTACTAGAGGAGGCTTTGAGTTATCAATCGGATTTGATCGACGGGTTATGGCTCCAAATGAATAAATGAATTGTTTTAAATAATGATTTTCTATAATTTGTAAAATAATACACTATTGGATTTCATTTAAATGTTTTGCACTCTTTTATGTGTTTTATTCTGCTAAAATAATCTGATATGTTTTAAAGAAAACGAAAAAATTTTATGACTAAAGATTTTAAAATGGGGTGTTACATCAGCTTTGTCCGAAAACAATTATGTAACTCGATTTTAGTTAAAGGAAGAAGATGGAAATGAGATTAATTAATTTTGTTTTGAATTAAGGATTAAGTGAATAATTAAAGTGGGGGTTGAAGTGAAATATAGAAATAAAAAAGAAATTAAATGGAGAATGGTGGAAGAGAATCGGTTCAGCAAGAGAATCAGGTCAGGTTAGCTGGCTTGTCTCGATGTTTTAAATCAAATGGCCATCGGCCATTTGCAAGAAAGAAAGAAAATGGGGGAGAGGGAGAACGACAGAGAGGCAAAGATAAATACAAAGGCGAGGGAGACGACGAGGGAGACGATGAAGGCTTGGGTTTGGTGTGCTAGTCCGGGTGGGTGTGGGCTGCTGGTCGTCAACGTGACGAACTGTTGGCGCAACTGTACAAGACTAGGGCACGGGTTCGTTCGGCCCTAATGCAATCGCGTTTCAAAGATGCGATTTTAAGACCAAGGTACGTTATTTGCTTCTGCCTTGCATTTTTCTCTTCCATTGAGATTGTTGTTGGCGATTTGGAGTTCATTGGGTGAAGAAACTGGAAACGATGATTGGCCAGGGGATTTTGGCAAGCCACGGTCGACGGCTCTGTAGCTGTGGTGCGTGAACAGGTTCTATTGTGAACCCAGTTTGGTGAATGGCCTTCTGGCCAAGAACAATTCTCCACGTTTCTTCCAGTTGGCATCCATTTGGGTGATGAAGTGAAATGAAGGAGAAGTGGGAGACAACCTCTCGTGGAAGGCATGGCCGAGGTGAAGTCAGGGCATGGTGTCTGTGGTAGAGGCATGGCAGGGTGTGCCTCTCTGGTGAAGTAGAAATGCAGAGGAAGGGGAGGGTAGTGAGGAGTGTTCTATGATAACACTCTAGAGAGGTGAGGCCGAGAGCTATATGAAAGAGTGAAAGCCCGAGGAGAAATAAGAGAGAAAGAAAAGGAAGAGAGAAAGGAAAGAAGGCAGAAGTGGGATGTGTTCTGTCGATTCCCTTGTGAAGTCAAGGGTGTTCTGGAGCTAGAAGCCGAGAGAAGGGTAAGGATGCGAGGATGCTTTGGGTTTGCTCTAGTTTTTCTGGTGAGGAAATGGCGATTTTTAGTTAAGCTGTAGGTTAATTTGATAAGTAGAAATAATGAGGAAATATTGATCTGCTATTGGGAATTGATTCTGCTTTTTGAGTTGACTTATGAAAATGTATTCTGCTGTTGAATAATAAGCTACTGTTTGGTTTGATTTGTTGACTTGAATATATGTCCTGTGTGAACTGCTCTATCTATGTAAAACATTATGGAAATTATAGGGTTAAAAACAGTAGATTAATGGGTAGTGGATTATGCTCTGTTTGTTATTGGCGTGCAAACGTATTAAATTGGTGTTCTAGATTGGATTATTTGTTGTCAAAATATATGGATACATCGAAGAGATTAATTGTCTACTACTTGATCCTTGTGCAAATAATAATGTTAAGGATAATGTATATTGTGGTCGTATGTTTTGTTGATTGGGATTCGAGTCATTATTGATCAGATTAATATACTATGAAAATTGGATTTAGTCACTATACGCTGCTTGGTTGATAAATGTAGTTCCATGCCTTGATTGGATATTAATATTGGGATTAATTAATTAAGCTAGGTTATATTAATGAAGCGGTTTCGTTTAGGAAACTCTAGTAAGTGATATGCATGTGCTTTGGTCTTCGGGCCTTACATCGCAAGAATATGATATGCATGCTTCGTTGTTTACCACTTTATTAGATTAGTAGATTATTGAGCATGTTTATTGTTTTAAAGCATGTCTATAGTTAAAGCATGTCTATTGTTTACCATTTTATGAAGCATGATCTATGAAGTGTATGTTGGTTGCGCTATTAGATTCCTTTAATTAAATATTAGAAATTATATACATTCACGAGCATCATGCATCACAATTTTCAATGATTACAAAAATAATTTTTATGCACGGTTTTGAAAAAGGAAGAGGGAAAACGAAAAGAAAGTACAAATGAACAATTAAGAAAGATAAAAGAAAAGGGGTGTGTGGTCCGGTAACTCAGCCCGACACATAACCCAATGAAAGAAAAAGATAAAGGTTTTTGTGGTCTAGTAGCTCGGCCCGGCACAAGAATAAAAGAAAAGAAAAGAAAAGGGGTGTGTGTTCTGGTAGCTCAGCCCAGCACATAACCCAACGAAAGAAAGAGATAAAGGTTTCTATAGTCCGGTAACTTAGCCTGGCACAGGAACAAAAGAAAAGAAAAAAAAAGATAAGTAAAGAAAAGAAACATAAAAAGAGAAACGGATAAGGATACAAAAACAGAAATAGTAACAAAAACGGATACGGAAACGGTATGAGCACAGATATGGATACGGAAACGGAAAAAGAAACAGAAATGGAAATAGAAATGGAAATGCGTTTCCATAAATGGAAACAGATACAGATACGGATACAGATACGAATACAAAAACAAAGACAAGAACGGATACAAAAATGCGTACAATCACGGATACCGAAGCAGATACAGAAACAAAAATGAAAACAGAAACAAAAAGAAGGTACGTAAATCTGAAAAGATAAAAGATAAAAAGAATGAGAACGAAAAGAGAAACTACACACGTTTTTAAATGGCACAGCATGTGCATCTAGCATTTTAGGTATTATCACTTACTGAATGTTAGACTAATAGTTTATGAATTGCGATGTAGGTACAAGTATGAGGGAATATGACAAACAGATTAAGAAGCAGCTGATGAAGGATTTGCACGGACGAGACTTGTGACTGGTTAGGCTAACGAATGTAAAGAGGAATGAGTTTTTGTAAAATATAAAGTAGCACTTTATTCATTGTCTTTAAATAAACTATTTATACTTCGCTACGTTTTTAAAGAAAAAAGATTTTATCAATAAGTCTTCCGTTGTTTATAATGATTTTAGTAACGAGTCAAAGTAAAATGATTTTAACGGTTTGGTTATAAGAAAAAAAAACTATGATTTCAATTTAAAAGGTTTTAATAAAGATTTCATTCGTTTTATAAAAGTTTTGAATTTCACGCATTTTTAAAAGCAAATAAATAACTAGGTCGTTACATGCTTAACACACTTTATTTCCTTTTCCTAAGCCATAACCCAATGGTCAATTTACCAACATCACAAAAGGGCTCAACACCGTAATACTCCATCATCTACGTCCTCTGTAAGCTTTTATTCAACCATTGGCTCCTTATTTACATCACAAGACTTAAACTATGAGCCTAAAATTCAGTAAGGGATATAATTATGCAATGCTCATGCTATGCTCTTTTTAAAACAAATGCAGTTTCATTTTCAATTTTCTTTACCTTTACCTTTACCTTTATAAATGTTGGAGATGTTAACTTGACAAGGTAGAGTAGCACGTAATGACCCACACGGGTAGCCAACTCAAGAACCCACACCTCACAACTTCTATTTACATTTATTCACATGTATTACATTTTCATTTAGTTTCAGTTACTCATACAGGCGTTAGAGATGTCAACTTAACAAGGTAGAGTTACACCTAATGACCTACATGGGGCAGCCACTCGAGAACCCACATCTCTTCACACCTATTTATGTTTATTCAATTTATTCCATTTACATTTTCAAAACAATGCATAAAAAAAATTATTTTCGTGCCTTTTATCAAAACAATGATGCATGAATGAATATGAACGTATACAAGTATATCATTCTAGCATATCATCAATTAAACCTCAAAGCATAGTCAAAATCCTTAACTTAAAGAACCTAAGTCTAATAAAACATAACATCAAACATCAAGCAATCATCAAGCAATACATCCTCGAACAATAGCAATGTCGATAACCTAATCATCTAATAAACACAATCATCAAACAAACCCTATACTCTTGTGATATAGGCCAAACGACAACAAACATGCAATATCACTTACCTAGAGTCCTTAGAGAGTATAGCACTTAAAAATTGTCCTTCTCAACACCTATTCATAAATAACAACAGTTTATTAAACTCATTGTTACCCATCCAATCATCAAGTGAAATAAACACCAAACTTAACTTGACAGACTAATATCCTCAACCAACAAGTATAATCTCTAGCCAATTTGTAGAACAGCATTCCTTAAATCATCTCCAAAACTAATCATCTATCAACAAGGTAACACATTCAACATATGGCAGTAACCAAAATAACGCTACATGGATTATTATCCTCAAGCCACTACTTAAACGGGGCATCAATTTAACCATAGCACTATCCTCAACAATTTCATTTTATCAACATAATAAGCAGACAATAAGAGACATTCCAAGGCAACAGAGCACTGTCCCTAACAATTAAACAAACAACAAAGTCTAAATCCAATCTCTAGACATATACATCCAACAATAATCAATAGTAATAACCAACTACATAAAAGTATATTTATTGAGCAATGACTCTCGGCAATGGTTAACTGCAAAAATTAACATGATAATAGAACTGTACTTTCCAACAATGTCTCTAGACCAAGAGCAAATAAGAATCGAATTCAAACATACCAAATAATAGTTTCACAATATTTTCTAGATAGTAACCAAACTAAAGCAACCAACTCAAGCAACAATGAATGATAGAAACTATTCCTATCATCTTCATCCTATACCGTAAAATCTTTTAAGAAAACATGAGTGAAACTCTACTGACCTGAAGAACCAGAGAGAATAGAGAACAACTTGCTTATAGAGAACTTCTTCCTCACCATTCTCTCTCACTCTCTCTCTCATTTCTCTTCTGACTGTTTCTCCCTTTCTCTCTAAATTTTTCTGTTCTTCTATACAAAAACACACTACCGTCTCTTGTTTATACTCCATAACTTACAGCCCTTCAGTATCCATCCGAAGGTGAAAGGGCTAGGGAAGAAATGCTTAAGTATCCATGAAGTGCCAACCAACATTTTTTTTTCAATTATAATAGAACGTCCTTACAGTTTCAAGCAAGGTTTCTTTCTTCCCGGTCAATCACTTTCTTCATGTGATGGACTGTAAATTCTGCAGTCACAGCCACGATCAACCGCTATTCCCCGATGATAAATTGTAACTTCATCTTCTCCGGAAATATCGGTCAATCACTCCCTTAATAGACTATCAACCACTTCAAAAAAGGCTACAATCTGTATAGATTTCACTTTGGAACCCATCAATCACCCCTCTTCAATTGATTGATCGCTTCTAAAATTTTTTCTCATTGTATACAATTTGTGTAATACCCCAATAACGTTTTCCCCGTATATGCGATGTAAACAATTGTTGAGATCATTATATATTACATTGCATATCAATACGTGTTAAATTATGACGTGTATTGATGGGAAAAATATCTTGGGATGAAAATTTAGTATGAAAATGTGAGGGAAAAATTGTAAAATGGGGATTCGGACGCATGCAAATGACTCAGGGATGATAAATGTCGTCCGCAAACGCATGGAACGTCATTCCTGCGTTTTGGGACGATGTAGGACGAAGCCTTCACGTCCTAATTCATCCCCTGTCTCTAACTGGACAGTTTCAGATGATTGCAGACGAATGGAGATGCATACGGATGATGTGATTTTGAATTTGTCCAATTTCTAGACAATTTCAGATGCATGTGGACGCGGGATTCGAACGACTTACCTTCGTTTGAAGGTAAGGACGCCGTCCTTTGTCTGGAAATGCAGATTCGCCAGAAGAATAGTAATTTTTCTACGCATGCGGATGAGGTCAGGACGACTTTCCTCGTCTGAAATGTCCCAAATCTGCCACTATTTAGGGTTTAAAATAAGGAAGCTTTTGTCATTTTGCAATTTGTTATGCACTCATGAGACATGAAGTCGACTCTCCCATGCCTGGACCATGTCGAAGGATGCCTCTCCCTCTCTGTTCAGTGTATGAACGTTTCTCTCCAGGTATGGCTTTCGATTTAAGCCATCCTTCCCTGCCTTTCAAATCCAGTTTTTCCCGTGCAAGCCAGAAAGCTTCCTGCGAAAGAGAGAGAGCTTCCCCTGTGAGTGAGTGTAATCTTCCAGTGAAATTGTGAGTGTTTGTGAGTTTAGTGTATTCGTGCGTTTCTTCAACGTGGATCGTGAGCTAGGAGTAAGTTGGGAGTTGCTTTCCGTGATAGTTTTCTTCATAAAGGGTAAGGATTGGGTAGTGTCTTAGCCAGTGAAGGCCCTACCCACAAGTACTGTGCGTATGTTGTGTTAATTCTTTTGCTGTCTTTTGCTGTTAATTTCCTGTAATTCCTTATTACAAATAATGAAATGCATTGCTTTACTTTGATACTGCGTAAATGATAATATTGATGTTAAGCCTTATAGTTGTAAAGAATGATGAACTAAAGATCACCTTAGAATATGATAAGCATGAAAGAACTAAGAGTTTCATTGATGTTGATTCTGCTCTGTGAATACATTTTATTATCTTACTTGCTGTAGCAATAGTCTTCATGTTGTTTTATCCTGTTATTAAGTTCTGTTAAATGTAATTTTATTGTCTTCTTTCTTGTCACGAGGGGATAACTCGATGATGATTTTGTTCTGTTAAATGATATTCTAGTGTCTTACTTGCTGTAGTGATAGCTTCCATATATGTTAGTGTTATTTTATCCCGCTGTTGTTAGTGTGGAAATCTCGGTGATAATTAGAAGTCATTTCTCCACTAATCTGAACATGTGTAATTAACTAGTATAAATTATTGATCCTTAATTCGAGCATGTTACTTAACTAATATAATACTTGTAACATGGCCCTTAATATAAGCATGTTTAACTAATCCGAGCATGTTTAATTAAATAGAATAACAATTGGAACTAAGTTGTTAACTCTAGTTAAGAACCACATCGTTAAATTATGCTTTACTTTTAGATGCACATGCCTTTAGTACTAATTTCTTATACTCGATTCATGTTGTTATCCATGTCTATTTAATGTCGTCATACTCTTGTGAAGCATGTTTTATGTGTTTGAATAGTTAGTTGACTTATGATCTCAGTTTAATAGCATGTTCTGATCGCTGTTTCTTTTACTGTTATGCTCTGCAACTTCAAGCATGTCATTCTCTATTTCAATTTGTTGTTATATTCATTCTTTTATTTGCTTTTAATTACTGTCATTCATTGATATTCGCTGGTTACATTACGTTATGTTATATTGTATCAACATGCATCATGATAATAGAAACAAGTAGGAAGTGCCACCTTTGGGGTTGGTACTCATATGCATTATGTGAGGAAAATGTTAAATGAAATGAATGAAAGAAAAGATGATGGGGAGTTGGGGGTGGATGGGTAGTTCGGATCTAGTTTTGTAGCTAGGTTACACCCCTCCCTCGTCGGGAACGGGACTAGCAACCCACAGGAGGTTAGAAGCCGACCAAGACTATACCATCCCATATGGTTTCCTCCAATCTCTCGCTCGACATAAGAGTAAAGAAGGAAAGAAAGAATGAAAGAACAAAAGTAAGATTGGTTTGAGGTGGTACCCATTCCAAAAGGAGGCATAAAGCATATTGCATAACCTCATTCCTTTCTGGGCCATTAGGCTCACGTTTTACTTGTATTGTAGGTACATGTACGAGAAAATGATGAACAGATCATGAAGTAGGGGTAAAGGATTTGCACGCGCGAGACTCGTGGCTGGCTAGGCTAAAGGAAGAGAAGAGAGAAATTCTCTAACAAATAATTAGTTAATTGTTTAGTTTCCTTGAATGCATGATTTTGCTTCCGCTATGTTTCGATAGATTTAATAAATATAGCTTTCCAATACATTGTTACGATTTTCATAACAAATATAACGAAAGGGTTTTGAGCCTCTTAAAAGAACTCTGATTTAATTTAAAATATTTTAATAAAGATTTTAGTTGTTTTATAAAAGTTTTAAATTTTACACACTTGAAAAATTAAAATAAAAGTCGAGTCGTCACAATTTGCTTTGGAACCGGTCGATCATGTCTCTTCAGCTGATCGACCACTTCCAAATTCCTTTGCCTCTTTCACGTCTTATTTATAGTGTGATCGATCATGACCCACCATTGATTGACCACACGTTTGTCATCCTTCTATAATTTAGAAAATCAAAGTTCTAAAAACGAAAAACTATAATTCACGTCTCTTTCCTACAATTATCCCATAAGTCTCCAAAAGTACTCAAATATTATTACTTAGATCTTATACTTAGCACTATGAAAATTTGGGATATTACAACACATCTGCCACAGATATCTGTTCTTCATTTAATATTTTGCGAACACCCACACTTTCAAGTCCAAGTATCTGTGGATACTTATCCTTTCATGGACACCCACACTTTTGCAAACGCCAACAATTTCACGGACACATCATCCCACAACCATAAATAATTATTCGTGGACAATTATCTTTCGGCACACAAGAAGTGTCCAAAGTCCAGACGTTCGCACTTAGTCCCGAGCGCCCGCCACAATACCAAAACCACAATCTTTATATATAAACCTTTAGGATTTCATTTTATTTCTCCATATAAATTCTAACTTAATCCAAATCAATAACAATTAACCATTTTTAAATACCATAGTGTGAAAATCGTACATAAAATTTCAGAAGTGTTACATTTTTATTACTCTCTTTCTCTGCAAATTTAAGCAATGTTGGCCAAATTCTCAATCTCGACAAGTGGGGTGTTAAAAATTGAACCAAATCAAGAGAACCAGACATAATTGAAAGTGTTGAGTTTACTCACGAGGGTGGAGAAAACAAACATTGGATCCAATACTATGGAATCAGTGAGTTTGGTTTGGAATAGTCAAAACAAATAGAACCTACCTGAACATAATCAAAATTATATGATTGTCTGCCCACAAAGAACAGCCCTAAAACAAACCTTACATCTCGGGTTGAACTCACTCAAATCTCAGTCAGAATCCCAAACCAAATTCTTTTATTTTCTTCTTCGGTCAATCATAGTACTATTTGTCTCACTCTCTCGTCTCTCAATTCAGCCTTAAAAATAGTAGAGTCTTAGTCCTAGTTCTTCACTACTACAGACCACGACCGGCAGGAGCTTCAGCCAGTTAATCGGCAATCGTCTAACATCCTGTAATTTTTTCCATATAAAAATTTTATTTCCTTTAAAATGTTTTCGTGATGGAAAACCAGAGTAACAAACAACGGATGTCTTAACCATATAAAACTCAGAGTAAACAAAATGTGAAAGTCTTTTACATTGAAATACCACAATCTAGTAGTTCAAAAGCTATTTAAATAAACACAGGTAAAACATTGACTTGAAAACAGTTTGAAGTCATTAAACACTTGAAAATTCTTAAAACGTTTATTTACGCTTATTCTATTTTCATGAGCCATAATCCCCAAGGTCAATGTCGTCAACAGCACAAACGCCTAACTCGGCAATACTTCATCAACTACGTCCTTTATTAGCTTTATCCAATCATCAGCTCCTTACCTGTGAAACCCGAGAATTTTTCAAGATGAAAATTCTACGTGTAAATTTTTCGCGTTAATATTTGGTCATAACGTTGGAAAATTCACGCGAATTGTCGCGTTAGCGGTCACATACAAAATTTTGATTCATTAGTCAAATCGATAAAATTAGATATTATGAGCGATCAAATAAATTAAGAACGAAAGTTGGAAAATTAAAGAATCGTTGTCGATTTGTATTTGTAGCGAATTAGGATTTAAGTTGGGAATTGAAAATTCCCGAATGAACAATTAAATTAAGAAATAGAATTAAAGATTAAATTAGAGTTATAAACTTTATTAGGCGATATTCGGAATAAGTCGGGATAAAGAGCCAATTATTTTGATGTATGGTATGTGTTAAATTGGGCAAGAGGAAATTTATTAAAATATATGGATAAGGGATAAGAATGTAATTAAAGAAGATAGGAGGGGTTAAGGAGAAAATGAATAGAGTACATAAAAAGAGGAAGGGCAATATAGGAAAAGAAAGTTTGTAAGGAAAAAGTGGATAGAGAAAAAGTGAGGTACTGCTGCGTAAATGCAAAAAGGAAGAAATTTAGAGATAATAAAAAATGAAAAAAGTAAGAGAAGAGTTAAAAGTAAAGGAAATTGAAAATATGAATTAAAGAAATAAAGGAAAAGATTTAAAAAAAAGAGACAAGGGGAGTGGGGGAGGAGAAGCAGCAGCTCGTGGCACAGAAAGAAAAAGGGAGAAAATAGGGTTTCTGCATTTTTCCCCCTGTTCTCCTTCAGCCGACGGACGATTAGCGAGGAGGCGCGACGCAATGACCGGCAAGCTTCGCGAGAGACGTCCGACTGAAGCGATCGGCGACGAACCTCGAGCAACCAGACGACAAAGGTTGACCTCGACTGGGTGTTCTACGTGGGAAGCAGCTTCGCTGTTCTGAGCAGATGAAGGGCGAGCGATTGGTAGTCGGTGGCTGCGAGCTTCCAAGCACGGGCGACGACCGCAGTTCCGACGAGGCTAAGCTGTCTGGACGGGGAGGACAGAGCCGAGGAGCTCCATGTCCTCCGATTTTGAGACTCCGATTAAGGTAAGGATGTTGTGCATTTGGTTTTTCCGCCACATTGAGTTTGTTTACTGGATTATTGATGAAAAACCATGGAAAATCCTGATGATTATTGTTGTATTGTTCATACTCGGTTGATGGGTATTGTTGGATAATAATGTGAGTCTGACAGTTTAATGCCGAGCGCTGGGATTTATTTGGGTTTTGCATTCGGTGTTCTGTTGGTTCAGAGATGGGTTTCGAATTGCAAAATAAACTTTTGAATATTGTTGGGTTGATGGGTTTCCCACGAATTATCCCCGTAGTTTTTGCCATCTTACAGTGATGCACATTTAGTCATAATGCTGTTTGGATTTTTTTTTGGATATTGATTTGGCTCTCTAATGTTGTTGATGAGTAATGTCGTGAGTTAGAGGCCTTGTTTGATTCTGTTATTGTTTTAGAAGTTTTGGATGCTGTTGAGTTGGAGAGTTATAACTGTTGGAGAATGGAGATTCATAGTGTGGTTAAATCGTTGAATGCTGAATTCTTTTGATAGTTGGACACTAAGAAATTTTTGCCCTTGTAATTGCCACTACTTCACAGTTGTGCTTATTTTGACTTATACTCTCTAATTTGATAATGATGAAAAGCCAAGAAATAGATGTATTTGGTTTATGCTCACGGGTTGGGGTTGTGTGTACTGCTTAAGTTGAAAAGCACTTTTAAAGATCTATGATACTCACTGTTTGAGAATTTTTTTGTGATTCTTAGATGAGACATATATATGATGGTTAGGTCCCGTAGGATCCTTTCATATGTTTATTGAGAGTCATTGACAAGAGTGATTGTTCACTGACATATTGTAGGCTCAAACAAATTTGTGGACTACGAGTCGATGCTTGAGGTTATTGCTCCTTCGTTAAAAAGGAGAGATCGCCAACGAGGTAGGGGCTTTACACTTAGTTGCTTGCATCGCATTGCATAGTTTTCAAAATAAAACCCTATTTTGTGGATTACCACACATGAAAAACCTGACGGGGACTGTTCGACAGCACGTTAGCTTTTATATTATATATGTACGAAAGTTTTACATGTTTACTTTCGTGCATTAGATTTCATGTTTTTATGTGATGATTATAACTTGTATGAGGTGAATCCTCCTGACACTTTGCACGGTCTCGGCGTCAAAGTATCAAGGGGACATCCCCGATACATCTCCTACTGCGTGGAGATGTTTTGTTTGCGCGCTATGTGAAAATAGGAGACATTGGGAAGGTGATGACGCTTCCGTGGGTAGCAAATCCCTAAACCTGATCAGGGTATATTTTTTATTTGTATATATTACGGGCGTGTCGTAGCGGAATTTGCACGACAACCTGGGTGACGAGTCGGGTCTACAGACCATCGTCATTTTTCTTTTCTCATTCCTCCAGGCTCATGAGGTGCTGCCCAGAAACGGTCGCCGCCTTTCTGTGCGTTTGTTCGAGAGAGTCCTTGAGTGACCCTCCTTTTTCACGGAACACAATTTCGTAACAAAACACAACGATAGTATTTTAACTGATAGTTGTCTATGTATACAACCATGTTTTCTTAAATCTCGTCGAAGGCCTTTGGGTCTGATTTCCTTAAGACAAAAATGATTTCAATGTTTTATTAAAATGTGCATGATTCCTCGAACCTCATGGTTTTTTCAAGAAAAGGTAAAATAAGTTTTACACATGCATAGTATTTAGTATAAATTTCATACTGAGTTAGTCACTCACCCCACGACTCCGACCACTCCAGGTAAAGAGAAGTTTAAGTAAACTTGAGCGGGAATCAGATTGGAGATCTTGTTTACATTAGTTCTTCGTTAACTAGTTAAACTCTTATCCATCGGTAAGCATAACAATAGACAACTAATTATTTTTAATTTGAATGACTGTAAAAATATTTAACTTGGTTGTTGGATTTCCTAGTTTGTATTCACAGTACTTATTTGGATTCTTAAGTTATTAATTCCTCAATTATTAATTATTCTTGCAATCACTATATGGACCGTGGCTCATCAAAAATGGGTCACGGTTGGGTATTTATACAAGTCTTCCGCAATAATTGAACTAGCCCTGGGCTAGGCGACCAGGTCTTCCACGAAGACCGGGTCGTTTGGCCCGGCATTTCTGTCCGGCCCCCCTCCGGGTCGTGACATTACCTACATCACAGGATCTAACTATGAGTCTAAAGTTCAGAAAGTGGTATAAACGTAAAACATGAAATATACATACAACTCTTAAATGAGTACTAAGTTTTCAGTTATTGGTCTCATCTTTTACTGTTATTTATTCTGTTACTGCACCTGACGTATCCAACCAGACCACAAAAACTACTATTTACGTATATTTTGTCTAATTCTGTTACAGTTCTGTTTTCATTTAGTTCCAGTTACTCATCCAAGTGTTAAAGAAGTCAACTTGACAAGGTAAAGCGGTTTATGCACAAGGCGGTCATCCCATGGCACACACCTAGGCAACCAACTCAATAACCCACATCTCTAACCACCTATTTACTTTTATTTACTTTCGTGTACTTTAAGATTCCAAGTCTTAACATTGTTGTGCGCATACAATCCTATCTAACGTGTTCCTTGATCGTATTCTCAAAACGTGATTCATTCCTAACTAAGAAACTTAACCTAAATCTTATAAATATAAATTCAAACAATCAATCAAACAAACAAACCCTAATGCCCTTGTTGTAGGCTCTTTCAGACAAAACACATGCAATACCACTTACTTGGAGTCCTTAGCTTTAGTGAGTTAGCACTTAAGTTTCTTCTCCTCAATTCCTATTAACAATTAAATAGATATTTACTTATTAATAATAATAATCCAAAACTATCATCTATTATCAAGTTACATGTCCCAAGTCTCCACAAGGAATATTATTGCCAACAGAATTCTATAATCCAACTTAATAGCTCTCAATAGTTTCCATCATAGTAGTTTTTCTTAACAATAATATCTCAACCTGATAGTTTATTTCAATCAGAACAATGCTTAAGAATAAAACCCAATGCTCCTCAATGACCACGATAATCATATAATCCAATAACAGAATATTCCTATTACAGTTAATGCAACCGAGGTCATAACAATTCCAACAACTGTGGTTTCAGCCCAACAATTAATCTAATACTTTCATGAATATCTTCTTTCAATTTATTTAGCAACAATTTATGCAATGGCTAACCAATTTTTCAACTTAGTAACCAATCATAATATTCCAAGGCAATAATACATTTTCTACGTTATACCAATCAGAATAATTAACCAACATATTTTCATTAGCCTCATGTAGTAATCACCCCAATATATTTTCCACTTGCAAAAATAGAAATTATGAAATCGTATAGGCAGTAACAAACAGACAGAATTCTACAATCAACAGATAACCAAGCAGAAATAAAACCTTCAAACTCCGATAAGACATTGGAAGAATGTCTGTTACTTGAAGCACCCGCACCAATAGTGAAGCCAAAAAACACAACTCTTTCCTTTCACCAAAACCCTCTCGACTCACCACAATTCTTCTCTCACAAAAACCAAGACTCCAAAATATTCTCACTATATCTCTCAAAGTTCACACAAAATCACAGAAACACAATGACCCTCACAATTTTCTTCTTTGTGATTTACTCGTTGCTCACATCTCCAATAATAAAACAACATTTCCTTCAGTTCCACTCCCTCTTAAACCTTCTCACAAAACTTCAGAACCTCAAAATTCTTGGTTTCCTTCACGGTTTCCCCACTGTAAAATCCCCAGTCTTTCTAAACTGCCAGAATTTCCCTACTTCTTTTCCAAATCTTCCTTGCATCACTCTATCATCTCCAATTTATAGACCGCAAGAGTTGACTCTTTAGCGTCCACCAAAGGTGAAAAGCCAAGGGACGCAGCCCTTCAACATCCAGATGTGTCTGACGGAAACTTCAGAAGCTTCCAGGCAACGGTGTTTCCATTTCCAGTGACTCATCAAATCTTCGGTCGATCGATTCCCCTTCGGACGATCGACCTCAAATCCAGTTGATCAACCACTGATTTCTTTGTTCTAGATTGCCATTTGATTGCGCCGGTTGATCGATTCCTTTGGATGATCGATCGGTAATCCATAATTTCACAGCTTTCATAAATCAACGCGGGCGCATGATTCTCTCAGTGGTAGATCGACTGCCATTTTCCTTCCAGCCGACCACCAATCCATTTTTACAACTTAGTGAATTACAGGTTGATCAAAAATCCTTTACACGATCAACCTCCACACCGATCAATCATCCACCACATTATTTGTTCACTAACAAATTATAGGTTGATCAAAAATCCTTTGAATGATCAACCTCCACACCCATCAAATCGTCTGCCACATTATTTCTTCACCAAACAAATTACAGGTTGATCCGAAATCCTTTGGATGATCAACCTATCATCCGCCACATTATGTCTTCTTTTACATATATATACATATATATATATATTACTTCTTCAAAATCTACAGACGAGTCATGATCGACCAGACGAGTCATGTCATCTGCAAAATCTTAGAGTGTAAAAGTTTAGTGGGAAAAAGGTGATGAAATGTTGTCCAGGGCGTTTCGGACACCTACAGACGAGTCATGTCATCTGCAAAATCTTAGAGTGTCATCTCGAGGATTGGGACTACGATTTTGCGTCCTGACTTCATCTGAGTTGCAAGATTTTGGGCAATCTCAGACGGATGCAGACGCGGGCGGACGCCAGGAGTTTGAATCTGTCCAATTCCTAGACACTTTCAGACGCTTGTGGACGTGGTGATGCCTCCTCCGAATTGAATCTGTCCAAATTCTGGACACTTTTGGATGCCTACGGACGAATAAGGAAATGGTGATGCCTCGTCCGAATTGAATCTGTCCAAATTCTGGACGAATTCAGACACTTGCGGAAGCATTATATAGACGTCATTTCGCGTCCGGATGTTGTTTTTGAATAGTACAGACTGAACAAGGACGCCATTCCTCGTCCGAGAACTCAATTTTGCCTACGGAATTTTACTCATGCAGACAAATGCGGATGAGATCAATGCGTCCGCACTGGTCCGAAAGATCACAGATCAGCGAAAAATTAGGGATTTAAAATTGACAGTTTGTGTCGTAGTCCATAACTACGCGATCTCCAGACACAAAATCGTCCCCCACAGCTCCAGCTCGAGAGTAGACCAGCCGCCCTCCCCTCTAGATGTATGATTACCCCTAGTGAGTCTCTCCTTTTAACCTTCAGTTGCCCCTTGAGTCAACCATTCTTCTTTCTCCCCTGCGTTCTTCTTCTCCGTTGTCCAGCTTCCTTCTCATCTGGTGAGGGTGTGGTGTTACACGATGTGGAGTTCAGCTGTCCTTGCTTGGTTCCTTCAACACATAGATAAGGAAGTGGGTTAGTCTTGGTCAGAGGATGCCCTACCCACAAGTAAATTGTGTGTGTGTGCTTGATTTTGCTGTTGTAGTTAGAATCTGTAGATTTCTTTGATGATGTTCTGTCATTACTTTCTGCAAATTTTCTTCCTGTCTTTGCTCTGATAACTTGCTATTAAATTTCATTCCAAAGTTCGATTTACATTTCCTAAGAACATTGTTTGAGGATAAATCTAGTAATGTGGAACCTTGAACAAACGATGAACATGAGTGAAAGGAATGAATGACTCTATGTGTTGCTTACTAGACTTATATTGTCTTGTGACTTCCTTATTTTCTGAGCATGATTGTCCTTCCGTTCACTGCCTAATGATACTTCTGCTGTGGTTATTGAGTTAGTCATTTGTAGTGTTCTGCTATGGTTTCACCGTAACTTTTTCCGTTAACTTTCGTTATGTTGCCTTCGCTGCTGTTACAAGCATATTCTACAAACGAATTAAACCATTTAGTTGTGCTAATTAACTAGTGTATAACCTTTAATCCTAATAACCATTTCTTGTTAATCCTCAAGCACGTTGGTAGCTATTACTTTTCCAATTCTTAAGCATGATTAATCATCCATTTATTGGTGACCCTCAAGCATATTAATTGAGCCTTCTGAGTCTGCTTGTATTGAAATCAACTATTAGTCTTTAAGTACGTCAATTCCTCACTACTTTCCAAGCATGCTTGTAGGCATATTCCTTGACGATTTGTATACTATTACTTGTCTAATCTCTAAGCATGTTAAAATTTCATATTAATCTTCATGTATATTAATTGTATTACCACTAGTCTTTAAGCATGCCAAGTATTTGTGAAACTTTCAAGCATGTCAAATCACTATCAGTAATCTAAATTTTCAAGCATTGTTAATTAACCATTTCTTATTAACCTTTAAGCATGTTAACTATTACTTATTTAATCGTGAAACACGTAAATTAGCTATTATTGAATCTTCACACATGTGAATGACCCACCGTTAATCCTTGAGCATGTTAACCACCACTTAGTTAGTTTCCGAGCATGTCAATTAGCAATTGCGATCTTAGTTGCTTACTCACCCAACATGCATTAATTGTCCCAATTCTTGATACCTGCTAGATTTACTATCTTTGTTTAACAGCATATTTTATTCATCGTTTCAATATGATTCTTTTATAGTTGTCCTATAGTTCGCTTTCATTCCTTTCATACATCTTTAATTATGTCATTTAATCATCAAGTTTTCATTCTTTCAAATTTTTGTTGTTTACTTTCCGAGTACGCTATTGACTTGTCATTACCAACTTTCCATATATGCGTTGTTTAGTTGTCATCATACATCATGTTAATAGAAACAACTAGGGAGTGCCACCTCGGGGTGGTACTCACATGCATGGGAAAGGAAAAACGATAAGAAAAGAAATAGAAAAGGGAGTTGTGGGCACATGGGTAGCGGGTCTAGTTTGTAACTAGCTGAAGCCCCTCCCTTGTCAAGTACGGGAGTTCTAGTTGCAAGTAAAAGGGTAGATCTAACCACTATTACATCACAAAGGAAATCCTACAATCTCCAGCTCGATGTACGAGTAATGAACGAACGAACGAATGTAATAAAAAGCTTGGTTTGGGTGGCCCCCATTCCATAAAGGACTAAAGAGAAGCATAACATAAGCATAAACCCCATTTCATTTACTGGGCCATTGGCTCACATCCTTAGTTGTGGTGTAGGTAACGAAATGATCATGCCAGGTTCGGAAGAGGAGGCTTTGCCTATGGAGTCTACGAAATATCCAAACGAGACACGACCGAAGTAGATGTGTGGCACAAGAAAGGAAGAAAATACATGTTTTGTAAGGATTTAAGGGTAAAAATGTTTTGTAAAACACTAATTATTACTCTAACTCTATTTTGAATAGGTGACGTATTTAACCCTAAACTTTGATTTATATTTTTATTAATATTCCATTGCGTTTTGCTGCTATATTTTGATAACAGATTTAATAATTTTAGTCTCCCACAATTTAAACAAGTTTTTAAGCGAAGGGTAGTAACGATTGGGATTTTGGAAAAAGAACTCTGATTTTAATCTAAGAGGGGGATTTTTATCAAAGACATTGTTGTTTATCAAAATTTAAAATTTAATGCGTTTTCAATAAAGATAAAAATCTGGGTCATTACAGCAGCGGAAGCAAACCATAGTTATAAAATTGTTTGTTCAATCATAGCAGAAGCATACAACAGAAAGCTTTATTTATAAGCGGAAGCATAAATCCTTCAAAAAAATAATGAACTTATATTTTTATATTTACAAAACCTTATCTCTTTTACTCCCTTAGCCTGGCCAGTCTCAAGTCCTGCGCGTACAAATCCTTCATCCTCACATTTTGATATGTTCATCATTTTCTCGTACATGTACCCACACCACAAGTAATACAAGAGCCTAAAGGCCCAGTAAGGAATGAGTTTATGCAGTATGCTATGCCTCTCTTTAGTTCTTTTGGAATGGGTCCACCCCAAACACCAGTCTTTTCTTTACGTATCTTAGTAGATTGGTGAAATCCTGTGGAGAGGGAGTAGCCTATCGGATACTAACCACCTATGATAGACAGTCTCGTAGTCCCGACAAGGGAAAGGTAAAGTTCTTTTCTTCTCATAACTTGTGAGAGAGTAGTAATATATCTGTCTATCTGGCCAGACTCGCACTGCCCTTCCATTCCCCAACTCCCCATTCTTCTTCTTTAATTCTTTTTCCTCATGTAATGCATATGAGTACCAACTCCAAAGGTGGTATTTTCTATCTGTTTCTATTATCATGATGCATGTTGATACCATATAACATAATGAAATTAAACGGAGAACATAAATGAATAACAGTAATTAAACACACAAGAATGAACTTAAACAGCGAATAACATAAGAAAATTAAACAGTGAACATTAAGGAAATTAAATAGCAAATCATGAAAGAATAACAGTAATTAAACACACATAAGAGAATAATATAACCACAAACTAAAACAATGAATGGCATACTAAAATTTACATAACACAATAGCAAAGAACAGCGATCGGAACATGCTATTAAACTAATCCTAAGTCAACTAAATAGTCCAACAAATAAAGCATGCTTCTCAAGAGTATGACGGCGTTAAATAGACATGGACAACATGAATCAGGTATAAGAAATTAGAACTAAGGCAATGTGCATATGAAAGTAAAGCATTAGCGTTACCAACTTACTTCCAATTGTTATTCTAGTCAATTAAACATGCTTAAGAAGAAACTACTATTATTATACTAGTTAGTTAAACATGCTCGAGTTAAAGGTCATTGTCACAATTATTATTCTGGTTGATTAAACATGCTCAAAGAAGAACTTACAATTCTTATTCTAGTTGATTAAGCATATTTTTATTCTAATTAATTAAACAAGCTCTGATTAGTTATAGTTAATTAGTTAATTAAACATGCTCAGATTAGTTATAGATTAAACATACTTAGATTGCTTAAAGGAGTAGTTGCAATTAATAGTCTAGTTACTTTAACATGTTTGGATTAAGGGAGATAATTACTAGTTAATACAGAGAGTTCAATACCACTACTTAGCAGTATAAAGTAGCCCTACATCTATGGTAGCATCTATGGGGATTATCCTCACAGCAAGTAAAGTAATAACAAGAGTATTCACATAATAGTTACAACAAGTAAACCAATAACTGCATTAACTTAACGTAGTGTAGTCTTAATTCATCTTTTTTTAAACATTCAGTAAACATTCATCACTTTTCTAAGCATTTCATATCATTATTTGCAGTAAAGGAAAGTTAAAGGAAAGTCACAAGAATTATCATCAACCAAGAAATCAACACTACTCACACACACTGCTTGTGGTTAGGGCCTCCACTAGCCAAGCCTCTACCTGATTCTTTACCTTGATGAAGAACTAACTCACAGACATCAACTCCTAGCTCAAACCTCAACCTTCAGAGCCTAGCTATTAACCACGTAACACCCTTTCCTCATCTCACGATTCACGTTGAAGAAGCGCACAGAAGCTCACAAGGAACTCTCACTCACGGTGGGCGATTCTTCTCTCTCGCAAGAAATCTCTCTCTCGCAGGAAGCAAAGCAGGACAAAATGACAGGGAAGGATGGCTTAAATTGGAAGCCATACCAGGAGGGAACCATCGTACACTAAAGGAAGAGGGGAGAGGCGTGGTGGACGAGGAGAGGGCATGGCTTCGTCAACCCCGTGTCTTCTTGAGTGCGATTTTAATTGCAAAATGACAAGAAACTCATTATTTAAATCCCTAATTTTTTGCATGTGTAACACCCCGACTTTTAAAGTTGGATAATTATCGGGGTATTAGCAAGGACGTGTTCGAAGCATTAAGTCTAGGGGTATTTCTGTTACATTTTCCCAGTATACGTGATGTAATCAAGTGTTGTGAGGAGCAGGATATTGCATTGCATATTTATACGTTAATTTATCATGCATATTTATTGGAAAAGTGTTATGGGATGGAAGTTAAGTAGGAGAAAGGTGAGGAAATGTTGTCCTAGGCATTTTTGGACGCCTGCGAACGAGTCATATCATCCACAAACATTTGGAGCGCCGTCTCGAGGATTGGGATGACTCAGGATGCAATTTCACGTCCTGACTTCTCCTGGGTCTTGAGTTTTTGGACGACCACAGATGCTCGCAGATGCAGGCAAACGTTGTAGGTTTGAATCTGTCCAAATCCTTGACACTTTCGGACGAGTTCAGACAAATGCGGACATGGAGAGGCCTCATCTGAATTGAATCTGTCCAATTTATGGACGAATTCGGATGCTTACGGACGCATTATGTGGACGCCATTTCGCATCTGAACGTTGTTTTCGGATGGTACGGACTAAACGAGGACGCCAATTCTCGTCTGAGAACACGAAATTGCCTGGATTTTACACTTGTGCACGAATGCGGACGAGACCAATGCGTCTGCACTCATCCGAATTAGCCC
>CM039483.1:14075518-14128437 GCA_022433065.1 Begonia loranthoides
CCATCATGTACGTTGTCTCCAGGTAAGGCTTCTGAAATAAGCTTTCTCCTCTTCCATTTTTTTAGCCCAACTCTCCCTTCTTGCGAGAATTCTCCCTATGAGGGTTCTCCTTGCGTGTGTGTAACTAAGAGTGAATGTGAGCTCGTGAGTGTCCTGCAGAGCTATTGTGAGTGAAGTGAGGTTGAAGGTGAGCTGTTAGGAGTAAAGTTGGAGTTGTGGAGTGAGCTGCTCTCTGCCATCCGTGAGTGTGTTCTTCAATTTAGGTAAGGAAATAGGGGTGTCTTAGCCAGTGGAGGCCCTACACCACAAGTAGGGGTGTGTGAGTTGTATTTTTTAACTGATAGTGTAGAATGCTAGTACTCGGTAGATTATTATTTTGCTCTGTGATATCTCCCTTGTTGATTTCCTTGGCTGCTCCTTCGATGGTAGCTTGTGATTGGTGTTGTGTAGATTTTGGTTAAGCTCTTTGATATTTCCCTTTTGTTGATTTGCTTTGTTTTATTTTCTGTTATGTAATACAAATGCCTTGTTTGATAAAAATATGATGAATGCAAAAAGGTGATGAATGGTTAACGCGTGAAATGAGGAATGCTTACTGTCTATTTACTTGCTGTTTAATTAAATATCTTTGTTGTTAATTCCTTACGCATATATTTCTCTACTGCCCTTATTCTGCAGGTTAATGCCTTTGTGCAAATATTTGTATTGATAAACTAAAATGTTAAAAATAACTAAGCATGTTTAATTGAGCAAGTAAGCAACTAGAGTAACTAATAACTAGACGAGCATGTTAAATTAACTAGCACGTTAACATACTGAGCCTTGAGCATGATTAATAGTTAACCAACTAGAATCCTTGTATGTTTAATAAACTAAATCCTGAGCATGTTTAGTAAATTAAACTCGAAAATGTAATTATGTAACATCCCAGATTTTCCAACTGTAATGACCCAGATTTTCATAATTCCTTGAAAATGCGAAAAATTTAAATTTTTCAAAAGACTCTTTGTAAAACGAAATCAGAGTGCGACGCTAAAACCGGATCGCTACTAACCCTTCATTAAACTTGTTCTGAGAATCAAATTAATGAAATGTGGAACCGTTATAAAATTATTTATTTAAAATATTGTGGAAGCGTTATAAAATTATTTATTTAAAATATTGCGGAAGCGTAAATAAATCATATACGGAAGAAACACTAAACAATTGAAATACTACGTTTAATAAATGAAACTGACCATTTAAACACCATTTACTTACAACCATTTACTCATTTTACTCTTTTAGCCTAGCTAGCCCCAATTCTCGTGCGTACAAATCTTTCATCCCTGCTTTATTATCTGTTCGTCGTTTGTACCTACACCACAAGTAAGGACGTGAGCTTACGCCCAATAAGGAAATGGGTTAATACATATACATATGACCCTCTTTAGTTTTTCTAGGAATGGATGCCGCCCCAGACCAATCTTTTCTTACGTATTTTGTTCGTTACTCGTACATCGAGTGGGAAATTGGAAAAATCCGTGGTGGAAGAGTAGATCTTTGTCGGCTTCAGCCACCTAGGGTAAACAATATTGCAGTCCCAACAAAGGGAAGGTAACGTTTCTCTAATTCCTGTCTACCTGACTGATTTGTACTTACCCCCCTCCCCCAATTCTCTTCATTCTTCTTTAACTTCTTTTCCTCACTTAGGGCATATAGGTACTACCCTAAGGTGGTACCCCCTAGTTACTTCTATTAACATGAATGCATGAGGACACGTTCAAATCAAATAGCACACACATGGAAGGTACTTGACAACACTTTAAAGAATTGACAATTCATAATAGAGCGTACTTTTGCACAATGAAGACAACGTCAGCATATAACTATGGAATAGAACTACTCCTGCTCTTAACGTCCAGTAAAACAACTAATAGAACATGCTTTTACACAAAAGAAACAGTAGCGAATAGCACCAATTAAGGTAGCGAAACATGCTTCTAAACAACTAATATGACAGTAGTAAATAATGACGAAATGAACAACGAAACATGCTTTTAAAAATAGCAGCGAATTAATTGAATTAAAACAGCAGCGAATTCATCTAAAAACAACAGCAAATTCACTAAAAACAGCAGTGAACTAACGAGAACAGAATAGTGAAACGAGCTTATGAACGACTAAAAGTACAGCAGCAATTGATCAAAAATAGGACGGCCAAAGATGCTTTTGAATGGTTAAAAACAGCAGCAAACTCACGAGAACAGAACAGCGAAACGTGGTTATGAATGACTAAAAATACTACAGCAATTTATTGAAAATAGGACGGCTAAACATGCTTTTGAACGGTTAAAACAGTAGCGAACTAACGAGAACAGAACAATGAAACGTGGTTATGAACAACTAAAAATACAGCAGCAATTTATCGAAAATAGGACGGCTAAACATGCTTTTGAACGGTTAAAAATAACAGCGAACTAATGAGAATAGAACAGTGAAACGTGGTTATGAATGACTAAAAAATACAGCAGCAATTTATCGAAAATAGGACGGCTAAACATGCTTTTGAACGGTTAAAAACAGCAGCGAAATGTGCATTTTTAACAACTAAATTACAACAACAAATTATCGAAAAAGAATGATTAAACATGCTCTTGAATGGCAAAGAAACCAACAGCGAAATGTCAAAAACGAACAGCGAAATGTGCATTTTTAACAACTAAATTACAGCAGCAAATTATCAGAAACAGAATTATTAAACATGCTCTTGAACGGCAAAGAAAACATCAGCGAAATGTCGAGCAAGAACAACAAAATGTGCATTTTTAACAACTAAATTATAGCAGCAAATTCTCAGAAATAGAACGATTAAACATGCTCTTGAACGGCAAAGAAAACAGCAGCGAAATGTCAAGCAAGAATAGCAAAATGTGCATTTATAACAGCTAAATTACAGCAGCAAATTATCGGAAATAGAACGATTAAACATGCTCTTGAATAACAAAGAAAACAGCAGCGAAATGTCGAGCAAGAAAAGCAAAATGTGCATTTATAACAACTAAATTACAGCAACGTTTTCCAACAGAATTGGGATGACAGAACATGGGGTCTAGCTCATTCATTCTCAACAGTTACCATAATCTCTCAATTCATAGTCTACCTTATTTAGTTTAACACCAGATGAAGATTTAACAACTCAACCCATACATAACATTCAGGAAATGCCATTTGAAATAACCTGAATTTTTATATCAGAATTTATTAAGAATAATTGAAAATTAATTAGAGATATTTGGATTTATCGAATATTTATCGGGGTCTTACCAATGACGTAATCGTTCGTTTATAATTTAAGAGAATGTATTGGAGGTTTAATTGATGAAAATCAATTTAGGAAATGGAATTAGGAAATTTAAATTGGACTCTTAATAATCTTTTAACGATATTTGGAATAAGTCGGGAGTTAGAATTTGGGATGGTTAATATGTGATACAAATATTTAACACTTAAATATATAAATTTAATATTAATTAAAGAATTAAAGGAAAGTGGGGATTTATAGTTAAATAACTAAACCGGTTTAGTTGGAGAATGGGTTCAGCTTTGCCCTCATTTCATCAAATGACCTTCGGCTAGACGAAATGAGAGATAGAGATGAGATTTATGGGATAAATAAAATTAATTGTAATTAATAATGTAGGAGGATTTAATTAATTTGGATTAATTGGATTAAAAAGGATTTAAGGAGGTTATGAGAATTATGAACCAGTTCACGTCCATTTATTGGCAGTTCAGAAATTAAAGAGGGGATTTAGGTTTTTTTTCTGGCCTTCAGCCATTTTCTTCAAAAGAGAGGCGAGAGACGAGGGAGATGGAGGCTACGAGAGAACCGATGAGAGAGGCGATCAAGAGAGGAGGGTCGCGAGCGACGATGAGCGAGACGACGAGCTGGGGATGACTGTTGCGACGACGATGTGAAGTTGTCCGGTGTCCGGCGAGCAGCTGTAGTGGAGTGGCAACCAATCGTGGCTAGGGCTTGAGATTGGATCCTCTACCGCGACGATTCTGGCGACGAAATGGAGGGATTATGGTCGGGGAACATTTGCAGAGGAGTAGGAGAAGTGCTCTCTGGTGTTGAACTGAGAGCTGGAGGTGGCGGGGAGCTCTAGGAAAGAAAGCTGTCTTCGGGTCTTTTCTGGTCTAGCTGGGTTCTCCCCCTAGGTAACCCAATTTTCCTCTGCTAATTTTAGTCTGAAGCATGTTAGGGATAATTTCTGTTTAAATTGTTGGGTGTAAAAAATGTGAAATTGATGCTCATTATGCTTGAAATGCTCTCTGTTTTCCTCCTTTACTGCCCTATTGTTGGTTGATTATACATTCTGCAATTTAATTACGGGTTATGAGATAATAATGGATGGTTATTCTGTTATATTGGTGTTCTGGTGTTTAGATTGGGGTTTCTGAATAAGTTATTGGACCTGTTAATGTTGGAAATGTTCTTGGTTGTTGTTATGGATAATCTTGAGAATTTCTGTTGATCAATTGTTCTGTTGGGTTGTCTGCCAAGTTGGGTTGTGTTGTGTGAACTCCATGTGGTGAATGAATACACTGATTTGATGGATGTTTGTGATGCACTATTTTGTGATACACTATTTTGGTGATTTGTGTTGGGTTGTCTGCCGAGTTGGTGTTGTTTTGTAATAAACTGTTTTGCTGGATGTGATGAATAGATTAGAGAGCATGAAAGAACTATAGGGTTAAGACACTGTTTTGGTGTTTGGTGATGTTTGGATGTTGTTGTCGAGAAATCGTGCTATGCGTTTGATTGTTATTGGTTGGATATTTCTTGGACGTGGTTTGTGTTATTTGTTGGATAAATGTCCTGTCTTTTAGATAGTGTTGAATGGAAGAATTCTGTTATGTTGGAATATTTTACTTGGATTGGATGTTACTGCTCTGTTGATTTTATTGGAATCATTGATCGTTGGTTATTTGCTAAATTATGATCGGTTAGACTCTGTTGGTATGAACTGCCCATGTTAGATGCTGTTTCTATCAAATTAGAATAAATTGTTGAGTTGGAAATTTGCTCTGTTAATTTTAGTTACGTGATGTTAGTTGTGTGTTGTGATTGTTACAAACTAATAATGGATTGAGACTTTTAAATTATTATTGAATTTGAACTCGTTGTATGAATAACTATGTTGAGATATGAGAAAATTGCTATGTGAAGCTTATCCGTGGATTATCGAATATTATTAATTTACAATTTAGTTATAGCCTAATGTTCGTTGTATTGTTGCAATGGAACGTTGATATGCTAGAATTGGTTAATTAATCGTCTACATGGGATAATCTATTGGTTTAAAATTTTATGTTGGTTAATATCAAGTGTAATGTATTGTGGGAATACTGTGAGATTTAAGTGAGTGTTATGCACATTGATAAATTATTTAAATGTTTGGACGATTCAACTGTTGTTTTGTTAAGATAAAAGATAATGAAATGCGTTGGTTGTTGTTGGATAACTACGGTTGTCTTGATTTGGTTTATGGATAATACTCTCTATTTGACATTACAGTATTGTTGGGTTGGATTAATATATTCTGAATATCAAAAGTTAAGTCGTACATTAATTGACAGTTGATTTCATACCCTTCTTGGATATTAGTATAGTTCGTTGGCTTTGTTCAGGTACTTATTATGTGGGTGATGTTAGGTACAAAGAAGAGGAGAAGGAGAATAACAACTAACTGCTATTGCACATTAAAGCTTCGAAGTAAGAAATTAGGGGTGTTTTGGCCATTTGGAGGCCCTGCACCACAAGTAGTGTGCGTAAGTTGAGTTTACTCTTTGGTGATTTTACTGCTGTTAGTTTCCTTAGTTTCCTGTAGTTTATTTACTGCAATATTCTTGGTTCTGCTGTTAGTTTCCTTAGTTCTCGTAATTTATTTACTGCAATTATAAGAATGAAAATGTTTAGCAAATGCTTAGATATATGAAATGATTAGACGTGATGAAGGCTTACTGAAGGTTTAAGGAAACTACATTTAGTTTATAGTTTTATTTGTTATTTAGTTTAATTATTTCCCCTTGCTAATTAGCAACTGTCATTTCTTTCATTTAACGCACATATATATTGTTTTGCTATATATAATTGAGCATGTTCAACTTGTAATCTTCTCTTAGCATGCTAATCAATTTATTATAGTTATTAACCAATTAAGCATGTAAACAATCTAATTAATCTAAACATGTGAACAAATGTGTAATTAGTTAATTAACGGTAATTGATTGAAGCATGCTTAAGTTAGTGTAGTTACTTCTCGAACATGTAAAGTGACTAATAATTAACTAGAATAATAGTCGTAGTATGTAACTAGCACATTTATCTAATTAGCATGTTTAAATGAATTAGCAGCATGTTAATTGATTAAGATAATATAAACATGTTGATTTACTTAACTAGAGTAATTACCTAAAGTAATCAACTAGACTTGAGTATGTTAATTAATTAGAATAATTAATTAACTAGATGTATGTTAGTCCATTGGAATAACTAAACTAATTAGAAGTATAATCGAAATCTTTCCTTGAGCATGTAACTAACTAATTGCAATCGATAATCTTTTGATTGAACATATAATTAGTAGAATAACTAACTAGCTTAAAAGTCAAAATTAGCTTAAGCATGTAACTCACCTAGGGTAACTAATCATGATAATCACTTAGAATAATAAATGTAGGAAGCATGTAAATGGACTAAGAAGTTAACTAGGATAGTTTGCACGATTAATATATAGCATGTCCCAATTTCCTGTTTCGTTTACTGTTGTTGTAATTCCTTTATGATTCGCTATGTAAGTTTCTTAATGTTCATTTCATGCTTTCCTTATGTGTTATGTTGTGTTTCGTTGTGTTCCATTCAATATCATAATTGCTTTCATGTGCGTCTTCAATTCCCGTTCTTCAATTACTGTTGTTTACTTTATTATATGTGCAATTACAATTTCAGTTACTTTCTTTTATATGCGCACCTCAATTTCTATGAATGTTATATTGTGAAGCATCATGCATCATGTTGGTTGAGAATGTATGATCATGCATCATGTTAATAGAAACTAATAGGGAGTGCCACGGGATGGTACGCACACATGCATGAGTGAGGATAAATGATGAAAATGAGTAAAACGGTAAGACAATAAAGGCCTCTATGATCCCGTAGCTTAGCTCGGCACGGAATCAAAGAAAAGAATAAGGGAGTTGGGGGCTGGGTGGGTAGCGGTTCTAGTCTGGCAGCTTGGAAATGCCTCCAACCTAGTCGGGGACGGGGACCTAGTATGCCCACAAGAGGTTAGATCCGACCAACTATATCATCCCATATGGGTTTTTCAATCTCCAGCTCGAAGTACGAGTAATGAACGAACGACTTAAAGTAAAGTAATAAAATAGTAAATGGCTAATGAATAGATTGGTTTAGGTAGCCTCCACTCCAACATGAACTAAAGAGTGACATTTACGTGCATTAAACCCTTAGTAGCGACCCGATCAGACGCGCTCTGATACGTTTTGTTTCAATAAAAAGAAATTTCAAATTTTACGCATTTTTAAAAGAAATTACGAAAATCCAGGTCGTTACACCATTAATTAAGCAAGCTGAAGGCATTCAACGAGGAGAAATGTAGAAGTTCAAAGCACCTAACAATTTCACAGAGATAAAACTATACAGCAATCGTAAAAAGAATTTCAACAACAGACCATATTCACGCATACACAGTTTTACTTGGGTGTAGGGCCTCCAAATGGCCAACAATTACCCCACGTTCCTTACCCCTTGAAGACGATTCGGCACACGGCAGCAGCTCCCTTCTACTCCCACTCTCCTCGCAGGAAGAAACACCAGACTCTAATGAAGAGAATGAAGAAGTTGGAGATCAAGCGTTAACTCCATCCCCTGGAAGACAACCCGTACACCCAGCAGGGGAGGCGCAGGAGGACAACTCCCTGTTGGTCGGGTCTTGGAGGCGGCTTTGTGTCGAGGAGAAGCATTTCCATTGGTTGATTCGTTGATTCGCTCTGCTTTTCTTGTTGCAAAATCTGCGACGATTTGGACGGGCGAGGAGAGGTCCCTGCTCGCTGAAGGCTCTTCTCGCCATATGGTCTCCTTGGTTTTGAATAGTGTGGGTCGAAGGCCAGACCACCTATCTCCCTTATTCAACTTTCTAAACCTAACCCAACTAGAACCGAACCACTCTTACATAAATCAATTTCCTTTATTCTTCCATTCCCCTCTCTCTTTTAATGTCTCTCTTTAGGAAGAGAGAGATGGAGAAGACAAAGGCAATTCCTCAAACCCACTCTCCACTTATCCCTCAAACTCACTCATTCTCTCTCCACTTATGCATTAATGTCTCCCATATGCATTATTTCTTTTTTATTTTTGAAGTATTTGGAAGACAAAAACACCGGGCCCTGCATCTCCCTCTCACTTCTGTTCTACATCGCGGGAATCCCCCTTTCTCTCCTTTCCATCAAATTGATTCCTAAACCGGACCCTTTTAATTTAATCCAAATTGTTCTGAACCAAGCCGATTCAATCCCCTATTTTCCTTTAGCAATGCATTTTCGGGCAAGGGAATGCATCCTCACCATCATCTGCATTCGTCTGAAAACTCCAAAAACACATTTTCTAATTTATTCCTAATAAATTCCTTAAGTTAAAATATTATGAATACGTCATTGGTAATACCCCAATAATTATCCAAATATTCTTAATTACTTTCCAATTATCCTTATTAGTTCCGATATAAAAAGTCAAGGTATTACAAATTACTTCTTAATTAGGATAACTACTTTGAATCCTTATTTCTAAGCATGTTAATTAATTAGAGTAGTTAACTAACTAGGATAATTAATTAGACAAACATGTTAATTAACTATTAATATTAAGCATTTAAATTGACTAATAAGTGACCAACTATGATGTTTAATTAATTTACTTGCACGTTTAAATTAATTTACTAGCATGGTTAAATTAATCAATTAGCGAACTAGCATGATTAATTAGCGAGAGTAAATCAATTAGTAGCATGTTAATTAACTAGAGTAATGGCACTTGACTAGACAAGCATATTTAATTAACTAGTGATGCATGCTTAACCCACTAAACCATTCTTAAGCATGTAATGAACTACGTTAATATTAACATATTATTCTTCCTTATTAATATTTTTGTGCATTTCTCTTTTTCGTAATTTCTTTTAAACTTCCATAATTGATACTTTACTTTATTAGACATAATGACCGTAATGAAGAAGATGAAAGAAAGATGAACTAAGCAAGAACGAATTAGGAACCTCGTTGATCATGTGATTAGATGTTTTATGTTATCTTTGTTATTGTCTTCTTGTGCTTATTTTATAATATAGTTCATTAAATTCTACAATTCGAGGATGCGTAATTAGATTTGAATAAATCCTGTGAATTAACTAGACACCCCTAATCTGAACATGTTAATCAATTAGAATACATATTTAGAGAACAAATGTAAATATTTCTTGAGTATGTAAATTACCTAGGATAACTAATTGGAATAACCACCTAGAATAATAGACATAGGAAGCATGTAAATGACTAAGAAATTAACTAGGATAATTAGCATGCTAATTAATAGTATGTTCAATTTCTCTTTCGATTATTATTGTGTTCTATTAATTCAAGCATGTTTTCCTTGTTTCAATTCATTGTAGATTGTCTGATATTGGTGTTCATTTCCTGTATTACCTACATTCGTCGTTTGATTTACCTCTGCGCTTAGTTGTTTACGATTCCATATTTCAATTGTTCTTTAATATGCACTTTCAATTCCTGCTATTCAATTACTTTCATTTCAATGCGCAATTACAATTACAGTTACTTTCATTTCAATGGGTACTTCGATTATTGTTAATGTTACGTTATATGCATCATGCATCATGCATCATGCATCATGCTAGGTTGAGAATGAATGGTCATGCATCATGTTAATAGAAACTAATAGGGAGTGTCACCTTGGTGGTACTCACACATGCATTATGTGAGGCCAAATGTTAAGAAAATGAAGGAAATGGGAAGTTGGAGGGCGGATGGGTAGCAGGTCTAGTCTGCAACTAGCAGAAACTCCTCCCTTGTAGGGTACGGGAGTTCTAGTTGCAAGTAAAATGTTAGATCCGATCACTATTCTATCACAAAGATTAAGTTGCTGTTAATTTCTATCGAATTCAAAGCACGCTAGCACGTTTTATGGTTGAATTAGCTGTAGAATTCGCTGCTGTTCCATGATTAATTTTACGTTATTTTCAAAGTATGTTAGCACGTTTTAAGTATTAAAAAAATGCGTTGTTAATTCACTGTTGTTCCGTAGCTATATTTTAATCAAATTCGAAGCATGTTCGTATGTTTTATTCGCTGATTAGTTCGCTGTTATATTGTCGTTAATTTCTGCCAATTTCAAAGCATGATAGCACATTTTTAATTGTTGTATTCAATGTTGAATTCGCTACTGTTATTGAAATGATTCCGCGAATCTTCAAATATGTTAGAAGCATGTTAAAATAGTCAATTTCTGTACTGCCATGTTCTGTAAATTCAAGTTGTATTTCTTGTTTGATTCTCTTGCCTTACTAGTTATTTATTCTCACTCAATCTCTGTAATTCCATGTTAATTGTTATACCTTATAGTTGTTCTTTCTATTGTTATAAACTGTTGTGATTATTTCCCTATGGTATTGTTACGTTTATAATAATAGAAACAAATAGGGGGTACTACCTAGAGACAAATAGGGAGTATCCTAACACAACGTGAGAAAAAACAAATGAACGAAATGAAAGAACAATGATGAAACGATGATGAAATGATGATGAAATGGGAATTAAAGACCGGAAGGGCAGTGCGGGTTTAATCAGGTAGCTAGCCAGGTCTCCTCCCTGTTCGGGTACGGGACCAACTATCCTAGGTGGTTAATATCCGATAGGCTACTCCCTATCCCCAAGGTTTCTTTAATTCAACTCGATATACGAGTAAGGAACGAAAGAACGAACGCAACAGAATGTAAAGAAATATTTGGTTTGGACCGGCATCCATTCCAAGAAAAATAAAGAGTGGTTTATATATATATATATATATATGATTGTTTTACCTCATTTCCTTACTGGACCATTAGGCTCACGTCATTACTTGTGGTGTAGGTAACGAAATAATAATACCGGGAGTAGAGGAGGCAGTTCTTCCCGTGGAGCCTGTGGCGTATCTTGAGGAAACTCGACCGCAGTAGATTGTGGCAAAGAAAGAAAGAATAAGAATGTATGTTTGTGAACATGGTTTGTAAAAATACTAAGTATTTCCTTTATTTTTTAGTATGTGACATTTGAAATCCTGAACTTTAAATTATGAATGTTTCTGTTTTATGCTTCCGCTAAGTCTTTAATATCGTTTTAACAAGTTTTAATCTTCTACTGTTTAAATGAGTTTTAGCGAAATAGCAATAGCGACCAAGATTTTAGAAGGCGCACTCTGATATTTGTTATTATTTTAAAATTTTTGAATTTTTCACGATTTCTGAAAAAGAGTAAAAATTCGGGTCGTTACACTCTCTCTTGCTCTATCTTTTGGCTGGGATATTCGTCAACTGGATGTGTCTAATGCGTTTCTTCACGGTGATCTTGATGAGGTAGTCTATATGTGTCAGCCTCCTTGTTTTGTTGATAAAGCTAATCCATCTCATGTCTGCCGCCTTCATAAATGACTATATGGCCTGAAGCAGGTTCTTACGGTGTGGTACACAAAACTACAGTCTGCTCTACTCTAGTGGGGTTTTACAGTGTCCCGCGCTAAGACTTCTATGTTTCTTTATAAAACTGCATCTACTACCATCATCATGCTTGTTTACGTAGATGATATTTTAGTGGCAGGCAGCTCCAGGCAGTTAGTTGATGATCTTATTTCATTTCTGCAATCTCAGTTTGCTATCAAGGATCTTGGGTTACTAAATTATTTTCTTGGCATTTCTGTTACACGATCTTCATCTGGATTGTTGCTCAACCAATCTCAATATATTTCTGATCTTTTGACTAGAGCTGGAATGTCTAATTGCAAGGCAGTTCCTACTCCAATGGTGTCTGGCATGCAGCTCTCTAAAAGCTCTGGCACTCCATTACCAGATGGAACTCTGTGTCGCAATTTAGTTGGTGCCTTATAATATTGTACTCTTACTTGGCCTGATATTGCCTTTGCTGTCAACAAAATTTGCCAATTTATGCATTCTCAGACTGATCAACACTGGCAAGCTTTGAAACGTACCCTTCGTTACTTGCACGGTACTCGTCTCTACTCTCTATCCTTTCAAGCCTCATCTGTCATGGATATTCGTTGTTTCACGGATGCTGATTAGGCATCAAGTCTTGATGACAGACGTAACACAAGCTCCTTTTATGTCTTCATTGGCCCCAATCTCATTTCATGGTCTTCAACTAAACAAAAAGGCGTTTCTAGATCGAGCATTGAAGTCAAATATCGTAGTGTTGCAAATGGTGCCTCTGAGGTCATATGGGTTCAATCTCTACTACAAGAACTTGGCCTTAAGTCCTCCATTAGTCATATAATTTACTGTGACAATATCAGTGCTACATACATGACATACAATCCTGTTCTCCAAGCCAAGTTCAAGCATGTGGAGATCGACTTTCACTTTGTTCGTGAAAAGGTCCACAACAAAGACTTTTTGGTGCAGTTTACACCTTCTTCAACTCATGTAGCTGATGGGTTAACTAAACCTCTTCCAACCACCAAATTTTTACTATCTCGCTTCAATCTCTGTGTTGTTCCCCTTTGAGATTGAGGGGGGATGTTAAGATATGCCCCGTAAATACGCATATAGTTTGTTAGTTTGGAAGGGAAGAGAGTAGTACAACATTTGTATTCAACATCTACTTTCTATCTCCTCGTACTCATTGTCGGTTCCGGATTCCGGCGCAATAGACATAGGCGTTCCCCTCAACTCAAAGTTTCCTTCTTCCGTCGATATTTCTTCCCTGGCCCTCTTCGCTAGCCCAAAATCGGCCATCTTAACATCCCCATTGTCGACCACCAAAATATTCCCCAGTTTTATGTCGCAGTGGACGAACCCTTTGGAGTGAATGAAATCAATCACTTTCAATATTGCTCTGGTGTATCGTCGAACTAACGATTCGGGCAAACGACCGCCGTACTTGTCCACTTGATCCACCAGACTTCCTCCAGAGGCGAACTCCAAAATCAGATTGTACAACTTATAGCCTTTTTCTAAGGTGCAATCGTCGCCAAAACAGCGAATGATCTCCGGGCAAGAATCGAGTTGGCGCAGAACTTCTCTCTCGTGCCTGAGCGATTGAGAGAAGGAGAATTGAGAATTTTTAACGGCCATCAAAAGGGGAAAGAGATCGGAATCATCCGTCTTGGCTGCCAAAGAGACCGTCGCAAAAGCACCGGAACCCAGTTCGCGACCACGAACCCAGTCCATGGAAGGGGGCGGGCAGAGAAATCAAAAACCCAAATCTGAAAATCTTTTGGAATCAAGAGGTGATCTCTCAGGGGGAATGAGAGAGAAAGCAAGGGAGAGAGTGAGAGAGTGGGAGTGAGAAAGAGTGACTAGGGTTATTTAAACTCTTTCGAAACTTTCCGAAAGTAAGAAAGGGAAAGCAAAAGGAAACTTAGGGATTAATAAATCTTGAGAAACTGAGAAAATGCAGAAGCGGAATCACCATTTGAGAGTCAGATGAAAGCTTTTAAACTGGGCTGTTGGTTCAAGCCACGAAGGAGTTACGAGCACCATCGTGATATGCTGCGTTAGCTACACTAAAATTAAATGTTATGTCTCTCTAAAATTCCCTAAACTTTATTTTAAAATAAAATAAAGAAAAATTAACAAAATAAACCCTAAACTATACTTTCAATGACAAGTAATCACTAAATAATTTTTGTTTACAAAGAAAATACTCAATTATAAAAAATAAACATTTGTCTTTTCATTCAATAGCTAATAAAGACGTCTTTCGACTTTACGATGACCCCAAAGACAATCATTCTCGTAGATCAGCTTTGAACGCCATTTATCATCGAAGAACATCCGTTATTATTTCTTGGACATCTTTGTTGGATAGTCATTAACGTTAATGTGAATATGGCGTATGTCTGGACTTTTTTGATAGAAAATACGATTATGAAGTTTGCGTCGTTCTGTTTCCTTCATTAGAGATTTTAGTTATCCGTAAAATTTCTTCAATGTTTGACGTATTATTGATTCTAAAGTATATGATTTGTTTTGTTAATTTTTCATTTTTCTTTAAACTTTATCCAATATTTTTAAAAAAATAGTATTTTAAACTAGTTTTTAAAATATTTGAAGTATTTAGAAATAACAAAAAATGTGAGTGGTTTCCAACATATAATATCTGCTTCCAAAATGCAACCCACATTTCTCCATTTATATGGATTGGCTTCTTTAATTTGAGCAATGGTGACATAAGATTTTACAAAAAAAAATAAAATATATATTATTATACGTTGAATTCAGTCAATCATTGCGGCAGAATGACAATGTGAAGGGCGGTTGGGGGGCAGAGCAACTATGAAGTGCATGTCACCAAAAATAGTAAGAATTTGCAGTGCCGACATTTCTGACCGTGTTCCGCCCCTCACGGTGGATGTCGTTCCCATTTCCCCTATGCATGTTCCCTGCATCAGATGCTGCTACGTGCATGTGTTAACTAAAATGCAAAATGAGTAGCATTTTAAGTTTTATTATCAAATGAGAATCGGAAATTGAAAATAGGAAGGTGGAGACTAGCATCCATAATTTGAACAAATAAAATATATAAAACTCGCTGCATTGAAATTGAAAATTTCTATGCATAACTAAATATATAAATACTAGTAAAAAATATGAAATACCTCTTCGTTATCAATATAAATTCTTAAAAAAATTTGGATGATTTTTGTGAGAACAGCCTGCCGGAGTACGACCGGCCAACCCGTCAGATGAAATTCCCTGGCGTTCCGATCTAGGCAGGTTGCCAAACCGAATATAATATTATATTTTTATGATTACTTGATTGATTGTATTGTAGTTCAAACATTATCCTAAAAACAGGAAAATATAATAACAAGAATTTGTGGTCCCAAAGCTTGTGTGGAGTATAAAATCTAAAGTGTTATTTATATTGTGGAGGCCAACTTGGACCTAAAAATCCTACAACTTTCATGTGTTTTTTTTTAAATATTAAAGTTAAAGAAGCATGGCCATGTAATTTAATGGAAATATCATTTTTTTAATAATTTAAAATATTAATATTTAAAGTATAGAATAGCGGTCGTGTTCAACCCCTTTCCACACGCCGCTTTCCATTTTGACTGGAAGACGTTTTCTCGAGCACGCTTGTGCGACTGTCCAACGTTACTTCGCAATCTTTTTTTTATTATTATAAATAATAATATATCAACAGCTTTAAAATTATTTTTAAAATAATATAAAAGTAAATCTGTCACGCTCAAACGAAAAACAATTCAGCTCAAAATGACCGAATCATCCGACCCTCACTTAAATCCAATAAATAGCAGCAGAAGACTTACAATAAAATAGTTACAGACCAAGCACCAAATAAAGGTCCAGAAGTAACAATAATATAATGTAAATTAACAAAATCTAAAACTAGGCAGGAATAACGTCAAAATTAGAACTAAGGTACAAATCTTACCAAAATATTTTAAGTCTCTTTATAAAAGGAAAGAATTTAATTATACAGGAAAAGTCTCCAAATTTCTATTTCAGTAGTGGCAATGAAGAACTACTCTGATTAATTCCTAAAATAAAAAAAGTCAAATTGGGGTGAGTCGACTAAACTCAGTAGGGATTTACTTTATATTTAACTTTTATGCCATATGAATTTAATATGTTTTTCAGTTAATTAAATTAACAGATTAACAGATAAAAAAGACGCTGATGAACAATCATTTAAATAACAAAATTAAATAAAGGTGATACTCAAGCGATCACAAATAGCCAAAAAGACCCTGATCAAGTTTAGGGTTTTGCGCCCAGAGACACGGCACATACAGCTGTCTCATTACTCTAGTTAACAATAAAAATAAATAAATGTACAATAAATGAAAGTGAAGGGAAAAATAAATGTGACATGATCGAATTAAATTGAATAATTACATTTTAAAAAATTAAGGTGCGTTAAATATAAAATAACCCCTACTTCGAAACTGGGTCAGCCAATGCTAAAGCTCAATCCAAAATAATCATTGCTGGCAACGCATCCAATATCACTTAAGTCTTAAAACATATTCATAAATATTTTACTAATAATTAAAATTTATAATTTAAAATTTAATTATTTAAATTTGATCCAAAAACTTTAACATATGACCCAATGACATTCTCTGCAAACTATACAAAGTTTAAGCACCTTTAGATAATAGACATAATCCCAATAAATAATTATTTTTCAGAAGTGGGTTGGGCTAACCCAAAATAGTCCAACCTAACATAAGGGCAGGCCCAAGGCGCTCTAGCCCAATAGGAGGGCAAATTTGGCCCAAATGGCCAAGTCCAATAGGAGACAACGATTTTTCTTTCTTTGTCCATGGACAACCACTATGATTCCCCTTCCGACGACCAGCAATGTTAGAGGAGGGTCAGAGTTCCGATCGGAACTCTTTGCTGAACAATTTAGAATCCAAAATTTTAGTCTTTATCGGCTGGAGGAAACACAACAAGCCTAGAACCCCCAACAATTCCAATTAATCATTTCAGACTAAAACAGTGGCTTACGGTTTAGAATTTAATTCCAATTTCTAGCATTACGCATAAGCAATTCATACTTCAACAAAGATGTAACAAAATCCAGACAGCATTCAAAGTCATAAACTAAATTTCTTATACCAAAAATCTCAACTTTACATGGAGTCTGAAATTTTCTTTAACAATTTATAGCACTTGAGATGACCCACTTTGTCAGTGCCCAAAATCGACCTTTAGAACAAATAGATTTGTTGATTTTAGTCTCACGAAGAATTTCGGAACAAACAGAGGAAATAGAATCATAGCTTGCCTCAGCAACGGATAAAACAATTACTCTGCTAGAGAACAAAACTCGAACTTCACTGTCAACAACAATCCGACCATCGTCGACCTCCAACCGTTGATGCCCACTAAAATTCTTCAATTGAAACCTCCCACTCATTAATTTACAGAACTAGGGTGAGAAGGTATAATGAAAATTCTTAAGGAAATCAACACTTATCGCGAGAATAGAGAGAGTTGCACCCTATAGAACTCTCCAATATAGGAAGAAGATGATTGCCGGAGAAGATAGAAGAGAATTGGGGAAATCCAATCTTCTCACTCTCTATTTTATTAATTTTCAATTCTTGCCTCACCTTCTATCTCATTATTCTCTCAGTCATCAACCCACGCTCTCTTTTTACATACGTTGTTCTTAACTTAAAATTTCAATGTAAGATTCTCACATTCACTTTCGTTGTAACACATGGCACCCCACCAATCCCCTCTCCTCTTACAATCTTACTCAACAGTCAGTCTCTTTTTTTATCAATTAAAAAAAATAAAAATAAAAGAGAAAGCAACGATAATGTAAATGTTCCCTCAAATTAAAAAAAAATCATTTTAAGAGGCAACTGTTAAATATTTATAATGATATTTATGTGATATACCTTTTTGTTGGATTGTTTCAAATATATTTTTTTTCTAAATATATGTCATTTTATATATTAATAAAAAAAATAATTAATAAAAAAATCTTGAACTATGAGATCAATAACAAATCAAAAATGTTTATCTATGTAAAAAGGTTTGTCCACAAAAGGATATGTGAATGTGGCTAATGGTAAGTGGTGGACAATGTGAGTGAGAAGGATATCCACAACGAAAGTACCTGCATTTATGGCTATAACACACTCGTCTGAGACGAAGGCGTATGCGCGTGCGACTGTAGCACATGTGTCCGCATAATTTTTGTTTAGGACATTCTAGACGAGTTTGTTTGCGAGATTTTCAGACTGTGAATATAGTTTCAGATTGCAAATATATTTTCATATTGTTAATATATTTTGGGATTGCTAATGAAGGTTGAGACGAAACCTTAATCATCTATACATTAGGAGTCGCGATAGTTTGTTTTCTTCCTCTCAAACTCTTTGAAGGTACGTTTAGTACAAATTACTACTTTGTAATTTATATTCATTCATAAGATAAACTACAATAAAGAACTAAATAATAACGAAAGTAATTGGAGCTGAAAACTATGTTTTGAAAGCAGTATAGTTGATAAATCTTTATTCTTTTTATTAACTCAATATTTATTCATCTCAAGAAAAATAATTATGTTTGAAACAAGTTAAAGCGAATGTTAGATCGGGTTGTGAGTGAACAGACTTCACTAAAAGTCTCAAGTAAGTGATATTTGCATGAGTTTGACCTTTGACCCATATAACAAAGTTGTATGATATTTTCTTCTCTTGTTATGTCTTGTTATGTTATAGGAATACGTTAATCGAGTATGTTCTTTTGCTTTTCTAGATACTTTGATTTTATTTACTAGAATAGATACAATATGATAGAATGTTCTTTAGTTTTCCACTATGGTTACGTATTGTTATGTTATAGAAATATAATGATCAAGGACGTGTTTCTATTTTATTTGTTGTGATGACTTCTTTTATTAGACACATGTGATGATAGAACGATGTAAGAACTTTGGAGGCATATTATTGTTTGTCTTGCATGTGATAATAGACTATACTGTTATTATATATTATGTTTTGCATGATAAGATCACGTGTATGTCACATGCATCATGAAAACATAAGTGAATATCCACAACGGAAGTGTTGGTGTCTGCAGATGTGAGCTAGAATTCGTGAAATGGGGATGTGGCAAATTGTGATTGACGGACAATGTAATTGGATATTCGCCTCGCTCACATTGTGTTCACCAATTAACATTCACCACGTTCATATATCCTTCGGCAGAAAAACCTCTTTCTGCGAATTCCACCTCATCTGTGGACACCAATGTTTTTGCTTATTTTGTCTACCAATAACAATCTACCAAGTACACATGTCTTTCTGCAGACAAAGCTCATTTCACGGATTTTACCTCATCCGAGGACACCAACGCTTCCGCTACGAAAATCCACTCATCTCGTCCGCCAATAACAATCCACCATGTACCTCATTTTTTTCCTTGGACAAACACTTCACTCCACAGATTCCACCTTACATCTGCGAACATCAACTCTTCTGCTGTAGATATCTGATCACTCCACAACACCACTCATGCGCATCAACATGTCTTTCCTTAGCTAAGTATCCGCAAACAGCAACACTTTTGTTGGAGATACCAACACTTTTGCGGTCACTAAAACTTCTGTGGATACACCTCATCTGCAAATATCACTTATGTTCATCCACATGCCCTTCCAAGTATCCACGAATGTCAACACTTCTGTTATGGATATAAAAACTTCTGCGGACATGTCATCTTGCGAACAAATTTCCTTTTACGGATACTCTTCATTCCACGATTAGTTAACTCATGAATTTGCACACCTAACTTTCCTAAACCAAAACATTCTTAATAAAATAAATTTTATTTTTATTATTTTTTTAATTGATAAAAAGAGAGAGATGACTATTGAGTGAGACTGTAAGAGGAAATGAGAGGGGTGAGGTGCCGTGTGTAAAACTGAATGTGAGAATCTCAACTTGAAATCTTAAATGAGTTAGGAACAACATATATAGAAAGAAAAAGTGGGTTGCTTGACTGCTGAGAGAATAGCGAGATGGAAGATGTGGCCAAGGTTGAACATTAATAAAAAAATTTCTAGGTCTAGAAGAAAAGAAAAAAAATTATATAATGATAGACTCAGCGAGCAAGCTGACAAGACTGTTCACCTAACTTGGTCCTAAGTGGGCTCTCAAGCCTAAATACTAAGCCCGACTCGACCTATTGCTTGAGACCGAGCTAGATTTGACTTCACTCCTGAGCCCACCCGTTAAACACCTCTAATCAAAGCTAATATTTACATCCGAAACTAATAATAATAATAATAATAATAATAATAATAATAATAATAATAATAATAATAATAATAATAATAATAATAATAATAATAACAACAACATAGTTGGCTATGCTATTCACACTAAAAAAGAAATAGATAAAATATATTTGTAGTATTTACTGTTTAAGAGAATTGTTGCAATTGAATACTTATTTTTCAATTATCTAATTAATGTTTATGTAGTTTCGATTTTTAAATATACTAAAATTACTGATTATAGAGGAGATTAAAATTACAAAAATTAAATTAAAACAGTCTTTAAATTAGAATGACTAAAAGCATAATTTTTGAATAGAGATTTCTTAAAGTTTGTTTGAACAACATATACATGTCAACGTAGAGATTAAAAATCCACAAATTTAAAAATAGGAAATGGATAGTATAGTATTATCAAAATTACATAATGGAAAAATGACAAAACAACCATTATTTTTTATTGTTTATGACAAATCAACCATCATTTTTTTTCGCTAACAAATTAACTACTGAACTATAGAAAAATAATGCCGCCAACATCATTGTCTCGTTTGCCGTTAAAAGCGATAATGTCACGTCACAGCGATTCGCATACAAACCGTCGCAACTCCATAGTTTTAAAAAAACACCACACGACAATTTGGATGGTCCACTGCGGTGTCATACTAAACTGCCACAGTGTGCCAATAAATCGATGTGCTGTCTCACCAAATCACCGAGGTGTGCCAATAAACCGATGCGGTGTCTTATCAAATCGCCGAGGTGTGCCAATAAACTGTTGCGGTGTTATATGATACCGCAGCGGTTTATCTTCACACAACGACTGTTTCTTATGAAGCTACCGTGGTTTAGCATGCCTCGTTCATTGATCATCTGCTGAACTACATAAGACTCGATTGTGGGCTCCGAGCGTCTTTACCGCGAACAACCCTAGGCGAACCATCGAACTCTCAAACTCTCAGACCTTCGTTCCACTGTAAGCGAGACCAATGGAATCCCACGCAAAGAAAATGCTGACCAAGCGAAAGGGTGGTCCGTCGTAAACTCACCAGCAACTAGTGGTAGAAACGACGGACTCTACCCAACAACGCTGTTGGCTTGCAACTGACATCGTCGGTAAAGTTCACTGACCTCAACCAGCGAAGGTGCAAGAAGGAGCACCCACAGTGTAAGAAGCAACTACCATGGTGCAAGCTAGAGAAACCACCCGGGGCACGATGGAAAAACCCACGTGGTGCAATCTGGAGACACTGCCGTGGTGCGATCTAGAGAAACCGCAGTGGTGCAATCTGGCGAAATTATGCCATAATCTGAACAACGACCCACCAGAGGTGCACTGGTCCGTTTCCAACCCGTTGTAGTGGGTCCCCTCTCCCCACTCTTTAGGACAGCTTATGCAGAGGAATGCTGTGAAACTGATGTTAAACACCGTTCAATTATTGTTTTTAAAAGAGTAGAATTGGAGTCGTTGGCAGAGTTGGGAATTCAACAATTGTTGGAGGGGGCTGGCTTAGCCGGTTTGTGCCAGATGAGGGGAGTTATTGTGAGCAGATTGTGAGGCTATTTTATGCAAATTTGGAAGTGTCCACGCAGCCATTAGAGGTCCACACTTATATGTTTGGACTGGAGTTGAGGCTGACTCCCAACGATCTGAACGTGATGCTTGGATGTGTGATGGAGGGGTCAAGCGATTAGTATTATCAGGTGTCTCGGAAGCCACCTTTCATCAAGCAAGGAGATGGGTTGGTAGTGCTTAAATTGTTGCACCGGGATCCCGAGATTGGTGCGTACAAGAAGCCAAAGGGTAGGGAGTTGAATGTCATAGCTCGAGTCATCCACCTCATCATGACGTACAACATTTTGCCTCGGGATGAACATCGAGACCATGTTAGCTGCATGGATCTCTATTTGCTCGAGAAGGTGTTCACCAAGAAAAAGGTGCATATCGGATATGTCATTTTGAGGCATATGCACGAGGTGCTTAACAACCCCGCCAAGAGTCTACCATTCAACTGGCTTATCTAGAGGATTGTTGAGCAGTCTGGGGTACCCATCTCGGAAGATGAGCCGAGAATCGAAGAGATGGCCACATACGTCTATAGTAAAGTGAATGTGGACAGAATGGGCCTCAACAATGTTGGAGGGGAATGGGTACGGAAGACTCCGGAGAAGTGAGAGGCAGTGGCTCAGCCTTCAACTCTCTCGGAGGAACTACCTCCAGCATCGCCCTCTCCTCAGACATCTCATTTTACTTCGATGCTTGAGGAGCTGTCCGATTGGATGCACGGGATGGAGGAGCTCCATGAAAGAGCATTGAACATAATAGCCATGATGGAGGAGCACCTTCAAATGGGGCTGTTCCGAATTAAAAAAATGGAGGAGCAAGTAGAGGAGCGCCATCATAAGATGTTGGTAGCATTTTAGGGAATGGAGCAGGGAGCAGCGAGCAGCCCCTACAGTAGCTTCTCCATCTTCCTCTTCAACAACAGAAGGCACAGACCCTTGTAAGTTATTTGCTTTATACGCAAAGTCCAATCTTTACTTTATTTGTGTGTGATATAATAACGTGTCTGAAATTTGTAGCTCCATTGCACCAAGAGGCATGACCATGGCGTTGGGTGGATCGCAAACTCTGCCACTGAAACTTGTGCGTGTGGTACGTATTTGATTTACTTATTTACGTGTGTCTGCACTTATTCATGCCTTATTAGTCTGATGGTCTCTTGTCATTATTTTTTGCAGTTAGGTGAACTGATAAATATTTTCAAGACGTATGTTTATGGAAATACTCGGAAGAATGTGGAGACTTACGCAATTCTCTCAGGAAAAATGGTCGATGATGAATACAGCATCACTGAGATCATCTTCCCACATCAATAAAGGATGGAAAAAATGGTGAGAATTACATTATGCTACATTATGTAGTTCAGAAGGTGTTATATTAGTACTCATCTGTGCGGTGAGTTCTTTGTATGTAGTGTTATGTGTTGAACGAAGAAGAATACGGGAAAGTTCAAATGGACAAATCACTCCTTACACTAGGGTGGATTCACATAAGTAAACTTCTCGCGATTCTTGGTTATCGTTCATGTTTCAACAGTTTTAATGCGTGCTTCTTTTGCATTTCAAACACACCCAAGGCAAGGGAGTTTTATGTCTTCCCTAGACCTGCACACTCACTTCTCTCACCAAGTGTTGTTGTTGGAAGCAATTGCGATATTCATATTGCCAACAGACAAAAAGAGGTATATCTCTTCCCTTGTGTTCATTCATATTGCTTTATGTTTTATACTTATGTGCTTATTTATCCCTTTATATTTTAGCCCGCATACCATCTTTCGGTGTATGAGTCAGGGGTTGGAGGTGATTCGAGCTTGCAAGAACAAGGATGACTTCCACGAGCACGATGACGAACTCCCGAAGGGTCCGTTGTACGCCAAAGCATCCCACGAACTAGTGGACCCACATTTGTCTTTTTTGATCACGGATTTGTGGAAGAAACGTGGCAAGCAGTCGTCTTAGGGCAGTTGGGATGTGTAGGGATATTGACTTTGTTGTTCATATTAAAGAATTCATTGACTCTATCTTGTCCATGTTTATGTTTTCTTTTTCTTTTTATTGGATGGTATCGGTTAGGAAATATATTTGTTTGGAAAAATATCTGTTTTGATAATATTGCAGGGGGAATAGACTAAGAGAAACTCTTGCAAAATTTTCTAATTTTGTCCTGAGGCAAAGTTGGCAATTTGACATTTGCATAGTAATCATTGTTCATTCATCATTGACAACCACATTTATCAAACCAATATATCAATTCAATTACAACAATAATGTGCATTACAACTACAAATCAAAGTGATTGTTAACCATGAATCGAAACCAAACATACATCATGTACAATAGTTTAGTAGAGTTTCTACAGTAGCTCTAATACATCGCATTGTCTTCTGTAATCACGGAAGGTTAAGGTCCACATTTGTGTATGTTTGTATTTATGGACATTGCGCATCATACTCCTACAGAACACATTGCAAATGAAATTAACATAGTTCCAATAACACTTGAAAACGTTAATGTAATAATGGGCGCACTTGCGTCTCAAGAACTATGTCAGGAACTGTCTCAGCAACTCTCTCGGGTCAAACACTGTCTCAGGGACTCTAAAACCCATAAATGTGTCCTCTGACCTTTCTTTGTCACCTCTAGCTCTACCTCTATCGCCGTTGCTGCCACATGTACTGGATTCGCCTCCACCTTTGCACGTGCAGGAATTGTGCTCCACACCCCTACACCGGCCACAAGTCATGTTCATATGTCTTATGGGTAGCACTGTTCGGCTTGGGGCCTCGTCCACATTCCGTATTCTACATTTTTACAGCCTTCCTGGAAGGCTTTTAAATGATGGTGGAATAATTGGATCAAGATGCATCACAGGGATGCCACATGATTTGTCCATTGACGGGGCAGACAAAGTTGGAGTACATCGCCATGCATGTTTCCGGATGATAGCACATATGCACAAATTCCTCAAGAGATCTTCTCATGAAGTGAATGCATGGTACTGCAGGGGCACACGGGATGCCGATCAACTCCCACTGGTAACAACTACAAGTACACTTGTCCAAATCGACAAAGTACTATTTGTTACCGTTGCTGACCTCAAACTTGGCAGCTCTTGAACACTGGGGGCTCTAATTTCGACCAACAAGTTGTAGTTTGGCGAGCCAGTTGCTGATCTACGGATACAAAAGGTCCATCGAGCGAGCCATCTTTTCATTTTTTTTCACGATCCTACCCATGATGCCCTTTTGTATGATTTCGGACATACTTAGAATCGGTTTGTCCCGGGCTGGTAGGATGCAGGCGTTGAAGGACTTGCTGAGGTTGTTGAGGCTTAGGTCGCATTTGGGGATAGAGCAGAAGACATGTTTGGCCCAGCATCTCACATCTATTCCTTGTAGATAGTTGTGGGCCGCCGGGTCAAGCAAAATAAACTTCGCCATCTCTCTCTCAAAGTGCCTCTCTGTTGTCGCTCTAGATGCTGCCCACATTGCATCCTTGAACAACATGCCTTTAAATTGTTTTTGAAAATTGCAATACAGGTATCGGATGCAAAACCGATGGTTCGATTGCCCTGCCACCTCTTTGACAGCTGTCACTAGCCCCTACAAAGATTCATACTATGAGTCAAACATTGGTTCACAACGCATAACATAAACATAGAAGGCAAAAGCAATCAACCACACATTTTGTCGGTCCGAAATAATTGTCCACCCATTGCCGCTTGGGGTGTTTATATTGCCAAGCAACAATTCCATAATCCAGCACCAGAAGCCCTATTTTTCTACTTCAACCACTGCTATAGCAATCAGATACATTCCATCATTCTTATTCGATGGTGAAAGTAGTGAGTAGCTGGCCTAGAGTCGCTCCCTTCAAGTGGCAACCATTCAAACAAATAATCGGTCTACCACAGTTTCGCAGGGCCATCTTGCATGCATCCAAACATATGTACATCCTTTTAAATGCACTCATTTCTAGGTCAACACACACCAAGCTTCCAAGATTGGACCTCCGAATCTCCTCGACATAGAACCATATGAGCTTGTATTGCTCATTGTCATCCCCTTCGTTAATTTTTTTGGCCGCATTTCTTGCCCTTCTAGCAAGACTGGGTGTGATGTTGACGTTAAAGTCCTTCTTGACTATCTCAATTATGGAAGAAAGGTTCTAGTCAGCCTAACTTTTAAATCTGTCCAAGTAATGCGCTGCCACCCATTTGGCAGAGGTATGATGACTTTCCATCTTTCTCGAGCAAGTGTGAACGTCGTTGTAGTACTTTATTTGAAATGTCTTTTCACCTTGCATTTTTCAGGCGTGCAGCCGCCACGTGCATCCTTTCTAGTAGGCAACCCTCAACCGATGTGCATCATTGTGTATGAATTTTATCCCGTACTCATTCTTCAACACATGATCGATAATTTATTCTCTAATTTTATTCAGTGAATTGTACTTCTTGCCAAGCCCCATACTAGTGAAGGTGCATTGGGCTTGTGGTGGGTGTCTAGGCCTACTCTCGGCCATGTCCTCGTCACTACTGAATTCGCATAATGAACGGAGCTCCTCGTCCTCCTCCTGTATTTGTACAAGGCGAAGAAGGCACCTTGAACTGCGGCGGCTTCATAAGAAATAGTTGCGGTGTGAAGATAAACCGCATCGGTTCAGTATGACACTGTGGTGGGGCATCCAAATTGTAGTGTGGTTTTTTTTTAACTATGGAGCCGCGACGGTTTCTGTGCGACTGTCACAGGATGACATTATTGCTTTTAACGGCAAATGTGACAATGATATTGGTGGCATCTTTTTTTATAGTTCAGTGATTAATTTGTTAACAAAAAAAGGATGACGGTTAGTCTGTCACAAACATAAAGGATAAAGGTTGTTTTGTCATTTTCCTCTACATAATTGATCAAAGTGTCACGTTGAAAATAGAAAGCATTTTAGATGCATTGGTCAAAGTCTCTGACGTTGACTTTAGGACATGCTCTTTCCAAATCATTAATTTCAAAATTCAATTAATTTTTGGTAAAAAATATTATTGGACATAGTTTAGACTTGGTTTTAGTTTAATCCTCATAATTCTAATCTTTTCAATAATTTAAATTTTATTTGTAAATGGTTCTACAATCACATGTCCTTATTTTTATCTATGTCAAGCCAACAAAAAGATTCTATTTGAATATTTGTTTTTTTACCTCATTGATGCATTGGTAGACACCGTCCAAGAATCAAGTGGATCAATTATAATTTTCTTTAACAAAACGGTTATATTTATGTTAACATGAACAAAATTTTAAATTATAAAGATCAATAATGTATTTTATAGTAATATTAGGTTCATCTTCTAATTTTACACTTTAATTATATTTATCAAGAGGTGCTTACTTAATGTTCATTAATTAATGTATTAAATTAAAATAAGTTATTTATTATACTAGAACGTCACATTATTAGATAAAATTAGAAAATAAATATTTCATTAATCTATATTTTATTTTTAGTTTTTCAAATCATTTAATCTTTATGCTCTTGAATTAAAAAAAAAAAATCCTATTTTACAAAAGATTATTTTTTAAAAATATTGAGTCCATGCAACTATTTATCATTATCAGTATCATTTCTAAAAGTGATAATTTAACGATTAGTTTGCAAATTTAGCGTTTGTTTATTTATGTCATGGTTAAACTTTAATTAATAAAAAGTAAAGAGTATTAAGCTGGGTTTGGAGGTGACTTTACAATTATAGTTTAATTAGTTACTATGTCTTATCCCCTGCAATTTATGCACTCTGTGGTAGACACCACATTTAAGTGATGCATTAATGTCAGGCATATAATCTCAAATAGTAAAAGATAGACGCCCAAAATCTAATTTTTCTGAGTTTATCTTTTCTAACTACTTGATTCAATCTTAAACATAATTTACATGTGGTTTAAAAAGTGATTATGATATCAAGTAGTTTGGCAAACTTATTTAAACTAAAACAAAAATATAGAATATATGGAGTGAGAGAGAGAGAGAGAGAGAGAGCGCATGTAATTTGGGTAGGAGATAACGTCGTCTACTACGTTGGTGCTGGCTACTCGTGCGAGCTTGGGCCAATCACCGATAATTCTGCGTTTAAATCTTCCATCTAACCCGCAAATGCTCATTCTTCTGGATCATCCCCTTCTTCCTCAATTTCTCAGATTAATTAATTCCTAAGTTTTCATTTGGTTTTCCGCTTTTTTTTAGCTTTGTTAAGTTTAAAGTGGAGTATAAATATCCCTCCTCCCACTCCCAAAGCTACTCTCTCTCTCTCTCTCTCTCTCTGCGATCACTCTCCTGATTCCAAAAGATTTTCCGATTTTCGATTTTTGATTTCTTCGAGCGCCGCCATCCATGGAGTGGATTCGTGGTCGCCAACTTGGTTTCGGTTCTTTTGCGACGGTCTCTTTGGCAGCGAGGAGAGACGATTCTGTTCTCTTTCCCCCTTTGATGGCCGTTAAATCTTTGCAATTCTTCTGCTCCCAATCGCTCAAGCACGAGAGAGAAGTTCTGGATCAACTGGGTTCTTGCCCGGAGATCATTCGATGTTTTGGCGACGATTGCACCGTCGAAAAGGGAGAGAAGTTATACAATCTCATTTTGGAGTACGCTTCCGGAGGCAGTCTGGTGGATCAACTGGGCAAATATGGCGGTCGTTTGCCGGAATCTTTAGTTCGGCGATACACCAGAACTATACTTAAAGGTCTTGATTTCATTCATTCGAAAGGGTTCGTCCACTGCGACATAAAGCTAGGGAATATTTTGATCTTCGACAATGGCGATGCTAAGATTGCGGATTTTGGGTTGGCGAAGAGGGCTAGGGAAGAAATATTAACGGAGAAAGGACAATTTGAGTTGAGGGGAACGCCTCTGTCTATTTCGCCGGAATCCGTCACCGACAACGTGTACGAGCCACCGTGCGACATTTGGGCTCTTGCCTGTGCCATAGTCGAGATGTTCACCGGAAAATCCGCCTGGAATTTCAGCGACAAATTGAACATCTGTGCAGTAATCATGCGAATTGGCGTCGGAGAGGAGTTGCCCGCTATTCCGACTGATTTATCCGAGGAGGGGAAAGATTTTCTGGAAAAGTGCTTTGTAAGGGATCCTACAAAAAGATGGAGTGCTCAAATGCTTCTGAGTCATCCATTTGTAGCGGATGATTCGGTTCCATGTAAGAAATGGACTGTTTCATCGCCGTCACCAAGGTCTCATTTCGAGTGGCCGGAGTGGCCTTCCTCCGAGTTGACAACTACTCTGACTTTGGACTGTTCCCATGCGTTAATGGAAAGCGCAACGAAATCTGATGGAAAATTTGAGGCTGAATTGAAATTGTGCGTGGCTTCTCCGGCGGACAGGCTCCGGCAGCTAGCGACGGCCGACGCACCATCTGATGGGTGGGATTCGGAGGGTTGGATCATCGTCAGGCGATGAAAAAGTTTTGATACATCTGACGGCAGTGATGGATATTTTGTAGTTGGTCGACGGCGGTGATGAGCTTCTGTTAATCCCTTTTTTTTTATTTTTTTATTGTAAATAGCAATTTTTTCATCAATTATTTTTAATTGGAAAGCTAGTGTTGATAAAAAAATTGAGCTGAATTCTCATCTCTTACAATTAATGAAAAAGTATACATATTAACTTCAGTTAAATAGAAAACTGCATTAAATGAGTAATCATTATTTATTACCAATTAATTAAGAAAAACAAAATTATCAATTTCTTAAAAAAAAAAAAAAAAAAAATAGTTAACTTGGTTTTCATGGAATTGAATTGAATCTCAAAAATTAGTCTAGAAAACAAACTAATATTTCTATTACTCCAATTTTCTTTGGGCTAAGTATGAAGTTGTTTTAATTTGGACATATGTACTTGTGATTTTTTTTGCTCATTAGAATTTCCAATATAAATTTTGATGTTCACGTCTTTATCTTTGCTTTTGTTATTTATGTTTAATTATAACAACTCTATTACATTGGAGATGATAATTATTAACTATGGGTATTGAGTTGTGACTTTCTGATTCTTTTCGCTTCAGCGACTTTCAATTTTATATTAATTTTTTCTCACAACAAGCTTGGGAATTACTTGAAAAAGTCAATGTTTCTTTGTTTTTGTTTCTTCATTTAGCAAGAGACTAGCAACATTTTTCTCGCTTCCGAGCTAAAGTGTAAAACCTATAATTTTTAGATTTTATATTTTTTAAAATAAATTTTTTGTTTTGATCAAATCAAATTTTATTGTGTTGACAAAAAATATGCCACGTGTGTTGTGGGTCTTCGGCCATATGTAAAAGGATCAAGTCAATTTTCAATTTGTGCATTTTGTTAAGGGTGGGCAGACCGGTTCTCGGTTCTAGTTCCAAAATTTTTAGAACCGACCATTCGGTTTTCAATTTTAAAAGTGAGGAATTGAAACTGGAACCAGAACCGGAACCGGAACTAAAATCGTAAGGAACCAGACTCGAGTCTCGATTCTGGTTTGTGATTTCGAACCAGTTCATGTACTATCTAAAAATATTTTTTTCTTTTTTTGTATTAGTTGATTTCATCAAGGCCACTGCGTGGCAAGCTTCTCACAAACTATGGTAATCTATGCATTAAAACAATTTGATGTTTTACTAACAAGTGGTATTCCTCGTCATTAAACAGCATACTTGTAGTAATAAAGGAATCAAAAGTTTCTTTAACTTGCTAAAAGCACCTGTCCAAATGAAACTACTTCCGCTGTGCAATGGGAAACTACAATTAGACCAAATCAATCCTTTCAGAGTTAATATTATTTGAATCTAATTATTTCTTATTTTATCAAAGAATCTACTATATTTTGTGTAATTTGATTCCCATAATAGGCAAGGCCAAACTCCATCACAGTGACATAAATAAAAGGGGATTTGGACGCTGCACTCAAGATACTACAGGTCTTTTCAAGATAGTACAGGTCTTTTGTTGGTTATCTTATTCCATATACCATGATTAACTATGGGGTGTCTTCTAACAATGTCTACATCAACACACCCCTAAACTCACCACTCCAGTGGTCCTAAATGAGAATGGAGTTTAACGACAAATAGTTAGCATAAATCAAGTTAGCAGAGTGCGAATCAAGAAAACTTATAAACAATTGATCTTAAAGGACACAAAATAATAAATGAATCGAGAACCTTGAAAAGGCAATGTGAAGATGAGTGAGAGCTCTGCTTGGCTTTACTAACCCCATTTATATCTCTTCCACTGATAACTGATTCTCTACTAGTTCGCAGACCTAGAAAAATCTACCAAAACCGTAATATCAGTACTAGACAAACGTTGACACTCACATTTCTATTGTGGCGACAAACAACTTACCACCTCTATACACAACTATCAGAACCGGAGAAAAAAAACACATACAACATTGAAGAACGAAGCAGGCTCGAACGAACTCGCAACATGACAACCTCCTTTTCCAAATTATCTCTTTCACCCACGATTGCTACTTGATTCTCCATGCTGCCGTCCTCTTTCATCAACCCCTTTTCTACAAGGGCAGAAACCATTGTTGCTGCCGATGCCGACTCTGAGTCGCCAAATCACCCAAATCCCCAATTCTCTTGAAAGTTCAATGGAGAACCATTTTATATCCCCCATGCCATGAGATGGATAGCACAAACTGATTCTCGGTTCCGGTTCTAGTTCCGGAACTCTTGGAACCGACTATTCGGTTTTCGATTCCAAGAGTGAGGAACCAGAACCAGAATTGCAAGGAAGTTTGGCAACCAAGAACCAGAACCGAATCTCGGTTTCGGGTCAGTTCTCAGTTCTTTTCAGTTCTTACCCACCCCTACATTATGTGTTCCCCTATGGCCCAAAGTTATGAGATTCTATTTGGTAAGTTATCATTTTCTTAGATCGAATTTTGTATTTTGTAGATTTGGATTTAAGAATTTTATTTAATATTTATCATATATTAATTTGTATTATATTTATTAAATAAATAAATAAATAATTTTAATTTTTAATTTTCTTTCTTAAAAGAAAATTCTCCTTCCATTGCTGGAGAACGTCCGCACGTGAAGAGAGGAAAGAGAGGAAGAGGAAGGAGAAACTGGCAAGCGAACCTCGTCATTTCTCCGCTCGATTCGTGTTTTAGTCGTTCCGATCTCCATCTTTTGTGAAGAAATTTTGTGGGTAAGTTTGTTTCTAACCTCATATTTCTATTCGAGTTTTCCATTCAATGTCGGTTTCGGATTCGAACTTGGAAACTTGAATCCTTTGTTGTTGTCTAGGTTATTGTCCGAGAATCGGCGAGGGAACACGTTTTTCCTTGCAGTTTCTACTCTGGAAAACCTTGCATGGTCGACCACTAGTTGAGTCTGGTCGATCGAAATACTGCCCGAGAGCCTCTCTGTTTGAGATAGCTTAAGTCCGATCGACCGCTTAATGGGTCCAGTCGACTATGGGTGTTTTTGACATTGTGTCTGCTAAAGCGCAAGAGTCTCTCCTGGATGTCCGCACTAGGCATCCGTGCTGGGTCCAAACGTCCGCATTTGGAATTTCACTTTTGGGCTAGGTGTCCATACCGGTTAACCACAATGATGGTTTGGTCGACCGCAGTAGCCCTTTTGGGTCAAAATTTGTCTCTCAGTGTCACACGTATTGACAAACTTCATGACCATGGTTGTTTCCCTTCCTGTTCGGGTTCCTACGTGGTCCCAGTTAACCGTAGGGTAAATCGTTGATTGCTGCTTGGTCTTGGTTGACCATGGCTGGGTCCCATCGACCATTGTTGAGTCTTGAATGATTACTAGCTTGTCTTATAGATCGTTGTGGGGTTCTGGTTGACCGTTAACATGTCTCTTCAACACTAGATGGTCCCAATTGACCATCATTGAATAGTGTTGATGATGCGATATCCTTGTTGACCTTTGCTTTGCCTTGTTGACCGTTGTGTGGTCTCGATTGGCATCCGTTGTGCCTTATCGACATTTTATGGTTTGGTTGACCACTGTTGTGTCTTGTCAACACTAAGTGGTCCCAGTGGACCATAGTCAGGTTTGTTTGACTCTAGCTATGTCTCCTCGATTGTTGAGTCGTTTGGTTAGGTGTGTCATTTTCGTCGACCGTCACCTTGTTTTGTTGACCAGTGAGTCTTTTTGGTTGTCTGTTGAGGTGTCGGGTCGATTGTTGTTATGTCTTGGTCGATCGCATTGTTTGTTTCTTAGAGTTTGGGTTTAGCGAACCTCATTTGGCTTCGTCAGTCAAGTCTGGTTTTGTATTCCAATCTAGGACTCTTGTCGTATTCCTAGTTTTGAGTTCTAGGTTTTGACGTTGGCTTGGTTTTCAGTTTCGACGATGTCCCTGGTTTTGGTGCCTGCATCTGATGGGTTGAGCGGTGGGTCGGCTTGGCTTGGCTTCTGGTCGTCATTGAGGTAGGGATTTTATACTTGGTTGCCTTGCATTGCATCATGGTTTTCAAAACGTATTTTGTGGGTTGTCACATATGAAAAACATGACTGAGACTGTTTGACAACATGTTAGTTTTTATACTATGTATGTACATGAGTTTTACATGTTTATGTTACGTGCATGATTTTTATGGTGTGATATTGTTCTCATACAGGAGGTTGACTCCTCTTAATACTTTGGACGATTTTTGTGTCAAAGTATTACGAGGATGTCCTTGATACATCTTCTATTGCGTGAAGATATTTTGTTTACACACTGTGTGAAAATGGGTAATAGGGTGGTGTTGACGCGACTCTTTTGTTTCAAATCCCTAAACCTGATAAGGGTGTGTATAATTTGGGTTGTGTCGTCGCTAACTTGTTCACCGACAACCCTTGTGAGTGGCTAGATCTTTAGATCATACTCACAGTACTTTTCGTTGTTCTCATGGGGCGTTGCCATATTTGGACTACCACCTTTCTGTGTCTTTGTATTGGAAGGGTCATTGTGTGACCCTTCTTTTTCATGGATCCTTGTTTTGACTGATGAAAAATGATGAAAACTTATGTTATTATAGCTAGCTAGGTATCCATCAATGTTTTGATGATTGCGTTATCGGTGGCTCGTGGAACATGTTTAATGATAAACATGTTTTGAAAATGATTTTTAAACTCATGCACGGTTATGGTAAGGAATACGGGCAAAGGAACAGACTCGAGCACAACATTTTAATTAGTCATAGTTTTTGAGTAGAAAAGTAAAATCAGTTTTCTTTAAGCATTGCATTTAGTATAAGTTCCATATTGAGTTAATCACTCATCCTTTAGATTATATTTGTGGTAGTTTGCTCTGTGAAGGTGAGAAATTGTCCAGGTGTGGGCCGACCCATATCAGTGGAGGTGCACAATCCCACATCACTTAGGAGAGTAGAAAATGCATGATTTATAAGTAGGGTTTCCCTTCCTACCTAGTATAACGTGTTTTAGGCTAACTCCGAAAACAAAACCGTGTGGGTTTTGACTCAAAGCGAACAATATTGTGATAGAAGCACTGGGTGACGTTGTAATACCCTGATTTTTTGTAACGGAATTAAGTAAAGATAATTGAAAAATTAATTGGGTATAATTGGATAATTGAAGATTTATTTGATGAGAAATTTAATTAGGGATTATTTGGATAATCATTGAAGATTTATTTGGTGAAAAATTAATTTGAGAAACTGAATCAAAGAATTTAAATTGGACTGATAATTATCGTCAAACAATATTTGAAATAAATCGAAAATTGGAATTGAGTCTAAAATAATTTAATTAAACGAAGAATTTAATTAAATAAAGGAGAATGATTAGAAGAAGAATTTAATTAAATAAATTAGGAGGATTAGTTAGAAATTAAAATAAAGGAAATGAATTAAGGGGGAAAGGGCTGAATTGGTTCAGCAGGTGAACCAGTTCAGGCTGGACCGGTTCATGGCTGAAAGAAGAATCAAATGGCTCGCTGTTTTTGAAGACCAGAAAGAGAGAAGGGAGATCGAGAGAGCGGCCGAGAGAGGTGAAGAGAGATTGGGAGAAGGAAATCAAGAGAGAGACCGAGAAAAACGAAGAGAGGGAGACGCAAGGGAGCTCGAGGTTTGGTCGATGTTTCTTCGCTTGTGAGTTGCTGGTGACGACGTAAGGGAGCGTAGACGCTAACCGTGCGGGAGTTAGGGCACGAATTGGACCATATTCCACGGGACGATTTGGAGCGTGTTCTTGCAAGCAGTGAAGTTTCGACCGAGGTAAGTTGTTGAATTTACTCGGTTGATTTCTGTTGTGGGTGTGTGGGGAAATTGCAGTGGTGAATCCGTTGGATGTTGGATGATGGGTTGTCGTTGTGAATTTCAATGATGAACAAACAGTAGCGGCTGAAATGTGCAGGTCTGGTCGACACGAAACTTCAATGGGTGAGGGAGCAAGGTGATGTACGGTCGATATCCATATCGACCTACTGTGAAATGTGAAGGTGGAGTTTTGTCCACTGTGATTTTCCCATGTGTTTATTGTTTTCCAGATGGCAGCTTGGATGGATGCTGTGAAACCCGGCCCAGATTTGTGGGTCCATTTAAAAAAAAAAAAAAAAATTAATTAAGAGGGGAATACATTTTCCTGAAACGAATTCCTCCTCTTCCCCTTCTTCTCCAGATTCTTCGCGAGGGGCGAAGATTTCTTCCCCAAATCATCGCCATTCCTTCAATTTAAAAGCAACCGTTCCACCCTTCACTTGAATCGCCCTCTGTGCAGCTCTCACGGTTCGTAATTTTCTTCTCCGATCGTGAGGTAGTCAATTCGTTGTGAGCCGGAATCGAAGCCCTATTCCGGTAAGTGGTCAGTTTGAACAAATATTTCGATTTATTGGTTGGAATGCTAAGTTTTCTTCTTGATTCATGCAAGAAGTTAATTCGAAAAAGAAGATTTGAGCAATTAGATTTCTCGGACAACTCGGATATTTAGGAGTGAACATCGAATAATGATAAAGCTAAACGCACTAAGGACTGCAGGTAAGTTAATACTAACTATGTTTTGGTCTTCGGACCCTACATCACAAGAATTAGGATTATATGTTGACTGTTTACTATGTTTAAGTTTTTTACAGTTCTGATACAATCAATGCTTCAAGGATTTTAGTATCGATATTTATATGCATCGAAGTTGTATTGCTAACTGCTATATGTTTATTAGAAATTAGGTTTTTTTAATGATTTGTTTATGCTGAGGTATTTATATGATCATGATTTGAGGATTTTAATGGATGAGATAGATTGTATGCACATATCATGGTTCTTAAATGATACGAAAATGGTTTTATGCATAATTTTGAAAAGGAAACAGGAACAGATAAAATGAAAAAAATAAAAGTAAATGAATAAACGGAATAAATGGTAAAAAGGTCTCGTGGGTAGGAGTGGCCTGTGTGGCCCAACTTCCCTAAGTCGTGATGGATGATATGAGGATGTGAGTTGTTAGTTGGTCCTCGATCGACGTTGAGGCTGGCCAACGCACGGTGTATGCGAGGTCGTTTAAGTGTTGATGCGCACGGCTGCTAGTGTGCTACGATTGATGTCGGAGTCGATTGTTGTGCTTTGATACGTACAATCGCTAGTAGAGTTTTCAGTCGATGCCTGAGCTGTTATATTGGGGGCGTGGGGTTACTATGTATTGATGTGCACAGTAGCCGATATGCGGGTCGATTGATGTCGAGCTCTTATAGCAGTTCACCGATTGATATCGGAACCTAGTGCATTGATGTTCATAGGTATAGCGGTTCGCCGATTGATGTCAGAATCGAGTGCATTGATGTGCACAGTTATGACAGTTTGTTGATTGATGTCGGAACCGGGTGTATTGATGTATACGAGACTAAAAAAGAAAAGGAAAAGAAAACAGAAAACAGAAAACAGAAAGATAAAGAAAACGAGAAACGAAAATGAAAAATGAAAAAGGATTTCAAAGATGCAAAACATGTTTGTGTTTTATTTCATATGACCTACTGAGCGTTAGACTCATTAGTTTAAGTCTTGTTGATGTAGGTATACGTACAAAAACAGATTTGGAGCAGTTGATGAAGAATTTGCGCGTACAAATCTTGTGGCTGGCTGCACTAAAAGGATTTAAATGGAAACAAATTATAAAATATTTTGTAATATAATTAAATTATATTCTTAAATATTTTGTTTAATTAATAAGTCTTCTGCTCCATTTTCTAAAAAGTTTTCAAGAAAAGAATTCTAATTAACGTTTTAATAATGGTATTTAATTGAAAACAAAAAAAAATTTATTACTTCCGTTGCAATTTGTAAAAATATTTTAAGTAAAGAATTTTAATAATCAGGTTTTATGAAAGAAAAATCTTCTGATGTTTTTATAAAATTTTTTTTAATTTTACGTGATTTTTAAAGTAAATAAAAATCGGGTTGTTAAAGACGTACAAATGGTATTAGAACAAAACCCCAATTGGAAGTGTGGCCGACAAGAACGTCGCGTACCATCCCCTTTTTCCATTTAGCTTTTCATTAAAAATTTTTCTTTTTAAACTTATTCGAAAAGACGTGAAGGAAAAATCAGAGTGAACAAAAGTGGAAATCTTTATAAATATGAAAACATGCAATCACAACTTTAAAGTTATTTTAAGCAAACATCATCAACGGACTTTAAAATCAAACTATTTAAAACATTTAAAAAAAAGTACTTAAAGTCCTTGAAAACATTTAAATACACTTTATTTCATTCATGAGCCATAACCCCCAAGGTCAATAGGCGCCTGGTAACACAAGCCCTCATCGCGTCATGCTCCTTCCACATACACTTCATTAGAATCACAATCATCACCTACATCATCTCGTAGTTCTCTTAAGCATCATCGTCACTAATCCCCTCAATCTTCAACATCTATTTACGTTTATTAGGTATATTTTATTTCGTGCAATGCATGCATATGCAACCCTATCAAAACATTTCTACTCATGATGCACGTCATGAATGTACGTCACACACACTTCATACTATATTTTGAGAAAACAATACAATTTATTCAACAAACTATTGAAGCATTAAACTGCAAAACAACTTCAATCAATCCTATACATGTTGTAAACTAACATCTCAAAAAGGTAGAAATCAACACGTTCAACATTATTTCTAATAGTTTCCATCAACACAATATCAAGCAAGGATCAATTCTAACTACCAAATTGTGTAACACTATTTATTCTACTATGTTGCATGTACACCAATCATCACAAAGGAAACAAAGAATCATGTCACAAAACAGTTTATCCAACATAGTTTTATACAAGTATTTTAACATTCTCCTATATGCGTTATATTATCAAGCAATAGATTGCAGTAATTAGTAAACCAAAATTAGGAGAACAACATGCCTTATTCATCTATTGGACATAACAAAACAAAGAAAGCGAGACTAACAAAAATAATCCTACCATCAATAGATTCTCATCGCACAGAGGGTGATTCAACTCCAACAAAACATTATTATCAGCAAGTTTTCCTCAACAAATTTAATCCATGTTATTCTATAAATGAACTGGAAGCGATCTAACAACAGAAACTCTATCATTAACAAGATTTATCAATTAGTAGAACAATACATTGCACAATCTCAGACAACAAACTCAAACCAATGATCAGAACCATATCAACAAATAACACAAAACCATCTTATTCTTATAATGTAGGCCACCTCTAGCAAAAGACACGCATAATCTCTCACCTGGCTTTGCTAATCTCTTTCCTATCGACTTCTCCCGCAACACCGCACAAAACACAACAGTATCCTCTAAGGAACAAAACACGCAGAGCTTGAGTGAACACTAGAAAACTGTGTTTTTCTTCTACGAATTTCCTCAAATGACTAATATATATTCGTTACAAGAAGATCACAAGTCGCAAACATTCAATTTGCAGGTACCCCTTTGATTTCTAGATGACGGTTAACCATTTTTTGGGTGACTATTTATGTCCCGATCAATCACTCTCTTCCTGTGATACATCGCAAATCATTAGAATTAAAATCTCCACAACCATGATCGACCGCAATTCATTGACGATTAATCGCAAATCTGCCTTTTCCAGAAATACCGGTTGATCACCGCCTTAGTAGACGATCGACCGCTAGCAAATTCGCTACAATCTGTATAGATTTTTCTTTGGAATCAGTCAATTGCCCTTTAGTGGAAGATCGACTGCTTCAGAAATTGCTACTCTCTATAATATTTTGCTTTGGAGATGGTCGATCACCATCTTTCAGCTGATCAACCGCTCACCAAAAGCTTGCTCTCTGTTATTTTCCATCATGAAGGAGATCGACCGCCTATTCCATGGATAGACTACAATCATGTAAAATCCTTATTCTCTCCATTTCTTGCTAATTCTTTCAACATATAAATAATTGCACTACACCATTATCATACAATTTATCCTTAAACCTCAATAAACTCATCATCCTCAACGACATAAACGACTCAGAGTTACAATTTCACTACGACCAAACACCACATTACACAGAATTGAAGTTTTACAGATAGATGAATTTTTCAGGTATTACATGTCGGGTCTCCAAGGGGGGTAGTTGTGGCAGTCCACTCTATGAAGGCCAAGAATGACCAGGTGTGGGCCAACTCGTATTAGTGGGAGTGCACAATCCCACATTGCTTGGGAGAGAAAAAAATACATGGTTTATAAATAGGATTCCCGCCCTACTAAGTATAACTCATTTTAGGCTAAACCCAAAAACAAAACCGCTCGGGCTTCGACCCAAAGCAGACAATATTGTATTGAGAGCACTGAGTGATGTTACAAATGGTATAAGGGTGAAATCCTAATAGGAAATGTGGCCAACGAGGACGTTGAGTTCCCAAGGGGGAGAGATTGTGACAGTCTGCTCTGTGAAGGCCAGAAATGGCCCAGGTGTGGGTCGACCTGTAATGCCCCAAACAATAAATCTTTTTTTTATTATGATTGTAGAAAATCAGGTCCTTTAGAAACTCATGCAACAAGAAAGTCTTTATGAAAACTTCTTTTGGATTCAGAGTTTAGTAAAGCTTAACCTTTAATAATTACATTTTCATATTCTTTTAAAAATCATACAACAAAAGCCTTTAAGAAATTCGTTTAAAATCTAAACGTAATAAAACCTATATTTTAAAATAACCAGAGACATTTATAGTTTTTTTCTTTATAGATTTATCATAAATAAATCGTAACAAATATTTACATCATTAAAATTCATCTTTCTTAAATTCTCACCCACGCTCAAATTTACTTGGACAACGCTTTAGCTTCGCCTATGAGAAGCCATCTTCAATCGCACTATCAACAAGTTCTTTTCGTCAAACTCTTTAATCTCCTTTATTTTCCTACATCACAGGGTATATATAATGAGTCTAATACTCAGCAAAGAATATAACAATAAACATGAAACATACAATGTAATAACCCGAATACGCAATGTAATCAAACTTTGGAGATATATGTATATTACATTGTGTATTTGTACTTGTTAAATTATGACATGTATTCATGGGAAAAATATTATGGGATAAAGGTTTAGTGGAGAAATGTGAGAGAAATGGGGAATTTGGCTTATGAAGACGCATGCGGACACCATGCAGACTAGAATCAGCATCCGCACAAGCGAGAATTTTTCATTGGACGAAGCAGGATGAAATTTTGCGTCCTGACTGTCCAACAGGACATTTGCGGATGAGTGCGGACGACTCGAGGATGAGAGATGTCATCCGTAAGAGTGTAGGACGCCACTCTAGCACGTTGGGACGCATCAGGACAAAGGCCATGTTTCTATCTTGACTTTCAGACGAATCTAGACGCTGGCAAGAGTGTCCGATTTGAATCTGTCTGATTTTTGGACACTTTCAGATGAACGCGGACACAGTATGAGGATGTCACATTGCATCCGAATGTCTAAATCTGCCTTGAAATTTTACACATGCTGACGAATGCGGACGAGCCATCACGTTCGCAATCATTCGAATCATCGTAGATTTGCGACAGAAACTAATTTAAAATCAGAGGAAATCAACGATTAACGAATAGAAACGAGGCTCCTCGACACAAATCTCCCTCCACCACAATCCAACTAGCAGGAACTATCTCCTGCACCCTTCCTGCTGGATGTATGGATGGTTTCCCTAGGTGAGCTCCTGCCTATTTATCTCTAGTAAGCTCCTCCTCCTGGACACCTTCTTCTTCTTCCTTGTTTAGTTCCTACGCGTGAAGGATAGTCCAAGGAGTTAGGAAGCAGCTGTCTGTGAGAAGACTTATTTAGTTAGGTAAGGATTTGGGGTAGTCTTTAGCCATTTGGAGGCCCTACACCCAAGTAAAGTGTGCGTGAGTGAATGTTCTTGCTATAGAGTTCTGTAGTTCCTTTAGTTGCCCTATGATTCTGTGAAATATTTTGGACTTACTCTATTAGATACCTTGCTGTAGTTTGTCTCTAGCTTTGTTGAAAATTTTCCTTTGGCTGTTTATAACCTCTGTGAACTTTGTTAATGTATTTTCTTTTACTGCTATGACTACTATATGACTTAGGTGATGGAAAATGGACAACGAACTAATACAATATAAATTTATGACTTGAACTGATGAATCAAACCGGTCTAAAGGGAATGATATGCACGCATGAATTGTTAGTAAATTTTCAAAATATCAACTCTGTTTTGATTCTCACATTTCCTGTTAGTTAGTAGACGTAACTCATAAATGTGGTCTTTCTTGGCTCTAGGAGATATAAACTTGTTGTACACCTGATGATGCATGATAAATCACTATTTTCTATCATATGCTTGCCTATTGTTGTTTTTTGGTTCTGGTTAGGAGATATAACCTTGCTGTAATATGATGAAGCATGATATGTAGTTTATTCCGTCACATTACATTGCTGTTTTATTCATCATTGAGAAGCATGTTTTACTGTTTTGTTCGTTATTGCTTACTGCTGTATAATGTCATTTAAGGAGCATGTTTTCGCTGATTCTGTTTCGATATTATTACTGTTGTTTGTAGTTGTTTTAAGAAGCACGTTTTGCTGTTCCGTTTCGATATTATTACTGCTATTTAAAGTTGTTTTAAGAAGTACGTTTCGCTATTCTGTTTCGATATTATTACTGCTGTTTATAGTTGTTTTGAGAAGCACGTTTCGCTATTTTCGTTTCGATATTATTACTGCTATTTATAGTTGTTTTAAGAAGCATGTTCCGCTGTTTTGTTTCGTTATTTCTTACTGTTGTTTATAGCCGTTGAAGAAGCATGTTCCGCTGTTCTGTTCAATATCATTGCTGTTGTTTGGCCATCATTCAAAAGCATGAATCAATTGTCCGATTTTGTTCGTTATACACTACGATTTTAATACGTCGTTAAGAGCACGTTTTGTCGATCTATTCCGTTTGTCATATGTTGCTGATTGTTATTTTTATTTTGCCTTATATTGTCTAATTACTGCCGACACATGTAACACGCCATCATTAATGCCTACTTGAATTCTTGTCTTTGTTTAATAGCACGTTCGGTTCGCCATATCTACATGTTCTTTATAACTGCTCTATAATTATTTTAGTATGCCTTTGATCTTTTCATGTATCCTTAAATCCCGCCATTTAATCATTGAATTGTTATCCCTTTAAATCATCATTGTTTACCTTCCGTTTATGCGCAATTCCATTTATGTTAATGTTACGTATACTGCATCATATATTGTGCTAGTTAGAGGGTTGAGTCATTATGCAGCATGTTAATAGAAATCAAGTAGGGAGTACCACTGGGTGGTACTCACACATGCATAAGGTGAGGGAAAAATTTCGAAGAAAATGATGAGAAAAAGAAGAAAAATGGGAGTTGGAGGGCGGATGGGAGCGGATCTAGTCCGCGACTAGGTGAAGCTGTAACGACCCGGATTTTTCATAATTCCTTTAAAAATGCATAAAAATTTGAAAATTTTCTTTTTAAAACAAGACGTATCAGAGTGTGTCTAATCGGATTGCTACTGACTCTTTCTTCAAACTCGTTTTGAACCAATTCATAAAAATGCAGAAGCGTTATAATAAAATCATTGATAGAAAACGTTGCAGAAGCGTAAATAATGCGTTTAGAATGAAAACTAAACTATTGAGTAAAACCAAAGTGCTAGGCAATTAAATACAATTTAAAATACTTAATTTAATTACATTTGTTTCTCCTTTTACCCTTAGCCTGGCCAGCTCGAGTCACGCGTGTTCGAAATCTTTCATCCCTGCTTCGTTATGTGTTTGTCATCTACTAATTATCTGTTCGTCATTGTACCTACACCACAAGTAATACGTGAGCCTAATGGTTCAGTAAGGAAAAGGGGTTAATGCAATATGTTTATGACTCTCTTTAGTTCATTTGGAATGAGAGCCACTCATACCAATTCTTTCATTACGTTTCTTCTTTCTTTTTTTCTTTATTTACTCATACTTCGAGCTGGAGATTGGAAGACCCATATGGGATGGTATAGTGGGTCGGACCTAACCTCTTATGGACAACTAGGTCCCGTTCCCGATAAGGTAAGGGCATTACCTAATTGTCAGACTAGGACCGCTACCCATCCGCCTCCCAACTCCCTTATTCATTTTCTTCGTCTTTTCTTATCATTTTACTTTCCTTACTATGCATGCGAGTACCACCCCGTGGAAGTACTCCATACTTTGTTTCTATTACATGATGCAGGACCTTACATTCTCAACGTAACATGATGCATGATGCGTATAACATAACTTTAACAAAATTGAAGTGCACAGAAATGAAAGTAACTAAAATTAAAGGCGCATATAAAAGCATTATAGGAACTGAAGCACATAGCAATACATGGAACAATTATGATATCAAATTGAAAACATCAAATGAACAGGATGGAACAATAAAGTAACATACGACCAATTACAATTAACTAAAACATGCTCATTGAACTAAGCTAGGTTAAACACAGAAACATGCTGTAGGCAACGAATACGGAAACATGCTTGTAAATTGGAAATTCCTATTCTAGTTGATTAAGCATACTTTTATTTTAATTAGTCAAACAGTTATATTTAAAAGTCTAGTTATTATCATGGTTAATTACATGCTCAATTATTTAATTAACATGTTCAAGGTTTAGTTATTAATTAAACATGCTTGGGTTAATTTCAATCTTACGTTGATTACTTACTCTAGTTAAGCTAACTAGCACGTTCAACAGATTATTTATGCTAGTGAATTGATCATGTCATCTAATTAAGCATACTGGTTAGTTAATTATAAACATGCTAATCTGTTAATTTCATGTTCAAGGATTTGTCATTAATTAAACAACTAATTACACAGGCCCAATTTATTAATATATTGTCATCCTATTTATAACTAACACACTTGATGAAGTGATTAACAACTATGAATTGAACTACTAGTAAACATCAATTTAGTTTACATGTTTTAATTAACTAACTTAGGATTCTAATTGGTTAACATCTAAACATGTTTGGCCTAGTAGATTAATATGCTTATTAATCTAACATGTATATTCAACAAGGGAATGACACAACAAGGGAAGGGCAGAACAATTTGCGACAACAATATCAATTGAAGGAAATAGCACAGTTAAATGACAGCAAGTAGATTAGGCAGTACCATTCATCATTTCACACTTTAACCATTCATTACCCTTTTTACGTTCATCCTTTTTCTCTATAAAGCAATGCATTCAATCACTAAATAATGCAACTCAACAAAAAGGGAAAATATCACAAAACTTAACAAAATCTACAGAGTACTAACAAATTTATGCTATCAATCAACACGGGGAATGTCTACAGCAGATAAACCAACAGAGGAAGTAACTACGACACAACTAATCATAAAACTCACGCACTCTACTTGTGGTGTAGGGCCTCCACAGGCCAAGATACACCCAAGTTCCGTACCTCAATTATTTAACGTGTATTGGTGTTTAACTGTCATCTTCCTTTTCTCTTTTTCCAATACCTTCATAATTAAAAATATCTATCATTAGTAATTACGACTTATGATTTTCCCTACCCTTAGTTACATAGAATTTCTAGGAACTTATTGACACTTAATAGAACATAGCTTATTCCGATAAATTAATCCAATTACCGAGGCTTGTTTCCACGTAACCTAGCACATCCATATTTATCAATGTCCAACAATCCAATGATAGAGCACTTTGTACATATATTCAATTTTATCATCCTCCTACGTCCAATAATATGTTTCAAACTATCAACTAACATTGCATATCAAGACAGATCACAACAATGCTCTTTCATAAGAACAATCATCAAATCTAGCCGATCAACAGAAAATAGGTTATGACTACACACAACAAATTGTTCAAGGACCTCGCTCAATGGTATCCCAACGCATACATCAACAACATAACCCATTCTAATTCATAACTTGAAAGGGAGGGATTCATACCAATAGAATGCCCGAGAGCAGCATCTAGTCTTCATAAAATCATAAGTTCTCACTCTGTCCACTCAACTCATCCGGGAGCTGCTAACCTCGCGAGCCCCTGCCAACACTGATCTGAAGCTCACCACCATCTCCCCATCACAAAATCGAATCACACATCACAAGCAACTGAGGCGTTTACCTTGCATAACTGCGGAGAGGAAATCGTAGCCAACCTATGAAGGCTAGCCCATCATTCGTTCGTTTGACGTTCACTTGACCGGAACAAACCCAAAGCCAAGCTCGCAGACCTCGTCGCCAACCACAAATCGCAGCAGTCTCGCGCTGGAAAGAGCCAGCAAAGTCAGAAAACCCGAATAGACAGCAGCTCAAGTCGTCGAGATCATTGGTTCACCTCTGCTGTTTGCCAAAATTGCTCTCTCCCTCCCCTACGATTTGTCTCTGTCGGCAGCCCTAGGCCTCCCCCTCTTCTCGAATGTCTTCTCCCTCTCTTCAGCTCTCTCTCTCTCTCTCTCTCTCTCTCTCTCTCTCATTCTCCCTCTTCATCGGCCCCTCTCTCCCTCTTCATATTTCTGTTATGCAGATTCGAAATGGCCGGAGGCAAATCCTGCCCCATTAACAGATGCCTCGAACCGGACCAAGCAGTAGTGAACTAAACCGGTTTAACACTCCCATTTAATTTCTCTTTTAATTTCCTCATTTTAATTCTAATTAATTAATATTAAAATATATTTAAGTGTTAAATATTCGTATCGAATATTAACCGACCCAATTTCTAACTTCTGACTTATCCTAATTATCGTTAAAAGATTATTAAAGGTCCAATTTAAATTTCTGAATTCTATTTCCTTAGTTGATTTCTATCAATTAAACTTCCAATAAATTATAAACTAACGGTTGCGACTTTTGTAACACCCCGATAATTATCCAACTTAATCTAAAATTCTCAAATTATACTTCAATTATACTTATTAAATTCCAATAAAAAGTCAGGGTGTTACAGAAGCCCCATACCTTGACGGGAACAGGGACTTAGTTGCAAGTAAAGGGTTAGGTCCAACCAATTATTCCATCCCCTAAGACCCCTCCAATCTCTAACTCGAAGTATGAGTAAAGAACCAACGAACCCACGATTTAATGAAAAGGATTGGTTTGGGTGGCTCCCATTCCAAAGGTACTAAAGAGAGTCATATGCATTTGTATTAACCCATTTCCTTACTAGGCTTTAAGCTCACGTCCTTACTTGTGGTGTAAGTAATGAGGTGATTATGCCAGGAGCAGAGGATGAGGCCTTACCCATGGAGCCTGCAGTGTGTTTGGAGGAAACGCGACCCTAGCAGGAGTATGGCCCAAGGAAAGGAAAAGCGTCTATTTTGTAAGGGCTTAGGAACAAGCACGTTTTGTGAAACGTTAACTATTGCCATGATCCTTGTTTTAAGTATTAAGTAGGTTACATTTTCAACCCTGAACCAACACTAATATTTTAATGTTTTAAGCAGTATTTCTATTTCCGTTTCCATTAATTTTTATAATTTTAGTTTTCCGCAATTTAGTGAAAATTGAGATAGGTTTTAAGTGACGATCGGATTTTTCAAAAAGAGAACTCTGATTTTCAAATTTTAAAAAGGTTAGAGTGAAGATTTTAGTCGGTTATCAAAAATTTTAAATTTCACGTATTTTTAAGAAATTATGAAAAATCGGGTCGTCATATACAAAGTGCAACATATGATGTGTCTATGCGATGCAACATGTAAAAACAGTCTTTCTTTCAGTCCTTAGTCTTTCTTTTCTTTTCCTTTCACTTTATAGTCTAATCGTTTGGGACATCAGTCTAAGGGAGAGTGATGCTATTTTTTCCACCTCATGCGGGACACCCAACTTGAACCCTACCCAAAACAATCATTTACATTTATTTAGTCCATCTTTTGTTTCTTTATAATCTTTCTTAATGAAAACGTTTTTCATGAATACATGTACATTCCTATAGCATAAAAACAATGTAACATGCATGAATAATAGCATGTCCTCGATCCACAGCCTGTAGGCATCCTCATTCATAACATAAGCAGTTACAGTAAACATGTCATCAACCCAAAGTTATATACATAATAAAACATCAGCCAATATCATAATAGATCCTCAAACACGTTTATCATCATGAAAATAGATTCATCTAATAGTTATAACAAATCCTCAACCCTCAACAGTTGGTGGACATCAACTGTGTTAACAGTATACTAGTAGTTCCTAGAAACAACACATATATCGAAACTAAGCTTTAACCTCTATTTTGACGCATCATAGGACATAAAAGCATCATCAACAATTAACCAACAGTACGTGAACAAGATTGTAACACCCTAAATTTTGAAGTAGGATAATTATCGGGGTATCACCAAGGACGTGTTTAGAGCATTAAGTCTAGGGGAATTTTCGTTACGTTTTTCCCGTGTATGTGATGTAATTAAAGGATGGGGTAATTGAGATATTACATTGTGTATTTATACATGTCATTTTGTGACATGTATTTATGGGAAAAGTGTTATGGGATAGGAGTTAAGTAGGAAAAATGTGAGAAAAGGCTGTTTTGGGCATTGTCGGACGCTTGAGGAAGAGTTATATCATCCGCAAGTGCATTGTATGGCGTCCCTGACGCTTGGGATGCATGAGGATGGGAATTTTGTGTCTTGATGTGTCTGGAAGTTGACTTTCGGACGCGTGCAGACAACTTGCGGAGGAGACGTGTCGTCCGCAAGTGCATTGCACGTCGCCCTTAGCCTTGGGACGACTCAGGACGCGATTTTGCGTCCTAACTGCACCTGTGTCACGGACTTTCGGATGAGTCCAGATGAATGAGGATGCTAGTATCTTCGTTCGCATTGAATCTATCCAAAGTTTGGACACTTTCGAACGATGCGGACGTGAGGTGTGGACGCCATATCGCGTCTTCAAGGCCAGTGTGGAAGACTCCGAACGGGAGTGGCCTCTGTTTGCAGACGCCAAATTGCATCCAAATGCGATGTTTGGACGCATGCAGATGTGGATTAGCTGCGTCCGATTTGTCTATGTCCATTTTCTAGACACATTCGGATGCATGCAAACGCATTATACGGACGCCATTTTGCGTCTGAATGTCTTCTACAGATAGTACAGACGAGGGTGGAGACACCATTTCTTGTCTGTGACCACGATTTAGCCTTATGATTTTGTACATACAGACGAATGTGGACGAGACGAATGCGTCTGCACTCGTCTGAATTAGTCCAGACCTACGAATAAATTAGAGTAAAAATGATGAAACGTTGTCGTGTAGCCATTAACTCCCTCGACAGAATCGACTCTCCACCACCCTCGACCCATAGGTCGCCGACCTCCCCTGGCTGGAGCCGACCTCTCCTCCCCTAGGCGTCCCTTCCTGCATCCTCCTCTAGGTAAAAGCCATCCTCTCATTCTTTCTCTGCCATTTTCCATTCCTACGTACGAAGTTCTAGAGATTGAGAGAAAGAGCTTCCAGTGAGAGCCTTCCTTCCAGTGAGAGAGAGACCTGCGAGAGTGAGTTTTTGGAGTGAGTGAAATTGTGAGTTAGCCTTGGTGGGTTGAGTGTGAAACGTGAGTGAAGGTTTGGAACTGGAGCTGCTGCTGCGAGCTGGGAAGTGAGCTGCTGTAAGGAACTGTGAGGCTAGGAGTGCTGCTGTCCCTGAGCGTTTAGTTCATCAATCTAGGTAAGGAAATAGGGGTGTCTTGGCCATGTGGAGGCCCTACACCGTAAGTAGAGTGCATGAGTTTTATGTTAGTCCCCTGAAATGCTTACTACTTTGTAGATGATAGTTCCTTGGATTACTTGCTGTTGTTATTCCCTTATTGATTTCCTTGTTGTAGATATTTCCTGTGTTGATAGTGTAGTTCCTTTGTTGATGGTTCTGTGGTTTGTTCTCTGTTGTTCGTTGTTGTTAGTTCTGATATTTCTTTTGTTGTGAAATTCAGTTGTCAATGTTTTACTTGGATAGACAATTGATTAATGAGAGTTATAACTTGAGGAGTATGAACGAGTGGAGAACTATACCGAGAATAAGCATGTTCTATAGTGTTACTTGCTATTATTTACTTACGATACCTTTTCCTTATTCATGAGACATATGTTGCTCTATTGTTGGTTCTGTTTCTCACTATTTAATCTCCATGTGTAAATCATAATCATTATGTTTAAACAACTGGTCTAATAATTCTGCATAGGTTAATAAGCATAGTTAAATAGTTAGCATGTTTAATTAATTAACTGAGCATGTAAAAGAACTAATAATTAATTAGAATAACAATGTGTAATCTTATGTGAGCATGGTTAATTAACTATTAAGCCTGTTAATCAACTAGGGTAATTAACTAGATATTGAGCATGTTAACTAGTAATTAACTAGACTTGATCATGACTAATCAAGTATGTTTAATCAACTAGCCATGCATGTTTAATCCATTAAACTATTAAAAGCATGTTTAATTTACTAGCATGTCTAACTTCCCAAGCATGTTTAATTAATAACTAATCCTTGAGCATGTAATTAACTAACTAGTTGGGCATGTAAATTAACTAGTTGAGTATGTTTAATTAATTTGGTTGCTTCTTGATGTATGACAATTAACTAATTGACCTAATTAGAGCAATCAACCAAACATCGAGCATGTAATCAACTAGAGTGAATTAACTGGTAATTAACTAGACTTGAACATAACTAGACAAACGTGTTAATTAACTAACTAATCTAAAGTCCTTGAGCATGTTAATTCATTAGAGTAACTTATTAGACTTGAGCATGTTAACTAGTTTAAATAAATCAACAAATAACTAATCCGAGCTTGTTTAATAGTTTTTTAATCTATAGTTGTTAATTTCCTTCTTGAGCATGTAAATTACCTAAGAAACTAGAATAATCACCTAGAGTAATAAATATAGGGAGCATGTAAAATGACTAGGAAATCAACTAGGATAATTAGTATGTTAATTAATAGTATGTTTTGAATTCTCTTTCTGTGCTTCGCTGTTTACAATTCAATATTATAATTGTTCTCTGTGTGTGCAATTAAATTATTGGTTGCCTTCCTTTCTGTGCGCTTTCAATTATGTTATTCATTATGTGCGTAATTTCAATTATAGTTACTTTTATTCCAATGAGCATTTCAATTTCTATTAATGTTCTGTTATAACGCATCATGTATCATGCTAGGTTGAGAATGTATGGTCATGTATCATGCTAATAGAAATCAATAGGGAGTGTCATCTTAGTGATCGTACTCACTCATGCATAAGTGAGGTAAAATGTTATGAAAATGAAGAAAAAGGGAGTTGAGGTAAATGGATAGCTCGGAGCTAGTGTGACAGCTAGGCCAAACCCTCACCTCATCGAGAAAGGGACTAGTGTGCACACAGGAGGTTAGAGGTCGATCACGCTATGCCATTTCAAAGGACAACCCCCAATCTCCAGCTCGATGTACGAGTAATGACTAATGAGCTAATGTAAAGTAATAAATGAGTAAATGACTTAATGAAAGGATTGGTTTGGGTGGCCCCCATTCCAAAATGGACTAAAGAGTGGCATTTCATATTGCATTAAATCATTTTCCTTACTAAGCCTTTGGGCTTACAGTTTACTTGTGGTGTAGGTGTAGGTACTTGTATACAAAAACGATAAACAGATAATAAGCAGATAATAATAACACAGGGATGAGGATTTACACGCATGCAGGACTCGTGGCTGGCTAGACATAAAAGAGTAAAATAAGGAACAGTTGTACTTTAATTAAGTTTTATTGTTTTGAATTTAATTGCTTAGTTTCTCTCATTAATATTATTTACGCTTCTGCAATGTTTTAAATGAATGATTTTTTATAACACTTCTGCATTTGATTAATTGGTTTTCATAATGAGTTTAAAGAAGGGTGAGTAGCGGTCCGATTTAGCGTCGCACTCTGATATGTTTTAAAAGGGATTTCAAAGGAGTCTTTTCAAATTTTAAATTTTCACGCATTTTAAAGGATTTACGAAAAACTGCGTCGTTACAAAGACACAAAAGGGCAGCAGTTACAACCTCATCATTAATGTCAATACAATGAGAAATATTTAAACCAACAGTAATAACAAGATCCGTGGGGGCATATATCAATGTAAACCGAACCATCTAGCAACCGTAACAAAATCCCCAAAACTCCATTAGTTATTGCAATCTAAGTAGTACCTCAACCTGTAAACTAAAAGGGCATCGACGACATACTAAAAAATCCTCAAGAACAATAATAACTGGGAATAAGCTACATCTATCTTCATTTCCATATAAAGTAAAAATATCCTCGAGTTTCGTAGCATAATAAAAACATCAACAACACAATATATTCTCTAGAAAGTAGACATGCATTAGTAAAGAGATCATCAGATCCTCCTGAGTTTTTCAAATAAATACATTAAGACAGAACCTCACATTAATAAAACATAATTCCTAAAAACAGAATTTCTATTTGTAAATCACAGAATATAACCAATCCATCACTAATTCTCAATAGTCATATTCCGAACAGAATTTCATTTACCAAATCATAGAGATCACAAAGTTTCCAAGTCAGATATATCAACAGCCATATCCCAAAACAGAATTTCAAACTCTAATGATTGAGGCAATAATCAATATCACCCTTCAACCATGTTCTCTAGCTCTATGTGAAAAACAGTATTCTAACTTTAAATCTGAATATAAGACCAGAAATTCTCTTAACGATGTGGGATTAAAATCCCTCAATGTATACAAATTATTACATCTAGGCATAAAACAGGGACCAACTTGTAACACTTATAGACTTTTCCTATAATTTCCCATTTCCATTTTTTATGCAAATACACAAACTATCAACTTATGAGCTTAAGCAGTAACCAATATGCATTAAAAGTTCCTCTACGGATTTCTTAACTACTGGGTTTAACAAAAACCATTCAATTCATAGTATCAACTTCATAGTCACCACAGTGAGAAAAATCACGATCATCAGAATCCCTACAGGCTTGTGATGTAGGGCCTAATACCCAAGTAAATCATATATTTCTTACCTGGAAAATTGATGCTGCAAAAAAACTCCAAGACAAGTCGTCACTTTAATTCTAGATAGAAACAGGACAATTGGTTAGGGAAAACAAACACCCACACTCAGCTAACCATAATAACCTCACGGCAACACACGGGTACCGCAATTAGTCAAAACCAATTAAAGGTAAAACCCTTACCTGAACTGTGATGCCGACAAAAAATCTCCAAGGCAAGCCGATCACAGGACTTCCTTCACTGAGACAGAACCAAAGATTAGCGGAAATGGGCTTACAAAATTAACCTAGCATCAACGATCAATCTCCTAAACCAACTAACCTAGCCTTAACATAAAATTTCTCACCTTCAAGTTTCCTAACAATCACCCGAGGAGAACGTTTACACAACACTCGACCGATGAGGGTAAAAACTTCAACAATCGGCCAAAGAAAGCAGAAAAGAGACAAGTTTCAACTCTTTCAGCCATTCACTTCAAATAACCGTCCGATCGTAGGAACTCCACAACCGAAACTCCAGCTCGTAGTTCCTCGCAGTCGGTTGAGAGAGAGTGGGAATGAGGGTCGATCTCAGTGACCACGGCAAAGGTCGAGAGAGAGCAACCACCTAATGTATCATCCAACAGCTGACAATCCAACCATGAAAATGACATCCGACTGATGGACCATGTCTACGCCTATAGAGGAGGGGAGGTTCGGTGAATC
>CM039483.1:14128537-14322552 GCA_022433065.1 Begonia loranthoides
GGGGGGGGGGGGGGGTGTGCGTGAATTAGGTGTGCTAACGTTTTTGTGCAATAATTAATTCTTTAACCATAAGTGATTTATCAATAGCAAATATGCAAGCAATAAACACAAATATAAGAGAGATAGGGATTGAAAGTTGACAACAATGTTGTTCACGTGATTTGAAAATCCCGGCCTATGTCCGTGCTCCAAGCTTTCCACTTGGAAATGTTTGACTTCACGAGTGTTAACCAACCTTTTACAGAAAAATTCTCAAGGTGTCACCCTTCTCTTGACTATTCACAGGGCGTCACCTTTTTCGTTCGATTATAAGAATTGCAGAAATGAAAATTACACTTTAGAACCTAACTCTCAAAGAGAAAATCTTAAGTAAAGGATTGAGAGAGTTAGACTTTTGCACTCTTTTAATAAGTGAGAGAATGAGTATAGAATTCAGTAGCATTTTGGTAGGATTCTCACTTCTTAATTTTAGCCTTAGAGTGCCTTCCATTTATAGACTCACCTCAATCGGTCGACCAATTCCTTTTTGGTCGACCTCATCCGACCTTTGGAAACTAGTCATTGCATTGTCTAGCATTTCTAGTCGACCACATGCTCGACCGCTAAATCGACCACAGATCTAATGGGCAATCTGTAATATGTTACGGTCGACCATTTTCTTCTTGCTCGACCACTTCGTCGACTGCAGATTTGAGAAGCAATTTTTCTTTAAAATTGGTAGACCAAATCTTCTGTTCTCGACCACTTTGTTGAACGCAGAACTAAGATGCAATCTTTAATATATTTTGGTCGATTTATTCATCCGCCTACTCGACCACTTTGTCGACTATAGAACTAAGATGCAATCTGTAATATATTTTGGTCGATCTCATCATCTACATTCTCGACCACTTGCTTGATCGTAAAGCTAAGATGCACTCTATACACTTTTTTGGTCGACCAGTTCCTTGTACAGGTTGATTTGGGTCGACCAATTCCTTTGTTTACTCAACCTCTTGCCTTCATTTCACACTTCTTGATTTTTCTAAGTCCCAATATTTGTACCATAGACTACAAGGACTTAGATAAAGATGTTAGACAACATTAATACGCTAATTAAGGGTATTTTTAATTAATATCAGTACAAATATAATGTTTATGCAATTACAAACATTATCCAATAAACAACTTATAATTACAATCAATACAATCATCATCAAAACAAATATGCCTAACAATACTTAGGCAAACACCGACGCCGTTTCCCCCCTTTCCCCTTTTAATTCTGATTTTTTTTTTTATAAATCTCTAAATTCAATTATCCTCTTTCTTAATTAACACACATGTATACACTCTTGAATATTCTAAGTCTAAAATATATCACGTGACACCAAAGATTCATTTCATTATAATGAAATCATTTGAATACATCACTAAAATTAAAAAATAAAAACTTTAAGTGTTACACGACCCATATCAATGGGCATGCACAATCACACATCGCTTGGGAGAGTAGAAAATGCATGGTTTATAAGTAGGTTTTCTCTTCCTATCTAGTATAATACGTTTTGAACTAACCCCAAAAACAAAATCGTCCGAGCTTCGGCCCAAAGTAGACAATATTGTATTTGGAGCACTGGGGGGATGTTACAATATTTTTTCCCCTTGTTTGATGTATAGGTTATGTGTGGGGTCTTTGTGAGATGTTTGCTTGTGCTAACCCTTTTTAGGTACTTAAACTTTCCTTTGGATGGTTTCGTCGGTCCTATCCTTTTGTCTCGGGTACATAAGAGTTTGTTGTTTGATGTTGTTTGGTTTTGTTTTGTGCTCAGTGTTTTTCTTTTGTTGTTATTAATTTATCTTAATTCTTATTGATCACTCTGTGGATCCCGACCAATTTGTTTGAAGCTTTGGGGTTAATTTTAATATTAAGACTTTTGCTTACTGATGGACTATAAGTCCACTTTATCAACAATCAAACATCCAATATTCGTATAGAGAGATTCAAGGTCAAACATAAATGGAAGTTCAAGAACAATTGAAGAATAATTGAAGAACAACCCAAAACTGTCTACTTTCTAACCTTTGATAAGTGTTTGATGGTTTTGACATTTGAAACGACATCATATCAAAAAGTGTGCTTCATAAATATTGTAGCTGACTTCCTAAAGTTTTTAGAATTGGCTAGATCATTGAAATTGGAGTTTGTTTGCTATGAAAAAGGCCTATGGATTAGAGAGAAAATATTATGGAAAGTCCAAGTTGCCAAGCTTGGAGACTAGTGATAGTCAATACATGGAAACCATAATAGTGGACGAATTCAAGAAGGAAATAGCTCCCAAAAGACATCTAGACTTGGAGAAGAATAAAGGAATAATTAATTAAATAATCCATAAGTTAATTGACCTAGTAACTACTAAATAAAATATCAGCCTAGTTTATACTATAACCAATTTAGTGTTATTGTTGCTTATTTAGCTATTTACTATTTCATAGTTTGTAATTGGCTATTTAAGAGCCACCTTTGGTAATTGTTCAATAGTGAAGAATGAATATAGAAAATATTTTGCTTATTTCAAAATTGGAGTCATTCCTATTTCAAACCTCCAGTGTATTACATTCAAAGTCTCATTTGTGTGTTTTACATAACAAGATTAAGGTTATTGTAAGTTGGCAACCTTTCAGATGCGCCACGGGATCCGTCCACTCGCATTCAAACATGGAAACTTTTTAACAATATTTCTAGTGTTCATGACCGTTCTTGGCTTGTCTTGAGGTGAATCTCCTACACTACCTCATTCCTTGACTTCATTTAGAGGTGGAAGTCTATAGAGAAGGGTTAGAAGACTTGATACAACCCAAGTTGGAGTGGCTCCTTGAGGGAGTTCGTTTGAAGTCAAAGAGTGCAAACATAGTGCCCTTTTGAACCAGCTTGTAAGTGTTCGAGTACAATTTCTTTTCCTGAATAATTTTGGTTCTGAAATTTGGAGGTTATGTTATATACATTCCAAAAAGAACGCGGTTCAAATTTGGTGCAATTTAGACAAGAATTGATTGACTTATGATTATTCTCTTTTACATCCGAAAACTACCATATTGACATCCTTTCGAGCAGTCATCTTTGTGTTCGCTTATCCTCATCTCTAGTTAATATTTTTACATGATTTTTGAAAGCCAGTCTCATCTCTAGTTGAATGTAATGCGGTCTAAATTTTATGTGATTTGAATAACAAACGTGGGATTCGTACAGCTTCCTTTGAGGGACCAAAAACTGTCTCATCGGCACCTTTTCAGGCAGTATATTGCCGTTGTCATAACTTTCATAATTTACAGAGTTTGATCATGATTTTTGGAGGAGTCATTCTAGTTTGGTATTTGTGGCCCCCTTCAAATTTGGCATCATTTGGATTTCTAGAGTTAAAGTTATAGACGGTTTATTTTGGGTGTCTAGTTTTTGTGCAAACCAGTAACCGCCCTTGGCACCCCGTGGTGCACCACTTTCTTATTTGGTATCTGCAATCTTCATCCTTGGAGTGAGAGTGTGTAACAACTCGATTTTTCTTTGCTTTGAAAGTCGCATAAAATTTAAAATTTTTCCTTTTCCTTTATAAAAACAGCAGAAGTCTTTATTAAAACATTTTAAATTATAATTAGAATTATTTCCTCAAAACCTGATCGTTCAAATCGTTTACTTAAAACACATTACTTAAATCTTTGTAAACAGCGGAAGACTTTTTGCTATAAAATCCTTTTTCTTATAACATTACGGAAGCATAAAACAATCCAGTTAAAGGAAAATAAATAAACTGTTTACTTTATATTTATAAAACTCTTTCCCTTTTAAATCCTTTAGCCTAGCCAGCCACAAGATTCGCGCGTGGAAATCTTTCATCAACTGATCCTTAACCTGCATGTACCTACATCGCAAGAGTTAACAAATGATTCTAAGGCTCAGTAAGTGATATAAAGGAAACTGTAAACATGCTATGCATCTTTAAAAACCATGTGTCATTATCCATTTTTACTTTCTTTTATCTTATACATTTTAGTCTCTTTTCTGTTTCTATTACTATTTTTGTTTATGTTTCCATTTCCGTTTCCCTTTTCGTTCCTATTCCCGTTCCCGTATCCGTATCAGTATCCATTTTCGTTTCTGTTTTTGAAAATCTGTTTTCATTTTCGTTTTCGTTTCTATTTCCATTTCCGTTTCTGTTTCTGTTTCTGTGTCCGTGTCCATTTTCATATCTGTGTTTGTATTTGTATTTGTATCTGTAACTGTATCTGTGTCTGTTTCCATTTATGTTTCCATTTATGTTTTCGTTACTATCACCGTTTTCTTTATCTTTACTTTACTGTTCTTTTCTTTTGTTTCTGTGTCGGACATTACTTACTGGTCCACAAAAATCATTATCTTTACATTTCTTTTGTTTTTGTGTTGGGCTTTATCTATCGGTCCACAAAAACATTTCATTACATGCTTTGGTTGCTGAGCTTGACCTACAGGTCCAACCTCTTTACTTTACTTTACTTGATCATTTGCTTTACACTTATTTGTGTTTTAGTCTCTTTTCTATGTTCGTTTTTTGTTTCTATTTTCTTTTCTGTTTACATACGGTCCCATGTCTTTTGACTCACTGTCTATCTTGGAACGCCTATGTTCCCAGGCCTTTTGGCACACTGTCTCATCCTGTAACGCTTACGTTCCCAAGCCTTTTGGGTTCCAGCCCTCATCTTGTAACGCCCACGTTCCCAAGCCTTTTGACACCCAACCTCATCCTGTAACGCATTCGTTCCCAAGCCTTTTGACACACAGTCTCATCCTATAACGTATCCATTTATGTTCATTTCCCTTTACTATTCGCTTCTTTTTCAAAATCATGCATGAAAACCGTTTTTGTAATCTTTTGAAAACCATGATATGTGCCATGCTTGTGAATGCATACAATGTCTATCATATCATTACTATAATCTCTAAGCATGCACATCTATTAAACATATCATTAAAAGAACCTAATTCTAGTAAACATTCAGAAAACAACAGTACAAATTGCGAAACATGCTCAATATCTGACTATTCTAATAAAGCAATAGACATGCTCAATATCTTACTATAAAACGGTAAACAATCAGCATACAATTCCCAACTCTTGCAATTTAGAGCCCCAAAGACCAAAACATATGTGTATCACTTACCTCGTGTCTTTACGGAGTTTTCGTCACAATACCTTCAAAGTCAATAATATTTAATAATTAATTAAACCCCCAACAGAGTTCCATAAACCATAACACTTAACAATTCCAATACTCAACTTAATTACCTAACAGGTTCACAACTCCATATACCAACAGGATTCCACTCACAGAATATAGCCCTCAATTAAAAGGGAGCATATTTATAAACCTATAACTACAGAGAATATCTCCATTCATCTCCCACGTTCAATAACAGTAGCGTGAGAGATCTATAAACCAACAGAGCACATTTCCAACTTTATACTAATCACAGGGAGATTATAAACAACTCTTCAATCAAATCCAACTTAATCGCTTATTCCAATCTTAATCAGTAATTCATTCAATAGTAATTAACTCAAAACATTCAATCCCAATTGTAACGACCTGCTTTTTATTTATTTTAAAAATGCGTAAAATTTAAAACTTTTCTTTTTATAAACACATTGGAAGGTTTTTCTCACGTAAAACCTAATCGTTAATCTTTTTACTTAAAACCCTTTTTATAAATTTTAGCGCAAGACTTTAAGAAATAAAACATACAATGAATACCACTATTTTCCTTTATGATTTAAATACAAAATTCTTTACAAAACTTTTTTCTCTTTCTTACACTCTTCAGCCCAACCAACCACAAGATCCACCTGTGCAAATCCTTCATCAACTGTCTTTGACCTGTTTTCCTATTGGTCGTATGTACCTACATTACAAGACCTAAACTAATAAGCCTAATGCTCAGTAAGTGATAACAGAATGCAATGGAGATGATATGCATGATCATACAATGCATTACAGAAGAGAGCCGTATCTCTTCTAGAAGCCAAGGTGGAATACTCCCTAGGGTCATGTGGCCTAACCAATCACTTCGACGAGGAGATATATCCATCGGCAGTGTTCCACACGCCGGTATCCTCACCTTTGTTAAAGATGTTAGGGGTTTTAGAGGGGTAAAGGTGAACCCTAGATTCCACGTAGCTAACTCTCACCTCACCGCTCCCTATGTGGGAGTACCCTACCGTATGGAATGTCACCAATCACCCGAACACCCACACGCCTATTTATATATATTAATTATGTCATGCAATATGCTCATGAATACATAAAACTCTATACGATGATATAAATGTCTCGTAAACATATCATTAGAAGAACACACAACAAGCAATCCTAACTCTTGTGATGTTGGGTCCGAAGACCAAAACACAGTCAGTATCAACTTACCTGTCGTTTGCAACCTTTTACCACTTTATTCCTTCTTCGGAAATACCTTCAAAATGATTAAGTATAAATTCATCAATACCTACAAATTAATTAACTTTATTGCTATAACACAACTTAATGCCCTAAATCTTCATTTATTATGTAACAGAATTCTCTAATCCAAAACAGCAGAGCATCGTTCGAATTGAACATGTACTATCCCCCCACCTCAGTTATTAATAGAGAACAACTTTAGACCAATAGATAAATTCTAACCAACAAATAAATTTTCATCAACTAAACCACCTCTTTAACATCCGAACAATCAATACCCATTATGAAGATCCACATAGCGAACTAACACCTGACAAGCAGGTAATATTGAGAGCCTAACCAGTACAAAGCATATTATCCGAGTGTAATATTTCGCAAAACCAAGAGCTATAAACCAAAGACTGCAACCACCACTAACACCAATTTAACATAATAGGCATCTACTGTTATTCAATAACCTATAATTATATTTGTAGAACACATTCTCAAAACCATACTTTTTAGAGGCATCACAACCTATCAAGGCACATTTCATCACAGAGAACACCATCAACAGGACATATTATCGCACTACTCCCATCAAACAGCAACCAATCAAGAACAAAACCAACACAACTTATACTCCTAACCCAAAATCCTAACTAGCAGCTAACATTTACAGGAACCTAAACCATAATCTCATCAAAGCATCTTTCTATCACTGTTATCTTTCATTTCCAGTATTTGTCACATAAACTAATCAATATAAACCATGGAAAAACTATCTCACCAGAAGACCCAAGAAGTTTCTCATGGTTCACGGATTTCACCCACCGCACTCCTCATAGTCCATCCCACGGTCATAACTCACAAATCCTCCAGTGAGCACCCACCATAGAGCACCCGAGAGTAGTAACAAAAGTCCTCTCCTACAACAAAATTCACTGCCATATATATGTAGGTAGAGAAGATGCATCTTGTTGATTCACCCCAGCCGATTCCCTGCAAGAACTGTCGCCCCTGCCTCCATCGCCAGCCACATTGTTTTTGCCTAATTCATCACTGCCATATCCTCCCAGAATTTCGTCCAATAATTCGCAGAAACAAATCCAAGCAACTAGAACACCAAAATACAATGCATAATTCAACCGAGTCGTTTACCTCGAACCAGCAGTTTGCTGTAATGCGGGAGCTTCAACCCGTGCCGTAGCCGTGGCACACCCGTGAAGTTGCTAGCAGCGTACCGCGCCCGCAGATACACGCCGAACCCGAGCTCCTCTGATGCCGTCATCGTCTTCTTCTCACGCCTCCTTCTTTCTCACTCTCCTTGTTGATCGCCTGATTTCTCTTCTCCCTCTCTCTATTCTTCTCTCCCTCAAATGGCCAGCGGCCATTTTTAAAAAAAAAGTACAAACCGAACCAGTTTGAACTGAACTGGTTTAACTCCTACCCATTTTCCTTAATCGATTCTTCCTTCCATTTTCTCCTAATTCATTTCTTTTATTTATTTAATTTCTCCAATTAATTATTCTAATTTAATCGCATTATTTATTTTCTTAATTTTTAATCAATTATTCCAATTTAATCCCATTATTCATAATCTAACAATTACATTTTTGGTAATACCCCGATAATTATTTGACTAATTCGAATATCCCCAATTACTTTCTAATTTATTCTTTTTAAATTCCGATATAAAAGTCGGGGTATTACAATCCTCCCTCCTTATAGAAACTTCATCCTCGAAATTTTTCAGCGTCATTATTCCTTCGATCTACGACTCAGTGTAACTTCTCGTATTTTACTTTTACATGAAATGTCCAAAAGATTACATCACTTTTACTTCTGTAAAGCACCAAAACTTAGCAGAAATTCTATCTCACATCTAAGTTATCGGATTGCCAACATCATTTGTCATAAAAGAAAAGCTTTCGTCCAAATTTATTTCTTTTCATGAGATAGTTTATGTCAAACCACCGTAATGTGAACAACTTTATTGCATTTTTAGGATTCTAATCCTCCAAAGTCTTGTCCTTATTTACAAAATTCCACCTTCATTCGTATTATTCCCAATAAAATATACCCGTGGGCCACCACTTCTGGGTTCATAAGTCACAACATAACAATTGTTGACAAAAGGACCACTTTCATGTCACTCAAAATATCGCTTCGATCTTGCATGACATCTATCGAATTGATTTCCTCCATTACCCTACCATAATTTGAAGCGGACATTCCTACACTCTCTATAATTTACTACTCATTTCATCACTTGATTCCTATTTGACCAAAATAGTTTTACTAAAACTCCATCCATTGGTAGAACCAAACTTAATTCCAATTTCTCAAACATTCTACCCTTAACTAACTCGTTTTTCACTTTTACAATATCAATAATACCCAACGAAAGGTGAGAACAATCACCGAACATTTTCACATTTAGTTCTTACAAAATGTATACACTACAAACCCCACATTATTTTCAACATACCACCATACCATGCCTAGTCCTAGTGCGTTCCAACCATTATCGTCGTGAAGTATAAAATCTCAACTCACTTTACCCATTCCTCTAACTGAATTTCATAGTAATAGATTTGGAACATCGGCCGAATCCATCCCACAATTCTAAGTTAATTTATTGACTATTTCATCTATTAGGTTCCTATTTCGTCACCGTTTCTGTTTCCGTTTCCATATCCATATCTGTATCCGTTTCTATATCTATATTTGTTTTCGTATCTGTACCTATATCTGTCTCCGTACCTATCTCTGTATCCGTATCTGTACCCATATCCATTTATGTATCCATATCTGTATCCGTTTCTATATCTGTATCTGTATCTATATCCATATTCGTATCCGTGTCCGTATTTGTTTCTGTTTCTGTATCCATATCCATATCTGTATCTGTATATGTATCCGTATCCATTCCTGGAAATCCGTTTCCAGAAATTCGTTTCCGTTTCTGTTTCCGTTCCTGTGTCTGTTTCTGTTTGCATGTCCGTTTCTGTTTCCGTATCTGTTTCTGTTTCGGTTTCCATTCCCTTAATTAAATCCATTAGCAACAGATTCAGAATATCGATCAATTCCATTTCGCGATTCTCCTGGTAAGCCAACCCTCCGAATGTTCGAGATACTGACTTAACGAATCTTCAAACCTATATCTTGTTCTACAATGGATAACCCTTATATATGACAGACTTCCAACTCCAATTTAGAACAAAAATTCAGTCATTCCAAATCATACCTTTCTAACTTCCGATCAAAATCAATTATTAATGTTAGCCCTACGTGAACATACATTGTACTACCTAAACTCTTAGACAGATTCTTCATCTAATAATTCAACTCAGCACATAATTTTTTTTTTTATTTTTTTATTTTTAGAGAGTCCCTTAAATCCATAAATCAAAATCTTCAGACCTAACAGTTTCCAACTTCATCAATTTACGAGGAGCAAGTTGAAATCCAACTTCGAATTAGTAATTAACTCATTACACATACGGACTCCCCAAACATTTTCTAAGTCGCAACATTCTTCCATATCTTACACCTCTATAACTCTATCTTCATCATTGTAGTCACATCTTCGATTGTCCTGATTAGGTCTTCCCTAAGATAGAGAACTTAAACCAATTACAACACAGACCCTACTACTCATTTTAAATTTCTTCTAACTCAACCAATTACCAAGATATTATTCCTTAGACTACAACCCAAAACGTCAAACAGTAAGTGTCATAACCATCTCAAAATTCATCCTCAATTTTTATCCAAGTCAGTTGTACAAATAGATTAAAATTTCTAGTCCATGACAAAATCTAACCTATCTAGGAGGCAACACTCAATTAGTTTCTCAGTTCAACTTAAAATGGCTTCTTATCCTAGCTCAAGATGGATTCCCAACTTAATCTAACAGATAGGGATCACGGTATCAAATACCCAACGATCTGTTGCTAAAGATCCAAAACACTATCTACAGATCCTTAATAATTTTGACCAAGTGGATAAACACTTGACTAACTAATTATCGTCCTCATAATTTAGCTTATTCACCAACCCTCAATGTTCTTCCTTCTCATAACAAATCCACCCCTTAATCTAATTCCTTGCAATGTAGACGACCTAGCCAAATTGTCTAGTTCACGCAGAATTTACTTTCCATTTATCCCCTTCCACTTTATAAAAATTTGGGCAGAGTCTCCCATGTTTCTTTATTCCCCCAAAGCTAATTCCTGCACTCAAAACCCAAGCAGTTCTAGTATCGTCAATCTTTTATCATATCTATCATTCTACTCTATCAAAAGAAAACTACGATCGCTTACATCAAGTACAAGCATCCCCAAATACTGTACTATTTTCATTACATTTTCCATAAATTTCTCCAAGTGATGAGATTGTTGTCCCACCAACAAACACCTAAATAATTAGATAAAGAATGCTGGTAGGTAGTCGATGGAGTATTTCCACATTGAAGCTTATGCTGGTAGGTAGTATACAGAATCAGTTTTAAAAACCCAAGATGCTCGGAATACCAACTGTAACAACCCGATTTTTATTTATTTTAAAAATGCGTAAAATTTAAAACTTTTCTTTTTATAAACACATTGGAAGGTTTTTCTCACATAAAACCTGATCGTTAATCTCTTTACTTAAAACCCTTTTTATAAATTTCAACGCAAGACTTTAAGAAATAAAACATATAATAAATACCACTATTTTCCTTTAAGATTTAAATACAAAACTCTTTACAAAACTTTTTTCTCTTTCTTACACTCTTTAGCCCAGCCAGCCACAAGATCTACCTGTACAAATACTTCATCAACTGTCTTTGACCTGTTTTCCTGTTGCTCGTATGTACCTACATTACAAGACCTAAACTAATAAGCCTAATGCTCAGTAAGTGATCAAAGAATGCAATGGAGATGATATGCATGATCATACAATGCATTACAGAAGAGAGCCGTATCTCTTCTGAAAGCCAGGGTGGAATACTCCCTAGGGTCATGTGGCCTAACCAGTCACTCCGACGAGGAGATATATCCATCGGGGGTGTTCCACATGCCGGTATCCTCACCTTTGTTAAAGACGTTGGGGGTTTCAGAACGGGGTAAAGGTGAACCCTAGATTCCACGTAACTAACTCTCACCTCACCGCTCCCTATGTGGGAGTACCCTACCGTATGGAATGTCACCAATCACCCGAATCCCCACACGCTTATTTACATATATTAATTTTGTCATGCAATATGCTCGTGAATACATATAACCCTATACGATGATATAAATGTCTAGTAAACATATCATTAAAAGAACACAAAACATACAATCCTAATTCTTGCGATGTAGGGTCGGAAGACCAAAATACAGTCAGTATCAACTTACCTGTCGTCTGCAACCTTTTACCACTTTATTCCTTCTTCGGAAATACCATCAAAATGATTAAATATAAATTCATCAATACCTACAAATTAATTAACTTTATTCACATAACAAAACTTAATGCCCTAAATCTTCATTTATTATGTAACAGAATTCTCTAATCCAAAACAACAGAGCATCGTTCGAATTCAACATGTACTATCCGCCCACCTCAGTTATGAATAGAGAACAACTTTAGACCAATAGATAAATTCTAACCAACAAATAAATTTTCATCAACTAAACAACCTCTTTAACATCCGAACGTTCAATACCCATTATGAAGATGCACATAGCGAACTAACACCCGATAAGTAGATAATATTGAGAGCCTAACCAGTAACAAAGCATATTATCCAAGTGTAATATTTCGTAAAACCAAGAGCAATAAACCAAAGACTGCATCCACCATTAACACTAATTTAACATAATAGGCATCCACTGTTATTCAATAACCTATAATTATGTTTGCAGAACACATTCTCAAAACCATACTTTTTAGAGGCATCATAACCTATCAAGGCACATTTCATCACAGAGAACACCATCAACAGGACATATTATCGCACTACTCCCATCAAACAGCAACCAATCAAGAACAAAACCAACATATCTTATACTTCCAACCAAAAATCCTAACTGCCCGCTAACATTTACAAGAACCTAAACCATAATCTCATCAAAGCATCTTTCTATCACTGTTATCTTTCATTTCCAATATTTATCACATAAACTAATCAATATAAACATGGAAAAATCATCTCACCAGAAGACCCGAGAAGTTTCTCACGGTTCACGAACTTCACCCACTGCACTCCTCATAGTCCATCCCTCGGTCACAACTCACAAATCCTCCAGTGAGCACCCACCATAGAGCACCCAAGAGTAGCAGTAGAAGTCCTCTCCTACAACAAAATTCACTACCATATCTATATAGGCAAAGAAGATGCGTCACAGCAGAGAGGATTACACACTTCAAAGGAAGGTGGTCCACTTACCAAACTCCCCGTGGAAAGCTAGCCAGAGGAGGAGCAACTGGAGAAAAGCCTGTTTGGTCTGGTCCAGCTCGAACAAACCACCCCAGCCGATTCTCACCAAGAACTGTCGCCCCTGCCTCCATCGCCAGCCACATCATTTTTGCCTAATTCATCACTTCCATATCCTCCGACAATTTCGTCCAATAATTTGCAGCAACAATTCCAAGCAACTAGAACACCAAAATACAATGCATAATTCAGCCAAGACGTTTACCTTGGACCGACGGTTTGTTGTAACGCGGGAGCTCCAACCCGTGCCCTAGCCATGGCACACCTGCAACATCGCCAGCAGCGCACCATGCCTGGAGTCGCACACAGAACCCGAGCTCCTCCAACGCCGTAGTCGTCTTCCTCTCACGCCTCCTTCTCTCTCACTCTCTTTGTTGATCGCCCGATTTCTCATATCCTTCCCTCTGTTCTTCTCTCTCTCAAATGGCCAGTGGCCATTTTGTTTTAAAAGTGCAAACGAAACCGGTTTGAACTGAACCAGTTTAACTCCTACCCATTTTCCTTAACCGATTCTTCCTTCCATTTTCTCTAATTGATTTCTTTTATTTATTTAATTTCACCAATTAATTATTCCAATTTAATCGTATTATTTATTTTTTTCATTTTTATTTAATTATTCCAATTTAATCCCATTATTTATAATTTAACAATTACATTTTTGGTCATACCCCGATAATTATTCGACTAATTCGAATATCCCCAATTACTTTCTAATTTATCCTTTTTAAATTCCGATATAAAAGTCGGGGTATGACACCAATACATTCCATACAGCAGCAGTTATTCAATAACAATCAATCAATAACAACCAATCGGACAGAAAACAACCCAAAGGACATTACTAAAATAGCCGAACAACCTCTCTCAAAACATCTCACAGGCAGAAACCAAACCACATAGCAGTGCATAACACCCAATTATTCTGTTATTTTCTAAAGTATATTCTTGACATAAAACCCACAAGAAGAATGAAGGAACCGTTCTCACCAGAAGGATCCGAGAGGACAGCAGCCCACACTCCCATCCACCTTCTTCTTCTCGACAATATTCACAACAACACAAAAATGTAGAATTGCCCAACAACGAAGCAACTCTCATCAACGGAAAACAGACAGAGAAGAACACATCAAAATCCAAACAATTCATACAGCTCGGCATTGGAGGCCGAGAATCCAAAACTCACAGGGGACATACCTCAATCAAAGATATAACGACCTGGTTTTTCATTTACCTCTAAAAATACGTGGAATTTTCAAAATTTTTATACAACAACTAAAACCTTTATTGAAACCCTTTTTAAGATAATATCAGAGTGCAAAATCGGGCTGTCAAAAACCTTTTAGTGAAAACACAGCGGAAGCAGTTGTAGAATCTTTTATGAAAACAAATAGATTTATTAAAACATAGCGGAAATGGAACTTGAAAAATTACTTAAACATTAATTAAAGTTTAAGGTTAAAAGCGTGATCTACTAAATCCTCAAAATAAGGGTTAGAGCAATAGTTAGTGTTTTACGAAACATGTTCGTCATTAAACCCTTACAAAATAGATATTTTGTTCTTCTCTTTAGCCATACGCCTACTCTGGTCGCGTTTCCACTAGATACTCCATAGGCTCCACGAGAAAGGCCTCCTCTTCTGCTCCTTGCACAACCATCTCATTACCTACACCACAAGTAAGGATGTGAGCCTAATGGTCCAGTAAGGAATTGGGTTCATGCAAATACTTATGACTCTCTTTAGTTCTCTTTGGAATGGGTACCGCCCCAAACCAATCTTTCCTTACGTTCTTTCTTTTGTTATTTACTCGTACATCGAGAGGGAGATTGAAGGACCCGTATGGTATGGTATAGTTGATCGGGCTAACCTCTTGGGTGTATACTAGGTCCCGTTCCCGTCAAGGTAAAGGTTTCACCTAGCTGCTAAACTAGACCCGACAACCCATCCGCCTCCAACTCCCCATTCATTTCCTTAACATTTTCCTCACTCAAATATGTGAGTACCACCCCAAGGTGGGACTCCTTATTTGTTTCTATTATCATGATGCATGATGACATGACAATTAAGTAGCGCGTATTTGGAAGGTAAATGACAATAATTTAAAGGAATGACGATCAATAATTAAATGGCACGTAAAGAGAACAAAGGCATATTTGAATAGATATTGGACAGCCATAGAGGAAACACATGGAAACGAAAATCAAAACACACTTCTAAACGGAGATTATATTTCAATTTATAACTACATGTACTAACAAGTTAAGTAGGCATCATGGAATTAGAATAGTTATTGCATGCTTCAGTAAGTAAGCAACTAAGATTATAATTCAACTAATCATTCAAGCAATTAGTGCATGTTTCACGTGACGCAATAAATAGACAATATGAAGCGAAGCAGGATTTAACAACAATGTTCTTAGTTACAGTCAAACATTAAACATGATGCAATTGAATTAGTCTATTTAACATGCTTGAAGATTAACAAGCAAACGAGTAATAGTTAATAACATGCTTGGTGGATAATAAACTAAATTAACTACGCATGCTTATCCAAACATAACATAAATATGGAAACATGCTTGATTTATCATTACAGGATAGTAAAATGAATTAATTATGCATGCCCATGTAAACTAACGATTGCATGGGAATATGTTCAGCCAATAGAAAATGGAGACATGCTTAATGATTGACTAACGCTAAGATGCTTGATAGCTTGATACGAATGGAAACATGCTTATGAATTGAAGTGAACTAAAATGGAAACATGCATATTAAACAATCAATAGAAACATGCTTGATGATTTTAAACGATTAGGAACATGATCGATAAGTTGATACTAACTAAACCGATTGATGAAGCATGATTAAAACCCTTTAACTTGAACTAGCTATCAAATTGAGACTTACCAATTTATAACAGTGATTTATCATGCATCATTATATTACAGAAAGTTTATATCTCCGTACCAGAACCAAGAAACAACAATAGACAAACACATGAAAGGAACAATATTTTTAGTAAGACAAAATTATTAGAAACCTGTTAACAAGTCATTCTTACATTTCATTTCATCTAGGCATCTTCAATTCATCCTTTCGATTCATTAGAGCTTAAGGAATTTCAAGACAATAAACTAAACTATCTACGCATGCTCATCTAATAAAACATGACATAAATATGCTCCATAAATTGAAATGAGCTAGTAATAGAATTAACCTTTTAACTATCAACTTAGTTAACCATGCCACTAATTAACTCATATTTCAACAATAGCATTTTCGCAGGAGAAATTAACAAGTACAGCAAGCAATGGGTATCTACAGCAAGTAAACCAACAACATCTAGCACCACAAGGTAACTACAGCAAGTAAGACACTAAAGGCATTCACATAACAGAATTGTGACGACCAGGTTTTTCATAACCCTAAAAATGCGTGAAACTTTAAAACTTTTGTAAGACAACTAAAAATCCTTTGTAATTAGAGTACTAAAAAGCCAGACCGTCAAAACCCTTTCGTTACATTCATTACAAAAATCGTTTATCAAAATATAGCAGAAGCATAAATGACTTATTCAAAAACATAGCGGAAGCAAAAACAAACTATTTAAGAAATGTTAAGTAAATCATTACATTTACAAACACTTTACTCATCTTTAGCCTGACCAGCCACAAGTTCTACTCGTGTAAATCATTCATCAACTGCTTTGTATTGTGTTCATCATTCTTCTCGTGCATACACATGTACTGTAATACCCCGACTTTTTATATCAAAATTTAATAAGAATAATGAAAAGGTAATTGGGAATATTGGAGTAATTAGATAATTATCGAGGTATTAGCAAGAACGTACTCGTTAGATTATATATTATGAAAATTAATGTAATCAAAATAAAGTAAATTTTAATTAAATTATAATATATATGATTAATTGGGATTAATATTTATAATTGGGGGATTTATTGTTGAATAATTGAACCAGTTCAGTGGAGAACCGATTCAGCATTCCTCATTTCGTCTGGCCTTCGGCCAATTGACGAAATGAGAGGGAGGGAATAGAGAGAGGGGAACAGATGAGGAAGAGAGAGAACTGAGAAAGAGAGGGGGATAGGAGGTGAGGGAGAGACAATTGGGAGAAGAGGGAGGCGCAAGCAATGGCGCTTGGGCTCGGGTCGGCTCCTATTAGTTGACTCCGAGTGAGTTGCGCCAGTGGATCTCGCGGGTTGGAGCGACGATTTGGCATCGGGTGGGGTGCACTTTCAGGTGGTCGACGTTGTTGGAATGGCGATGAGCGGTGCTTGGCGACGGCCGGTTGGCGACGATAAAGGAGCAACAATGGCGATGGTTGGCGAGTGATGGGCTGGACGACGTCAGGATGGCAGGGGAGCTGGCGTTTCAAGCTGGACCGGCCAAAGGCCATGGTCCAGCTTGTGGTTCGGTTTTCTTTCTTGGTCCTTGCTCTATAGAAAGTCGACATAGTAGACATTGTAGACCTCATAGCGGTGGCTGTGGCAGGGATAGGTTATGGAGTGCCTCTCTAGAAGATGTAGAGGGGCAGGTTATGGTGTGCCTCTCTAGAAGACGTAGAGGGGCAGGTGAGTGCAGAGATAAAATGACAGAAGTGATGTGTTTTGTTGATTTTCCACCTTGTGAAGTCGAGTGTAGAAGGATGAATTGGAGCTCTATGGGGAACGACTGGAGGTGGTGTTCGGGTGAAGTGGGTGAGCTGACCAGAGAGGAAGGAACTCCCTGGAGGGGAGGATCGAGCTGTGAAGATGGAGTAATGGCAGAGTCTGTTGGTAAGGTTCCCTCCTCGGATGTTTTGGATTCTGTTTATGGATGTATGGTTTATGTTAAGACTCATACTTGTAGTTTAGGCTCTCTATCTAGCTTATTTGATTTCTTGTGTTGATTATTGCTCGGTCATTTTGATTGTTCTATTAAGGCTTGTTCTTTTGAGAATTTAACATTTAATGTTTTAGACCACTGGACTTGAATTGCCTTATGTTTGGATAGTGGTATTGACTGCCAGTGTGGAGGGTTGGGTTGGTTAATGAGATTAGGGAGGCTCCACGGTTGGTTGGTTATTCAGCAATGGAGAATAGTATTATTGGGTGTTGATGAATATGAATCTGCGTTGTAGTTAGTTATTGATCCGCCGTTAGTTGCTAAGTTGTGAATATGGGGATTTTAAGTGTTAAAATTTATAGAATTTGATGAGAAGTTATTAATGGATAAATGTTTTAATTATGAAGGTATTGGAAAAAGGAAAGAGCAAGATATCGACTAAGTGCCAAATGCAATAAAGAATTGAGGTAAGAATTTGGGTGTGTCTTGGCAAGAGGTGGCCCTACCCACAAGTAGTGTGCGTGAGTTGTGATTCCTTACTAATCAATAGTGTAGATTGTTAGCACTCCGTAGATTTTATTAGTTCTGTGATATTCCTTGTTGGCTCTGTGATTAAATGCTTTACTCGTTGATATTCTGTAGACATTTCATTTGCTCTATACTGTAGTTGTGTAGATAGTTGTGTAAGTTCCTTTACTTTTAGTTCCTTGATATACTACTGTTAAATCTCCTGCGATTTTATTATGGTGCTTCCTTTATTACCTTGATAGAGATAATGTTGTGAAGAAGGCTTAATGCATGATGAATGAGCTAATGAATGATGAATGAGCTAAGAGTTCCATTGATTCTATATTGTTATATGAATTTTATTGCTTTACTTCCTGTCACTATGTTGCTTGTGCCTTACATATATATATTGTCTCACCATCTCAATTTCTCACATATCTTTATGATAGCTAGATGATTTTCCTTTAACCTGATCATGCGTAGATAACTAGGTTGACACTTAGTTGATCAAACCTATTAATTTGAGCATGTTAAGTAACTAATTGTAATTAATCCTTCGAGCATGTTTAATAATATGTTCATTAACTATAACTAGGATAACTAATTAGCACGTTTGATTAACAAAAACATGTTTAATCATTTAGAATAAGAATTGTAATTCCTCATTGAGTGTGTAAATCAATTAGAGTAATTAATTCGACTTGAGCATGTTCAATTAACTAGTCGTTAAATAGCTAATCCTTGGGCATGTTAATTAACTAACTAGTCGAGCATGTTAATTGATTAGTTAAGCATGTTTAATTAACTTGATTATTTCTTGATGCATGAAAATTGAATAGGACGACTAATTAGGATAATAATTAACTAGCAAAATTATTAGCATGTTAATTAACTAAGATTAGCATGTTTAATTAATCAACTAGAAATGCATGTTTAATCATCTAGGATAATAATTGAAATTATTCCTTAAGCATGTAATGAATTCGGATAACTAGATTAACATTAGCATGGTTAATTCTTCCTTTGTTGACATTCTATATATTACCTTTTACTGCATTTTCATTTACTGTAACTTCTACGATTGATGCTATACTTTAGAGAAGATGAAAGAAGAATGAACTAAGTATGAATGAATTAAGAGTTTCAACTACGATATTTTACCTTTCCTTCCGTAGTAATATGCTATTGTCTTCTTGGTGCTTATCTTCTGGTGTCGATTGCATTATAGTAGTTCGTTAAACCGAACATGTTAGCTAATTAGGCTAACTAACCCAAAAAACTAAACCTGAGCTTGTTAATCACTTAGAATACTTAATTAGAATAGTAAATGTAATTAATTTTTGAGCATGTAAATTATCTAGTCTAACCAACTAGAACAACAATGGTAATCTTTCCGGAGTATGATGAGTAACTAGGACAACCAACTAGAATAATAATTGTAATCCTTCTCAAGCATGTAAATTAATTAGGATAACTAATTAGATTAATAATTGTAATCCTAATTGAGTATGTTAGTTAATTAGGATATCTAACTAGAATGATAAATGTAGTTATTTTCGAGCATGTTTAGTTTATGCTCATTTGCTGTTCAATTCGATATCATACTTGTTTTCTGTTATGCGCTTTTAATTATAATTGTTCTCTATTATGTGCTTTCAATTCCCGTTATTCAATTACTGTTGTTTACTTTTCTTATATGTGCAATTTCAATTACCGTTACTTTCATTTCAATGCATACTTCAATTTCTGTTAATGTATGTTATAAAACATCATGCATCATGTTAGGATGAAATTGTATGGTCATGCATCATGTTAATAGAAAACTAATAGGAAGTGCCACCTTAGTGGTGGTACTCACACATGCATTATGTGAGGTAAAATGTTAAGAAAAAGAAGAAAAGTGAGTTGGGGTAAATGGGTAGTACGGATCTAGCCTAGCAGCTAGGCCAAGTCCTTACCTTGTCGGGAAAGGGACTAGTTTGCACACAAGAGGCTAGAAGCTGACTAGACTATGCCATTCCAAAGGACAACCTTCAATCTCCAGCTCAATGTACGAGTAATGAACAAATGAAAGTAAAGTAAAGAACGAACGAATGGTGTAATGAAAGGATTGGTTTTGGTGGCCCCCATTCCAAAAAGGACTAAAGAGAGGCATATCATAATTGCATTAACTCTTTTCCTTACTAAGCTCTCAAGCTTACAGTTACTTGTTGTGTAGGTGTAGGTATTCGTATGAAAAATGACGGACAGATAACAAATAGATAACAAAGCAGGGATGAAGGATTTGCACGGGCGAGATTGGGGTTGGCCTGGCATAAAGAGAGCAGGGAGAGAAAACGGTTGTAATAAATTGTATTTAATTGTTTAGTCCTTTCATTTAAATGATTTACGCTTCTGCAACGCTTTGAACAAAAGATTTTTGTATAATGCTTCCCCTATATTTTACAAATGATTTGATAATGCTTCCGCATTTTATAAATTGGGTTTTTATAACGAGTTTAAAGAAGGGATAGTAACGATCTGGTTTTAGCATTGCACTCTGATATTTCTTTCAAAGAGTTTTAAATAAAGAAGGTTTTAGTGGTTTTATAAAAGTTTAAATTTTCTACATTTTTCAAGGAATTACGAAAATCCGGGTCGTTACATATACCTACACCACAAGTAAACTCTAAGCCCAAAAGGCTTAGTAGGGAAATGTAATATACAATATGATCATGCCTCTCTTTAGTTCACTTGGAATGGGTGCCGCCTCAAACCAATCTTTCATTACGTTCATTCATTCACAACTCGTACATCAAGCCAAAAGTTGAACGAACTCATGTGTGATGGTATAGTTTGATCGGCTTTTAGCCTCCTGTGTGCAAACTAGTCCCTTTCCTGACAAGATAGGGGTGCAGCCTAGCTGCTAGACTAGATCCAAACTACCCATCCGCCCCCTAACTTCCCATCATTCATCATCATTCATTTTGTTCGTTCATTTTCCTCACATCATGCATGTGAGTACCACCCCAAAGTGGCACTCCGTACTTGTTTCTATTATCATGATGCATGTTGACACAATATAAAGAGAATGATAATTAAACAACGAATATCAAGAATAACACTAATTGAAAGCTAATACAGAAACGAATTGAAAGCAACATATGATATGCTTGATTCTACCGAACATGACAATAAAGATATGGCAAGGTGAATGATAAACATGCTCAACAAATATGCTCAGAAATTATCTACAAAAATATGCTTAATAAACATTTAATGGAAACATACGTTAACAAACAAACAATTAAGTACTAAGCTAATTATGCATGTTTATCGAAACAAAACCAAACATAAACATGCTTAACAAACAATTACTGGAAACGTGCTTGATAAATTAACTAATCATGCATGCTTGTCTAAGTAACAATTATATGGAAATATACTCAATTAATAGAAAACGAAACATGCTAAACAATCGATTACAACTATAACATGCTAATTAAATTACATTAACTAGGCATGTTCGGATTAATTAAAGGAACTCAAATGATAGCTTACATTGTAATTGATTGATCATGCTCTTATTCAATTAATTAAACATGGTCTTATTCAATTAATTTAACATGCAAGGAATTCCATTTAATTAAACGTGCTCGGTTTAGTTAAATATGCTAAACATGCTCATACAATTATTATCCTAAGTAATCTACACATGCTTGATTAACGAAATGAAGTAAACATTAACAACTAAGAAGCCACAACGAATAACACAGTGAATTATGCAGGAAACTACAACAAGTAAATATAATAAATTGTACAAAATAGAATTGAAATTCTCTATTCATTCATAACCATACGTATACATCATATCATTCTCCATTTCGTCATTCTATCCTACAACTTAACGTCATCGATTATCATTCATTTATCACACTTCCATTAAAGTAAACATTTACAATAAAAGACAAAAATTATATTTCCTAACTAGTACCAAGAAGCAATAACATTATAAGCTAGATTTCAATATGCTAAACTACTCTATCTATGCATGCTTGTCTAAATAAAACAGAACATAGACATAATTAATAAATTGAAACGAGTAAATAACTGAATTAGTCTAAACATGCTCGGATTTAAACAACACAGCAGCAAGATATAAATCAAAGGAATTTTGCAAGGCATTAACAATAATACATCTAGCACAACACACACACACACACACTACTTGTGGGTAGGGCCTCTACTGGCCAAGACTTAACCCAATTCCTTACCTCAAAATTTTAACGCGTATTAGTATTTAGTTGTTATTCTTCTTCTCTTCTTTGTACCTTCACAATTAGAAATATTTATCTTTAACAACTTGTCATCGAATCATTTAAACCTTAACACTTTGAAATTCCAATATTCATAACTTAGCAACCGAATATAATTTCTCATGCTTCACCTCATTTCCACATGACTTAGAAGTAATAATCAATATAAGCAAACAATCTTTCATCAATAAATAACCAAGTCTTAATGGTTTATCAATTCACAGATTATCATATCAAATATCTCATTCAGAATCCTTAACTAAATAACTTAACCAACTAAGGTACTCTAACACACTACTCAAAATTACTGTTAGACTCTATACAGAAACCAATCCAACACTAACAGGGTATAGATCACACATTCAACATCCAAAAATCCATCTAGAACATCAATCTCAGCGCAACAGCAGACTAATAATAGTTAGAGGGGGATTTTGTTACCTGAATCACTCCCAAGAGCTGCATTGATAAACCCTGAAACCTCTCCAGCCAACACCAGCTGATATGCAGTAGCTAGGAGCCAAGAGCTGCTCCTCCAACCCCTCCATTGCCTTTCTTCTTTCCCCCATCTCCGCCTTTGAATCCCAGCAGTAACACAGAACAACAGAGAGGACAACCAATACTCCCACTCCTCTACAACTTATGCCAGGACACTCACCTTGAGCCTCCCATTCCTTCACTTTCGGTAGTGCTCCACTAGCTGGAAAGGAGGAGCAACCATGGAGATTCGATCTTGCCACCCGACGGTTCAACCCGAGATGGGTCAAACCAGGTTCAAACATACTCGGGTCAGAGCAACTGAGTCGGAGCTCTACCCGACGCCAAAAATCGCCACCAGCGAAGTCCCGAGCTCTAGACTGTGACCCGCGTCACCACAGCAGCACCCGCCGGCCTCTTGGACGTCACGCACGGCGCGAGGAAGTCGTCCCGAACATGCCGACGCTCATTGCATGCTTGACTGCGCCTCACCGTAGTGAAGACATCCTCCAACGAGCTTTCTCGTGCCACTGCTTTGTCGCCGACAACTTACTCGTTTGCCGGATATCAATTCGTCGTTACGACTCTCCCCCGATCTCCCACGGGTTCTCCCTCTTCTCCCTCTTCCCAATTCCTTTCTTCCGCTCCCTCTTTATTTTTCAGAAGCATGAATGGCCAGGGGCCAAATTTCCTATTTCCCCTTTAAAACCCTAAATCGGCCAGCCACAGCCGGAACTAAATCCAACCTGAACCGGACCGGTCCTCCTTCCTCATTTTAAATTTTCTTTTAATTCTTTAATTCTAACTAATAAATTTAAATTTCCTTTTAATTTAAATCATTTTTTTACCCAATTAAATTTTTCTTTAATAATTTAATTAAATCCTTCATTTAATTAAATTATTCTTAACCCACTACCAATTCCTGAATTATTCTAATTAACGCTCGATGATAATGATTGTCGATTACATCGTTGCTAATACTCCAATAATTATCCAATTAATCCAAGTACTCTTAATTATTTTCCAATTATTCTTAATTAAATTCTAATATAAAAGGTCAGGGTATTACAAGAATCATGGCTAATGAAGTTCATAACTCATTCCTGCTCATCATATTATCCTATAACTTTCCATTCGTCATTTCATTTCTTCCTTAAGCATTTCATTTTAGCATTTGTAGTAAAGTAAATTACAGAAACTAAACAACAGGAAGTAATTTACAGAAATAAACCACACAGCTGGAAGTCATTAGCCTAAGGAAATCTGTAGGACATTAACAGCAATGAATTTAGCAGAACACACACACACACACTACTTGTGGGTAGGGCCTCCACTGGCCAAGACATTACCCAAACCTTACCTTCTATGACAAAGTTACACATAGGGACAACAGTTTCCACAATAGCAACTCCAGCTCCACGTTTAGCTTCAAGCTCCTGAGCTCCAACCTCCAGCAACCCACATACCACACTCACTCTTACAGAGAACTCTCACAAGCTCAATGTTTTACTCACACGCAGGAGCTCTCACAACTCTCAATCGCCAGACACTCTCACATGCAGGAGCACCCTCATGCAGGAGAAGACTGGGACGAAAATGGCTAGAGAGGTGCTTTAAAACCCACAAATCGTACCTGGAGGGAGGGGGGAATAGTAGTACGCTTACGGGAGGTAGGAGGGCGGCACCCGCGTGGTCTGGACCTGGAGGGGACCATTTTGTGTTGGGGGAGAGTGCGTATCAAATGATTACGCGACCAGCCATCTGATTTTAAATTCCTAACTGTCGTAGATCTGTGATATTTCGGACGAGTGCGAACGTACTGGTCTCATCCGCATGCATAAAATTCCTAATGAAAATTTGTATTTACGGATGAGAAATGGCATCCTCGCCTTGTCCATACCGTTTGGATGCGACATTCGGATGCAATTTAGCGTCTGCATGCGTCTGAAAGTGTCCAAAAATTGGACAAATTCAAATCGGACGCACTCCGTCCTCGTCCACCCCCATCCACATTCGTCTTTGAGTGTCTAGTTGGACAGTTATGATGCGGGGATCCATTCTACTTCGTCCCAAAGTGTGATCCAAGCATGTGCGGACACCACATCTCGTCCCCATGGCGTCCGCATGCGTACGAATGAGCCAAATTTTCATTTTCTTCACATTTTTCTACTAAACTTTGATCCCATAATATTTTTTTCCCATAAATACACGTCATAATTTAACAAGTATAAATACGCAATGTAATATATAATTATCTCCAACATTGAGTACATCGTGTATACGAACAAAATCGTATCAGGGTATTACAAGAGAAGATGCTGCCACATCGAGCCCTAGCCTCGCTATACACCACCCTCGCTCCATGCATTGGCTTTCGTCGCCCGCCGGACTGCACCTCGCTCATCCCATGCCGGACAGCAACCAGTTCGTCACATTGGTGCCGCAGGGAGTCATCTCCTTCGCCTCCCATCGCCCGAGTCTCCCCTGCCTTCTCTCTTCTTCGCTTCAAGTTCGGCTGCGGGGTTCCCTTCCCCCTTTTCCCCATTCTTTTATTTTAAAACCACCAGTTCAGGGAAAACCAGTTCAATTCTCCCCCTTTTTTTCAATTTCTTTTTAAATCCTATTTATTTCTTCTATTTACATTTTATTTCAAGTAAATCTTCCTCCTTTTATTTTCCTCATTTATTTAATTAACTCTATCAAATAAATCTTCAATTATCCAATTACGCCCAATTAATTTTCCAATTATCCTCGCTTAATTCTGTTACGGGAAATTAGGGTATTACAGAGTGTGTGAAGTGGTGTCCAACTTTCCAAAGAAGTTTCATTTGCGAAGATATCCATACGTGAGTGACAAATGTGCCTGCTTGCTGTTTCGGGCCAATCAATTTCTTCAGCATATATTTCCAAATCCTTGAAGTTTCTTATTCTTATTTTTGGAAGAATTATTCATCATTGATCAAGGATGGTGCATTCAAATTTTCAAATCAAAATTATGTAAAACGATTGAGTTATAGCTTCTCAAAGGTGGACCTTCCATAACGAGAATTGCGGCAAAGTTTAGGAAATTAAAGCTTACCGGTCGATCACCTTCACAGTAGCTGAGCAACTACTCGCCAAAACCTTCATGTAATGCCCCGTGTTATTAAAAAAATTTTCTTTATTTTCTTTTTTAGCCATAGAAATTTTTTTTTCTTTAATTTATTTAAAATGTGTACAATTAAATCAGATCAGAGTAATTTGAGCGGAAACTAATAATAATTTTCAAAACATGGATTTAACACTTCTAACAAAAGTCCATGGTTTACAAAACAATTTTCAAATTTAAAACCATAATTAATTATTCAAAACAACCAATATTACTTTTCATGAGCCATAACCCTCAGGTCGAACCTGGCTGATAAGTCAAGAGCTCATCCTGTAATGTCTCCTCCTCCACAAGCATATCACAGGTCTCATAACAATCACCTACATCACGAGATAAAACAATGAGCCTAATGTTCAACAAGAAATAGAATAAAATGCTCATGTTCATGTTTATGCAATCTATCTCATAAAAGAACCTATCTTTTTTGTCTTTACATTTCGTTACTAGAGAAAGGATACATCCATTAGAGAACATGGCTTAACCGTCACTCCGATGAGGAGATACATCCATTAGGGGTGTCACCACTAACTGTCACCAATCTTTTTTACTTCAAGCATTGGGGATTTTTGGAACAAGAGAAGAGGATACGTCCTATGGTCCATGTGGCTTAACTGTCACTCCTTCCCTACATAGAATGAGATACATCCATTAGGGGTATCACCATCAATGGACCGTCACCAAATCTCTAGAACCCCCACATGCCTATTTACGTTCATTCATTCATTTCGTTAAACATGTCGTGCATATGTCAACATTTTCATAAGTCCTACTCATGATGCATGAATGCCATGTCATTTTCAATTCGCAATAATATATAGAGTACTGAAAGGAAACTTAACATAACATCACAACACTTACAATCAAACCAAAGTAACTTCCCCTTACCCTGTAACACTTTGTCAATGAATGATAGAAAATAAGGCAGCAATTCAAGCTATAAATTTTTTAACAGAGAGCAATTAACATGCTAATTAACAAAGGGTAATTTATATGATATTTATCATAAGCCAAATTACATGCCAATTAACAATAAAATTTATATGCTATTTAACAAAGAATAATTCTTAGAAAGAAAGCATGACTTTACAATGGTGAGATAACAATTAAGTGGCAGTTTATCAACTACAAGAAAATCAAACATTATTAACAGAGCAATTTTTGAGGTTAGGGGACATATATCACAACAGAGCATAATCAAATTAAGTCTGAAGCACTAATCCAATGCAACAATCATAATAACATATTCCCTTAGTAACCAACCCCCTTTTACCAACAAGAATTCACAGAGTAACATCCAATCTGAGGCATTAATCCAAAAATAGCAGAATAACATTTATGGCAATTCATCATTATTCAAACTTCATAGTTAACAACAATTCACTGGGCATTCTTCCTATTTCTCCATCCAATTATCATGACGGTATTTGTTTTCTTTCAATAGTAGCATAAGGCAGTAATTTCATCCACTTATCATTGACAATATTGAATTTCTTCCATTCACAACATTAACAAATTGCAAGAAGTAAGCAAGATAGTAATCAACACCAAACAGAGTAGGAATCAACAACAAACAAAGTCCAGTGATGCAGAGCCTCCACTAGCCAACTACATCCTATTTCTCCTTACTTGAAGTTTTCCCAGAAGATACTCCTCACGCAAACAACAACCACGGAGAACCAAGGCAGACACTTCACTCTCCCACTCACACTTGCACTATGGGAGAAAGCACAACACTCTCTCACTCAGTTTCTCTTTTAATTCTAGAAATCCTAAAATAACAGAGTGCCACTTCCCTCTTATGTCTTCGCTTTATAGACAGAGAAGACTTCCCTTAATCCCGTGCCTCTGCCCTTCACTCTTTCTTCTCTCTCTTATCTTGTCTGAAAAGAACAGAAAGCCCTTTCCTCTGAAAAAGAAAACCCCAACGTCCATTGCCTCCCTAAATCCCGTGCCTTTGTCTTTTTTTTTTATTCAACAATGGAGCTAGTGGACATCCTAAATTGCTGAAGAGTGGAATGCCACGCGGGAACGTTTGTCATTTGGAAAGAGTTGATATGAATTAATTGAGTTAACGACAAAACGTTAGCTGGAGAAAAATAGATTTTCATAAAACTATGCAGCTCCGGTCGCAATGCACAATCAACCACTTCAATGCGAATTCATGCTTTGCATCTGTTCCAATGCAAAAATTTGACCTTTTGGTTGACCAAGTCGACTGAACCTATCGATCGATGACTCAACTGAAACATCAAAATGCAATATGAAATGCGTTTAGGTCGAGATCCTCGATCGCGTCCTCAACCGCCTTGTCGACCGAAATCCAACAATGAAATCTGTAATGCATTTCGGTCGAGTAAGTCGATCGCGTCCTCGATCGATGCCTTGACCAAAAATGCAGGGAGTAATCTGTAATACATTTTGGTCGAGTAAGTCAATTGCGTCCTCGACCGATGACTCGACCGAAACTTCAATTATACTTCCCCCAATAATCCAATAATATTTCTACCTCGTATTTTTCCTTTATCAACACATTTATTCCATAAAATTATTCCTTACTTCATCAATAATCTTCACTAGTTAACCTTTTCTTTGAAATCCATTAATAATTTACATTTTACTCCTTAACCAAAACCCCCAATTAACCACTTCTAATAATTCCATCAAATAAATCACCACTAATTATACCAATCTTTATTATGTTTACTATATGTATTTTCGGGGTATTACACTTCGCCTCTGTTATGTTTATGCATGTCAACTGCCCAAATCGACCACAAATCTCCAACTGATCAAAATTGTGAATTACTGGTCGATATCCGCCTAGCTGTTCTGACTCTTGATCGATTGCTGCTCTTGTATTCTTCAACCGGTTGATCCTACTCCTTCAACACTCGGCTATTCAACAGATTACTCATCACTTCTCTTCGAGTTATCATTAAACAGGTTGTAATGACCCGATTTTTTTTTTCCTTTTAAAATTCAAAACTTTTTTTATCAAAACCTTTTTAAGATAATATCAGAGTGCAAAATTGGACCGTTAAAATCATTTTTGTTAAAACCTAGCAGAAGCAGCTGTAAAATCTTTTGTAAAAACATAACGCATTTATTAAAACATAGGAGAAGCGTAAATACTTTGAGATATGAAAGCTAAACAATTTAATACTACATTTTGAGAAATGAAAACTAAACAATTAAATACAATTGAAGTACAACCGTTTTCTCTTTTACTATCTCTAGCCTGGCCAGCCACGAGTCCGCGCGTGCAAATCCTTCATCCTTGCTTTTTGATTTGTTCATTGTCTTCACACACAAGTACCTATTTCTACACCACAAGTAAACTGTAAGCCCAAAAGCTTAGTAAGGAAAATGGTTTATGCAATATGCTATGCCTCTCTTAGTTCTTTTGGAATGGGGCCACCCAAACCAATATTTTCATTACGTTCATTGGTTATTTGGTTCTTTACTCGTACATCGAGTTGGAGATTGGAGGAATCCATGGCGGAAGGGTAGTCTTTGTTGGCTTCAACTACTTAGAGTAGATAGTCTCGCAGTCCCATCAAGGGAAAGGTAACGTTATTTTAAATCCTGTCTACCTGGCTGATCCGTACTTACCCTCCCATCCCCCAACTCCCTTTTCTTCTTTTTCTTCATTTTCTTAACATTTTTCCTCACTCAATCCATGTGAGTACCACCCCCGGTGGCACCCCATATTGGTTCCTATTAGCATGATGCATGATGACACATTCTCCAAATAACATGATGCATGATGTAGTATAACGTAACATTAATAATAATTGAATTTCACATATAAAAGAAAGTAAACGACAATAATTGAATAACACATTTAAGGGAAAGTAAGTGAGTAGCCGACATTGAAAGCACATATTATGATATTGAATTGAATGACAAGGATTAATAGCAAAGCACGTGAAGGAGGATGTAGATGGAGAACAGACTCCAGGATCGCCTCTACAGCACATGGAGGAGGATGCTCTGCACCCAATGCATTCTCTCCCTCCTCAGACATCGCATTTTACTTTGATGCCTGAGGAGATGTCCAACTGGATGAGTAGGATGGAGGAGCTCCATCATATGGTGCTTACCATAATACAAATGATGGAGGAGCACCTTCAAATGATGCAGGTCCAAATAAAGAAAGTAGAGGAGCGACCAGAAGAGAAGCATCGTGAGTTGTTGGCAGCACTTCAGAGAATAGAGGAGCGAGCAGCCCATACAGTGGCCTCGCCATCGTCCTCCAAAACAACAGAAAGCATAGAACGCTTGTAAGTTATTTAATTTGTACGCAAAGTCCAGTCTTTACCTTATTTGTATTTGACGTAATAACATGTTGATTTGCAACACCATTGCCGTAAGACGCCAACCTGCTCCTCTAGCCGTGCTTGCCGAGGTGCAGGAGACAAGTGAGTCACAGCCTAAGGCCCTAAAACTATTCACGTGGTACATCTTTGATTTGGTTATATATGTGTGTCTACACTTATTCATGCTTTATTAGTCTGACGACCTTTTGCCATTTTTGTTGCCGTCTCGGGATTTGATGGACGTCTTCAAGAAGTATATACGCCAAATACTAGTAAGAACATGGAGACGTGCGCAATTCTTGGGGGAAAGCTGCTCGATGGTACATCATCACTGATATCATCTGCCCAGATCAAGTCGGGACGCCAAACATGGTAAGAAGCCTTATTTGTATCTTCGTGTATAAGATTTTATCTTAGTACTCATCCAAACTTATATACAGTGCTATGCGGTCAATGACGAAGACGTATTCATGTTTTAACAGGAACGAGGTCTACTCACATTAGGGTAGATTCACGTAAGTAACCATCTCGCTTCTCCGGGTTGTCGTTCATGTTCACTGAGATCATCTAATACGTTGTTTACATTGCAGACACACCCAAAGTAAAATTGTTTTATGTCCTCCGTTGACCTCAACACTCAATATGCTTACTAGAAATTGATACCTGAAGCAATCTCCATCATCATAGATCCCACTGACAAAGAGCGGTATGTATTTTCCTTTGTGTAAATTCATAATATTGTTTTTCGCGTATTTTACTGACAATTGTTCCCTTTGTATTGCAGCCCGTACGACATCTTGTGGTGTACGAGTGAGGGGATAAAGGTGATTCGACTATGCACTAATCAGGTACAATTCCAAGAGCATGATGATCAAACCTTTGAGGGTTCGTTGTTCGACACAGCATCGAACATATTTGTTGACATGCAATTGTCTTTTGTAATCAAGAATTTGCGGCCAAAACGGACCAGAAAAAGGCGGCGTAGGAATATATGTTTAAGTAGACTTTATTGTAATTTATGTTTACATTTACGTTGCCGTTTCGATAGAAAACTATTTTTGACGCTTGACATGTTTTCTTTTTTTGTTTATAGTCAGTTTGGATAATATCTGGTTTGGTTAGGAAATGCATATATGCTGTTATTCATGTTGCAGGGGGGATAGACTTAAAACAAGCGAAACTCTTGCAAAAGTTTTAATCTTTTTAGAGTGAAAATGACTCGATTGATTCCATTCATCATGAACAACCAAGTAAGCATGGTCATCACATTCATCACAACACTTTCAGCAAGATGTGCATAACACCAAAACATACAAGACATACTAATCATGACAAACCACCACGGCTTTTTGAACATGCTGTGGCGGTTTCTGATGAGCCATTGCAGCTTTGCGGACAGGTCGTCGCAGTTTGTTAGCAAGCTGTCGCGGCTTTGCAAACACGCCGCCGCGGTTTGTTAGCAAGTAGCTACGGTGCTTCCAAAAAACCGCAGCGGCTCATCATGGCTCTGAAAAACAGATTCAACTTCATAGTTGGTACCTGGACATTAGCATACTAATCAATTTCCATTCACTCTCAACAACCAAATGTATGGAACTAATATATCATTTTCAATTTATCAAAGCAATTCAAATTTATCAATTCAAATTTTACAACGATAATGTCCATTACAATCGGATATATATATCAAACCTATTTTCTCAAACCAATGTTTCAAGGCATGTTAAGGTCCACATTTGTGTATGTTTGTGTTTGTGGACCTTGCACATCATCCTCCTGCAAAACACATTGCAATTGATATTAGCATAGTTCAAATAAAACTTTATAACGTAAATGTGATCATGGGCTCACTTGTGTCTCAGGAACTATATCTGGAACTATCTCAGCAACTACGCTCACAGCTGGCACTAGACCCTGCAAACATTCATAATATTAGTTAGATTCCTACAAATTGCATAACCTATACACATAAGGCAAAAAGCAATCAACCGCATCTTTTGACGGTCAGAAATGATTGTCCATCCATTGCCAGATGGACCGTTTAGATCATCGAGCAACAATTCTAGAAACCAGCTCCATGAATTCCTATTTTGTACTTCTACCACTGCTACAGCAATCGGATACATGCCATCATTCCCATCGATGGTCACAGCAGTGAGCAGTTGGCCTGAAGTGGCTCCCTTCAAATGGCAACCGTCCAAACAAATAAGTCGTCTTGCATGCAGCCAAACACATATACATTCTTTTAAATGTACTCAGGTCAAGGTCCACACGCACAGAGCTTCCCGGATTAGACCTCTGAATCTCCTCGGCGTACGACCATATGAGTTTATATTGCTCATTTCCATCACCTTCGTTAATTTTCTTTGCTGCATTTCTTGCCCTTCAAGCAAGACTAGATGTGATGTTGACATTAAAGTCCTTCCACTGTCTCAATTATGGAAGCAAGGTCCCAATTTGCCTGACTTTTAAATCTTTCTAAGTAATGCATTGCAACCCATTTGGTAGTAGCATGACGACTTTCCATCATTCTGGAGCATGTGTGAATATCATTGTAAAATTTTATTTAAAATGTTAATTCACCTTTCATTTGTGAGGCGTGCAACCGCCACGGGTAGCCTTCCTGGCAAGCAGCCCTCAATCGATGCCCGTCACTATGGGTGAATTTTATCCCGTACCCGTTCTTCAATGCATGATCAACAATTTCTTCTCTAATCTTGTTCAAAGAACTGTACTTTTTACCAAGCCCCATTCCCGGGAAGCTGCCTTCTAATTCTACTTGTGTTGGACGTCTAGGCCTACTCTCAGCCATATCTTCATCACTAGTTGATTGACATAACGATCGGAGGTCCTCGTTGTCCTCCTCATGTAGAGTCAGTGATACATAATGCAAAACAATGGCCGCTCTATTTCCAATTTCACGTACCTCATTTTCACTTAGCACACAATTGGTTGTGGGTCCCACTTCAAGTTGACAATTAAGCATAAATGATTCGTCACTGGCCATTTTCTTTTCAACTAATTGATCACCTTCGCTAATCGCTTTGATCACCTTCGCTAATTGCTCTGTTCAGCTCTCCGCCTTTTCTAGGGTTAGCGGGTGGATTACAAAATGCTAAACAGACCGCATCAGCCCAGTTTATGAGGTGTAGTGGTGCGCCGTGGTCTCTTGCAAAAGGAGAGACCGCGCAAAAACGCGGTCTCTCATCATGACCAGAGACCGCGCAAAAACGAGGTCTCTCGAGTCAGGAGAGACCACATTTTTATGCGGTCTCTGGGCAAGAGGAGAGACTGCGCAAAAACGAGGTCTCTCCTGAGAGACCGTGTTTTATGCGGTCACTACCTTTTTTCATAGTTTTAATGTGTAGTTTTAGTGTGAGACACGTGTATCCCATCAACTTAGTAACGGAGAAAGTTATGGCAATGTGGGCTTTGTTATTTTCGCATACTGCAATAGTAAACTTGTTAAAAAAAATATCATAATGGTTAACTTGTCATTGATTTCAAACTACGATGGTTGATTTGTCATTTACCCCATAAAAAATAATGATTGATTTGTCATTTGTCCTTTAATTAATTATAGTAGATCCAACCTCGTACTACGACGTTGGTGGTCGTGACTCGTGGAGGTCTTGGACCAATCACCGAGTTTAAAGCTTCCATCTCCTTCCTCCTCTCTCTTTCTCTCACATTAATTCATCCCCAAGTTTCCTTTCCCTTTCCTCTCTCAGTTTTGGAAAGTTTGAGGAGAGTATAAATATCCCTCTCTCACTCTCTCGCTTACTTTCTCCCTGCGCAATCACCTGTTGACTCCAATAGATTTTCAGATTCTGGGTTTTTTATTTCTCTTTGCTTCTCCTTCCATGGACTGGGATCGTGGTCGCGAACTGGGTTCCGGTGCTTTTTGCGACGGTCTCTTTGGCAGCCAAGAGGGATGATTCCGATCTCTTTCCCCCTTTGATGGCCCTTAAATCTTCTCAATTCTCCTTCTCTCAGTCGCTCAGGCACGAGAGAGAAGTTCTGCGCCAACTCGATTCTTGCCCAGAGATCATTCGCTGTTTCGGCGACGACGTCACCGTCGAAAGGGGCGAGAAGTTGTACAACCTCGTTTTGGAGTACGCATCCGGAGGCAGTCTGGTGGATCAACTGGACAAGTACGGCGGTCGTTTGCCAGAATCGTTAGTTCGGCGATACACCAGATCAATATTAAAAGGGCTTGATTTCATTGACTCCAAAGGGTTCGTTCACTGCGACATAAAACTGGGGAATATTTTGGTGGTGGACAATGGCGATGTTAAGATTGCCGATTTTGGGCTGTCGAAGATGGCCGGGGAAGAAATATCAACGGAGGAAGGAAACTTTGAGTTGAGGGGAACGCCTCTATCTATTGCGCCAGAATCCGTCACCGACAATGAGTACGAGGCACCGTGCGACATTTGGGCTCTCGCCTGTGCCGTCGTGGAGATGTTCACCGGAAAACCAGCCTGGAATTTCAGCGACAAATTGAACATCTGTGCGGTAATCATGCGAATTGATGTCGGAAAGGAGTTGCCGGCTATTCCGACAGATTTATCCGACGAGGGGAAAGATTTTCTGGAGAAATGTTTTGTAAAGGATCCTACTATAAGATGGAGCGCTCAAATGCTACTGAATCATCCATTTGTGGCGGATGATCCTGTTCCATCGAACCAACCTGTGGAGTCACCGCCGTCGCCAAGATCTCCCTTCGAAATGCCATATTGGGCTTTCTCCGAGTCACGAACTACTCTCTACTCTTCCCATTCGTTTATGGAAATCCCAATGGAATCTGACCTGCAGTCCAAGACTGAACTGAATTTGTGCTTGGCTTCTCAAGCGGACAGGGTCCGGCAACTAGCAACAGCGAGTGCGGCATCTGATTGGTCGGTTTCGGAGGGTTGGGTGAGCATCAGGTGATTCAACACACCAGTCAATGAGACCGTTGAAGAAGTTTGGAAATATGCGTAGCTTCTCATAAACCCTAATTCTTGATTGTAAATGAAAGTAACTCTTTTTAATTGATATATGTTTAGGGTCCAAAAGTGGTTACTTTTAAATTGATAATCATGTTTAATTGACTATCACACCTAATTATATAAAAATAAGGATATGAATTTAAAAATGCCATTAATTAAGCAATAACACAATTGGTTCAAACCGAATTAAATGGTATTTAAAGGGCATAAGATTCATCTCACAACCGTTTAGAAAATCAGAACAATCGTTTTGAGCACCAAAATTCCCACTAATAACAGTTATAATTATGTATGTCCAAATCAACAACGTACTGTTCATTACCATCGTTCACATGAAATCGGCCAACGCCTGCAAAAATAGAACTCCAATTTCGAGCTGCGAATTATAATTTGGTAAGCTGCTTATTGATCTACGGACACAAAAGGTCCTTCGACTCAACCATTTTTTCATATTTTTTAACTATCCTTGACCTAATGCCCTTTCTTATCATCTTGAATATAGTCAGAATCAGTTTGTCCTAGTTTAGTAAGATGCAGACATTGAAGGACTAGCTTAAGTTTTTAAGGCTTATGTCGCACTTTGGTATTAAACTGAATATATGTTTCATCCAAAATCTAGCATCGATTCCTCGTAGATATGCATGTGTTGTTTGATCATGCAAAAATACCTTCTTCATCTCTCTCTCAAAGTGCACTGATGTTGTGACCCTAGAAGCGCTCCACATCGCATTCTTGAATAACTTGTCTCCAAGTCATTTTTGAAAGTTGGCATACAAGTGTCTGAGGCAAAAACGATGTTCCGCTGACCCTACAAACTCTCCCATAGTTGACACTAGCCCCTACAAAAATTAATAGACTCAGTCAATCATTCATATACAACATACATTACAAAAACAATCAATCATACCTTTTGTCGATAAAAAATGATTGGTCACCTTATGTCAGATTGATTGTTTAGATCCATAAGCAACAAATGCAAAAACCATCCCCAAGAGTCTTTACATTCTGCTTCAACCACTACTATAGTAATCAAATAAATTTCATCGTTCCCGTAAATGCTGACAGCTGTGAGCAGTTGGCCTAGACAAAATTTCTTCAATTGACAACCATCCAAGCAAATAACAGGTCTACCACAATTCAACAACCTCATCTTACATGCAACCAAACACATATACATCCTCTTAAATGTTGGACTATGTGAAAGATCAATCCTATCTAGCTGAACAAGCAATGAGCAGCTAGGATTAGACTTCTGAATCTCCTCCCCATACGATCATCTAAGATTGTATTGTTCATTATCATCCCCTTCATTCAGTTTTCAAGCTTCATCTCTTACCCTTCTGACAAGACTTGGTGTAATGTTTACATTAAAATCCTTCATGACTGTCTCAATTATGGAAGGAACGTCTTAGTTAGCCTGACTTTTGAATCTGTCCAGATAATGAGTTGCCTCCCATTTGGAAGAAATATGGTGGCTTTCATCTTTCTTGAGCAAGTATTAATGTCATTATAGATCTTTATTTGAAATGTAAGTTCACCTTACAGTTTTCAGGCGTGCATCTGCCAAATGCATCCTTCCTGGCATGCAGTCTTCAACCGATGAGAGTCACTATGCTTGAATTTTACCCCGTACCAATTCTTCAAAGAATAATACATGATTTTTTCTTTAATTTTATTCAACGAACTATACTATTGCCCAGACACATACCAACGAAAGAGCATTCCAGTTTGTGGTTGTGGTTGAGGCCGACCCCCCTTCCCAACCCCCACCCCCCTCCCCCACGGTCTTCGTCTTCAGATTCGCACAATGAATGAAGCTCCTCGTCATCTTCAATTGCACAAAACTCATGTGCCAAGACTGTTGACATCAGCTCCACTTCCAATCCCCAGTTAAATAATTTTCTGATTGCTCCTCGATGCCATTGGTGAACAACAATTAAAAATGCTTTAACTTGGTCTGGATGCAGTCCATTTTGGCTCTCGAAAAGATCAATGGTTCAATAAGAGATGAGCTTTTAGTAGTGTTGAATTTAATATAGGATTATAGAATTTTCCACAGCGAAAGGTTTCACTTTTCGCTCCATTTGTCGTTCTTCAATGTAGTAGAAAATGAATATTTTGACAAGTTTCATCAGATTATTGAACTATTTGAGTTTATCAAGTAACAAACTGTCTGAATTTTTTTTCAGTGTCACTGATGAAATGCACAATAATTTTACCAGCATGATACTAAAATCAATTTCGAAACCGATCAAACTGAAGATATTGAAATTAAAGTTCAACGAATTCAGACGAGAAAAAAATGGGTCCGCAACAAAAAGAAAATATGTCCACTACAGAATGGAATTAAAATTTTTAACGAAAAACGTGACAGCGATGTTTATGCCGTTTATTTTTTATAGTTCAGAGTTTTGTTTGTTACCAAAAATTATTTAATAGGTGATTTATCATTTATTTTATAGTTAAGTGGTTGTTTTGTTAATTTTTTTAATATTATTATTGCACAGTAATGATTGAACTTGGTTCCTAAAAAATTAGTGGTGTATGAAAAAATAAAAAAATAATTTTAAGAAATTCTTTAGGTTCGTGAAGGGTACATTCATAATAAATTAATGGCAATCATGTAAAAAGATTTTGCCGTAACAAAAATTAATATGAGGAAGAGATGTGGATTGCATGTTGGGACCAATGATTTGGGTAGAACGTGTGAATTTGATGCATGGCAGAATCAAATTCCAAGACTCAATAAAATGGTTTTTTAATCCATGCTTTTTATTTATTTATTTGTGGGTGAAAGGATAATGTATTTTAGTCAATTAGTCTTAGTCTTAGTCTTAGTCCTTTGGGGCCTGTACTTCAATTCTTGCGGAAACATGTGGTGCAGAGATGCACTTTTTTCTGAAAAACATGAGAAAAATGACATTTTACTATAGTGCTTATTCACTAATTTTTTTTTCTAATCAATTAACCTCTCAATTACGAATAAATAGTATTGTAATCATTACTATTACGTTTGCACTTTAATTAATAATTAAGGTGTATTGTGTAGTAATTCGTGGCGAATTGAGCATGATCCAAGGCAAATTAATAAGAAGGAAATTTCTTTCTTTCATCTAAAGAAATGGTGAATCTTTGCAGATTGATAATTCTCTCAATTTTTAATGGTTTTGGACGTTTGATGATTCGTTTTCCAACGTCTTTTCGCGATGCACAGTTAGGAAACATTTACTTTGTCATTTGGTACTTATCAGAGTAGACTCAGGCAGAAAAAAAATGAGATCATTTCATCTTTCCGCTTTCCCCTCCCATTTGCCTAGATTTCGCAACACCTTACTTCACCATAAAAATATCATCCGCAGACACTATGATACAACACCATTTTTGGAGATGTGTCGCACATGTGTATTAGGAGAAGATCAACGTGACCTGTGCAAAAAAAGTTCGCCGCAGCAAGGAGAAACCGTTCTCTAAACATGCGTAGCTTCACAGTTTTGAATTGTGTAAGGGAAATTGTAAGACTTAGAAGCATTTTTAGCCCTCGAAAGTGGGACAAGCTACCTTTGGCATCTTGCCAGCGCGTAGATCTAGAAAAGTTATGCGAAAAAAAAATTTTGTTGAAATCGGTCGACTGATCACAAGGTTATGTCCTTCCGAAGTTTTCGAGTAACGACCTCATTTTTTTTTTCTGCCCAAATCTACTCTGATATGGACCGAATGACAAAACAGATCTATCCTACTTGTGCACTGTGAAAAAATGATGGAAAACGCGTACTTGAGCGTTCAAACCCATTAAAAATGGAGACAATTATCGATTTGTAAAGATTCACCATTACACTAGGTTATAGAAAAAAATTTCCTTCTTATCAATCCGCCGCGGATCGTGGTTAATCCGCCACGAAAAATGTCCCGATCCGCAACAAAACGTTAATATTATAACATTATTTTTAAACATATCAATACGAGGCAGATTACTACACAATCAGCCGCATATCGAAATTAAAGCGTTTAATGTCAAATATAACAGCGATGTCCGCAATGCCATTTGCCCATAATTCAATGGTTAATTTATTAGCAAAAAAAAGTTTAGTTGTTGACTTATTATTGATCTTATAATACGATAGTTGGTTTGTCATTTCCCCCAAAATATTAACTTTGTTTTTACAACACAAAATCAAATAAATTGAAATTCTTAAATATTGACAAGAATAAATCTATAAAAATAAAAGGATTAACCACCACAGTTAACATAATTTGAGTATGTTATTTCTAAATTGTTAATGGCATTTTCAAACTAGTTTAAAAAACAAAAATATATAGAATATATGGAGAGAGAAACAAAAATTCTAGAGAGAGAGATCATTTAATTATAGTGGAGCTAACCTCGTATTACTACGTTGGTGGTCGTAACAAGTGGAGGCTTTGGACCAATCACCAAGTTTAAAGCTTCCATCTCCTTCCTCCTCTCTCTTTCTCTCACATTAATTCATCCCCAAGTGTCCTTTTTCTTTCCTTTTCTTAGTTTTGGAAAGTTTGGGGAGAGTATAAATATCCCTGCTCTCACTCTCTCGCTTACTTTCTCTCTGCGCAACCACCTCTTGATTCCAACAGATTTTCAGATTCTGGGTTTTTCGATTTCTCTTTGCGACGCCTTTCATGGACTGGGTTCGTGGTCGCGAACTGGGTTCCGGTGCTTTTGCGACGGTCTCTTTGGCAGCCAAGAGGGATGATTCCGATCTCTTTCCCCCTTTGATGGCCCTTAAATCTTCTCAATTCTCCTTCTCTCAATCGCTCAGGCACGAGAGAGAAGTTCTACGCCAACTTGATTCTTTCCCGGAGATCATTCGCTGTTTCGGTGACGACGTCACCGTCGAAAGGGGGGAGAAGTTGTACAACCTTGTTTTGGAGTACGCATCCGGAGGCAGTCTGGTGGATCAACTGGACAGGTACGGCGGTCGTTTGCCAGAATCGTTAGTTCGGCGATACACCAGATCAATATTGAAAGGACTTGATTTCATTCACTCCAAAGGGTTCGTTCACTGCGACATAAAACTGGGGAATATTTTGGTGGTGGACAATGGCGATGTTAAGATTGCCGATTTTGGGCTGGCGAAGATGGCCGGGGAAGAAATATCAACGGAGGAAGGAAACTTTGAGTTGAGGGGAACGCCTCTGTCTATTGCGCCAGAATCCGTCACCGACAATGAGTACGAGGCACCGTGCGACATTTGGGCTCTCGCCTGTGCCGTCGTGGAGATGTTCACCGGAAAACCAGCCTGGAATTTCAGCAAGAAATTGAACATCTGTGCGGTAATCATGCGAATAGGCGTCGGAAAGGAGTTGCCCGTTATTCCGACAGATTTATCCGACGAGGGGAAAGATTTTCTGGGGAAATGTTTTGTAAAGGATCCTACTGAAAGATGGAGCGCTCAAATGCTACTGAATCATCCATTTGTGGCGGATGATCCTGTTCCATCGAAGCAACCGGTGGAGTCATCGCCGTCGCCAAGATCTCCCTTTGAAATGCCGCATTGGGGTTTCTCCTTGTCACGACCCACTCTTTACTCTTCCCATTCGTTTATGGAAATCGCAATGGAATCTGATGTGCAGTTCTAGGCTGAATTGAATTTGTGCTTGGCTTCTCCGGCGGACAGGCTCCGGCAACTAGCAACAACGGATTCGGCATCTGATTGGTCGGTTTCCGAGTGTTGGGTGAGCATCAGGCGATTCAAACACCAGTCAATCAGACCGTTGAAGAAGTTTGAATATATGTTTAGGGTCCCCAATAGGATAAATGACAAATCAACCATCGTGGTTTGATATCAATGACAAGTCAACCATTATGATATTTTTTTTAACAAGTTAACCACTCAAGTATGTTAAAATGACAAATCCAACATCACATAGACGTTTATCGTTAAAAAGCTAGGAGCCAACGTCCGAACGCCGGAACGACCCGCTCCGGCGTTCTGAATTCAGAACGCCCAACGCGGGGCGTTCTGATTTTCTGAAGGGGCATTCTAAAGAAAATCAAAACGCCGGCAAGGATACACTGTGAATTTTTTGCGGTGTCTAGTGCAAAGACACCGCGAAAATCGCGGTGTTTGGTGAGACACCGCGAAATTCCCAATGTCTCACCAGACACCGCATAAAAAAGGCAGTGTCTCACCAGACACCGCAATTTCATGGTGTCTTGTGCCCCAGACACCGCGAAAATCGCAATGTCTCACTAGACACCATAAAAATCGCAGTGTCTCACCAGACATCTCAATTTTCACGGTGTCTTCGCACTAGACACCCCGATTTTCGCGGTGTCTTACGCACGAGACACCGCAAAATTCGTGGTGTCTCCCCGCCGGCGTTCTGATTTGTTCAGAACACCGCATTGGGCGTTCTGAATTCTTCAGAAAATCAGAACGCCCCACGTTGGTCGTTCTGAATTCAAAATGCCGGAGTGGGTCGTTCCGGCGTTCAGACGTTGGCTCCTAGCTTTTTAACGGTAAACGTCTATGTGATGTTGGATTTGTCATTTTAACATACGTGAGTGGTTAACTTGTTAAAAAAAAAATACCATAGTGGTTAACTTATCATTGACCTCAAACCACGATGGTTGATTTATCATTTACCCGTCCTGAATCGCTTCTCATGAACCCTAATTCTTGATTGTAGAGAACAGTTTTTTTAGTTTATTTTAATTGATAATTAGGTTGCCTTTATCTCCAAATATGGTTTGTAAAACCTACTTTTAAATTGATAATCATGTTTAATTAACTATCACGCGTAATTATATAAATGTTTTAAAAAAAATAAGGATATGAATTTAAAAATGCCATTGAACAAGCAATAACACAATTGGTTAAAACTGTAATTAAATGGTATTTACAGGGGCATAAGAGTCATCTCACAGCAGTTTTGAAAATCAAGACAAAACTTTTTAGTTTTACAGCCTCAATGCGATCGCCAAGAAAGGAGGTGAAGGGAAATCAGAAGTAGAAAACAAAGAATAAAGTGTTTTGATGAGAAACTTCAATCTCTATTTTAGATTGATTCTAGTGTTTCTTGAGTTTTCTTCTACAAAATATTCTCTTATGTAGAGAGAACTTTTAAGCTTCTAATACATAAAAAAATAATAAGCTTTCTAGGAATATGAAACAGCTCCTAGGAAATAACATCACAAAAAGTAACATTACATCACATAAATAAATTTTTTTTTTTTTAATACTCTTCCTTGATGTAATTTCCGGTGACGCCAAGTTGTGATCTAAGAATCTGAAACTTGTCTCGAGAGAGTGCTTTAGTAAATATATCAGCAAGTTGATCTTCTGATTTGCAAAACTTCAGAGCAATCTCGCCTCTTGATTCAACCTCACGAAGAAGATGATATTTGATAGCAATATGCTTGGTTCTGCAATGTTGGACTGGATTTTTAGCAATTGATATGGCAGACTTATTATCACAAAAGATTTCGATAGGCTCTGTTTGTTTTTCTCCCATATCTTCAAGTATTCTTTTCAACCACATGGCTTGATTTGCACAACCAGCAGCTGCTACATACTCGGCTTCAACTGTTGATTGCGCTACATTGTCTTGCTTTTTCGAACTCCAAGAAAACATGGCAGAACCTAAGCTGAAACAATAACCAGAAGTGCTTCTCAAATCATCATAAGAACCTGCCCAATCACTATTAGTAAATTCGACAAGTTTCACATAAGATGTTTTCTTATACTACATACCAAAATCGATAGTTTCCTGCAAGTATCTGAGTATTCTTTTGGCTGTACCAAAATGAATTTGGCTCGGACTTTGCATAAATCTTGAGAGTAAACTAGTAGCATACAAGATGTCAGGTCTTGTATTGCACAAATACAACAAAATTCCCACAAGACTTCTGTAGATAGATGCATCCACTTTCTTTTCTCCATGATCCTTTTGCAATTTCTCATTTGGAATTAATGAAGTTGCCACTGATTTACAGCCCAACATATTGAACCTTTTCAAGAAATCTTCAGTGTATTTCTTCTGAGAACAGAATATTCCACCAGCTTCTTGACTAATTTCAATGCTAAGGAAATAATGTAAATTTCCCAAGTCAGTCATCTCAAAGCTTGCCATCATCTCGGTTTTGACTTTTTCCATCATATTGGCATTACCTCCAGTAAAAATCAAATCATCTACATGGAGAGATACAATGATTAAATCATTATGATTTTAAGACTTGATGTATAATGTAGGCTCACTTTGGCTCCTCCTGAAACCTTGCTCTATAAAATATTGATCTATTCTTCCATACCAAGCTCTCGGTGCTTGTTTTAAACCATACAATGCCTTGTTCAGTTTATAGACTTTGCATTCGTCTTTTTTGAATCCCTCTGGTTGATCGACAAAAACCTCTTCTTCCAACACTCCATTGAGAAATGCTGACTTCACATCTAATTGCAAAATCTTCCAACCATTTTGAGCAGCGAGAGAGACTAAAGCTCTAATGGTATCCATTCTTGCAACCGGAGCAAAAGTTTCATTATAATCTATTCCATGTCGCTGTGCATATCCCTTTGCAACCAATCTTGCTTTATGCTTCAAAATAGAGCCATCTGGATTTAACTTAGTTTTGTAAATCCATTTTAATCCAATGACTTCTTTATTTGCAGGCAAAGAAACCAACTCCCAAGTATTATTTTTTTTCTATCATTCTGATTTCTTCGTTCATTGCTTTCCGCCAAACTTCCTCCTTTGAAGCTGCTGCATAATTATTTGGCTCAAGTGCTGCATAATTACAATGCTCATAGACTTCACTAAGAAGTCTTGTTCTTCGTATCGGGGATTCATAGGTTGACTCCTCTTCATTGTCTTCATCAATCAATCGAGAGGATGAGGGAATTTCTACTTGAATATGTTGATTTCCTTCAACTTTATATTCTACTTCCTCTTCAATGAATGGCTCAATTGATAATTCAACACCTTGTTGGGATACTTTTTCTGCATCCCAATCCCAACATGCATTTTCATTGAATTTTACATCTATGCTCACAACCAGTTTTCTTGTCTTCAAATTGAAAATTTGAAAATCTTTTGAAACATTGCTATATCCAACAAATATTCCCTTTTCAGCTTTCTCTTCAAGTTTGGTCCTCTTTTGAGGTGGAACATGAATATAACAAATGCATCCAAAAACTCTTAAAAAACTTGCAGAGGGTTTAAATCCATACCAAGTTTTGAACGGAGTTTTGTTTTCAACTGCTTTTGTAGGCAAACGGTTGAGCAAAAACACAGCAGTATTCACTACCTCTCCCCAAAATTCTTGAGGCATTTTTTTCTCTAGCAAAATGCATCTCGCCATTTCCATGACAGTTCTGTTTTTTCTTTCAGAGACTCCATTTGCTGTGGAGAATAAGCAACTGAAAGCTAATGTTCAATTCCCTCAGTATCACAAAAATTTTCAAACTCCTTGGAATTATATTTAGTCCCTTGATCACTTCTCAAGCACTTAATTTTGCAATCAGACTGATTTTCAACAAGACATTTGAATTTTTTGAATCTGTCAAAAACTTCAGATTTCGCATGCAGAAAATAAACCCACATCATTCTCGTAAAATCATTAATAAAAAGAATAAAATACCTCCTTTGATTGCAAGTTGGAGTCTTCATTGGTCTACACACATCCGTATGAACGAGTTGTAATTTTTCTGCAGCTCGCCAATTGCTTTCTGAAGGAAATGGCAATTTGTGTTGCTTTCCAACCATACACCTTCACATACTTGAGATTCTTTCTCTGGAAGAGGAAAATCTTTCATCATTTCCTTTTGATGTAAAAGTCTCAATGCATTATAATTATAATGGCCAAATCGCTGATGCCATAACATAGACTCATCCACCGTTGCCAGCATAGCTTTAGTATAGCTCCATTGAATCGAGAAGTTTCTGCTTCTTCCCATTTTTGCTTCAAATAATTCCAATTTGTTATCAGAATCATATATATTACAGAAATCATTCTCAAAGCATAAAGAATAGCCATTTTCCATCATCTGTCCAACACTCAACAAATTTTGATCAAGCGAATGAACAAGTAACACATCTTTAATAAACTTGGTACTTTTAGTTGTTGAGATTTCTATTGTGCCTTTTCCTTTAGATTTAACAAGTTCTCCATTTCCCATCTTGATTATGGCTTTAATAGAGGTGTCGAGTTCTGTAAAAATTGATTCATCGTAAGCCATATGGTTGCTGCAACCACTATCAATAAAGCAGATTTTTTCTTCTTGAGCGAGTGCTTGACATGCAAAGAACAAATGCTCATTCTCCTCCTTTTCTTCAGAATAATGAGCTTGATGATTATTCTTGAATCTGCAATCTTTTTCAATATGCCCAAACTTCTTGCAATTTTTGTATTGTGGCTTTCCAGCATGATAACAATTTTTCTCCAAGTGATTTGTTTTTTTGCAAATACCACGAGGCGGAAATTCTGTCAATTTTTCTTTCCCCTTTGCCTCATTAAAATCAGAATTTTTCGGATCATGTTGAAGCTTTTTCTTAAAATGCTTGCTCTTGTGCTTTAAGCTCACTTTAGATTGAAAGGCATGCTCCAAATAATTTTCACCTCTTCTGATAGACTCCGAAAATCACAAAGAGCACTTGTGCAGAAATCTGTCAAGACAATCTGTAATAATCTGGATACTGAACTTAAAACAGAAATAACTCTTAATCCAGTCGTGAACTTTAGCTAGATTTTGGTGAGCACCACCTCAACACATTCATAAATATTGTATCAAAATTTCAGCCCAATATCCACTCAGAAACGTAAGTTATAGCAGAAACAACGTAGCCCTGAAATTAAAACGAACGGAACTTCTCTTCCATAAGGAATATTAAGGTCAAATTTGGAGGGCAGCTACTTATCTCAATACAGAATAAATCTCCAGAAGATACAAACTTAATATAATTAATGTAAGGGTCCCAAAACAGATCCACAAGCGGGTGTAGTCAGCAGCTCAAATAAAAAAATAGATTCAGCAGCAAGAAAAATAATCCAACAAGAACTCACTCCAACTTGCAATCCATGAACGAACACCACAACCAAAAAACCAGCAACCAATCAAAAGAACATCAGGACATCAAAGAACCAGAAATAGCATTGAAAACCTTCAAGAAATGAGAAGAAAACCAAGGAGTCCGTGGACCTCCTAATGAGAGGGACGACTTGCAGTTTGTCTAGAAAGAAACTCTCTCCAAGGGTGGAAACCTACTTCTACCTCCACACCACATCCCCACCTTGAAGATGAGTTATTGGAAGAGGTAGTATCCCAAAAATGCAAGGCAAAGAGGTTTCAAGAACACCTTGCAAGGGCTATGGATGAATCGGCACTATGGAGGAGGGAGGCCGCGGGTTTCTTCTCTGCAAAGAGAACCAGAATTTTCTAATCAATCAAAGTACCCTTTCCAATTGCAACTAGTTAGGGTTTTAACCCAGAATGTTTACAAAATAGGCGAAAAGACCAAATTACACTAGTAGCAAATGACTAAAAACACCCTTAATAATAAAACATAAACACGAAATCCGAGTTTGGAAATCAGTCTCAATAAAAGGCACATTTGATGTATCAAACCAAACCAAAATAACACGCCCAATATGCCTTTGGAAAGCCCTAGCTGTTGGATACATTTGATGTGAAGGACCATAGTTGAAAAGAAATCATCCCGATTGAGAAAAATGCACTTGAACGCTCGGAGGTCAGATTCTAGGCAGAATTGGAAAAGCCATAATTCTCTGCAGAAGATTGCAAAACCTCCATTAGTCAAAATGCCAACTCCTCTTTGTTTATTTGATCCAAAAACCTACAAAACAAATAAAAAGTTAGAAATAAAGGAACCCTTAGCTCGGGCTCAAGCGACAGGTCCTTGGGGCACATCATCTTCTCGGTAATCTTTGTTCATGAGCTTGAAGATAACCCATCAACTCAATAACTGAAAGTTGTTGCAAGTTATTTGATTCCTCGATTGCAGCTACTATATGATCATACTTTTCAGTTAGACTAATCAAAATCTTTTGAACAATCCTTTGATCAGTCACCTCTTCAGCAAGACCTCTCATTTGATTAACAAGTTCAACTATTCTAGAACAATATACTTTTACTTCTTCAGAGTCTTTCATCTTCAAATTCTCAAACTCTCTTCTAAAACATTGAAGTTTGATGATCTTTACCTTTTTATTTCCTTGAAATTCAATCTGCAGAATCTCCTAGGCTGCCTTTGAAGATTCAGCCCTCATCAACCTTGGAAAGATTGATTCAGACACAGATTGTTCAAGGATGAACAATGCTTTTGCATCTTTGGTGATCTCTTGCTTTCTATCGGTTGAAGTTGAGCTTCCTTCTACTGAATCTGTAATCCCCTTTTCTACTACATCCCACAGATTTTGAGATAAGAAAAAAGTCTTCATTTTGATGCTCCAATAATCGTAGTTCTCGCTAGAAAAAATAGGAATAAGTGATGAAACTCCAATGGTTGCCACTTTTGACCCCTTAGACGAACCTGGTTAGGTCTGATACCAATTGAAGGGAAATCAGAAGTAGAAATCAAAGAAGAAAGTGTTTTGATGAGAAACTTCAATCTCTATTTTAGATTGATTCTAGTGTTTCTTGAGTTTTCTTCTACAAAATGTTCTCTTATGTAGAGAGAACTTTTCAGCTTCTAATACATAAAGAAATAATAAGCTTTCTAGGAATATGAAACAGCTCCTAGGAAATAACATCACAAAAAGTAACATTACATCACATAAATAAAATTATTTTTTTTAATAGGACGGATTAATCTTTCCAGAGGATGGACGAGTTGCCTACGACGACCGGTCACCGGAGGAATCTCGGTTCCCGGCACTGGCCTGTGCCGACGCTCTTCAATGGCGCTTAAAAGCCCTAAGTAGTGGAGGCCATCTGAAAAGGGCGGTGTCCAACTAAAAGTGAAAACCATATTTATTTTAGTGTTCCTGAGGATGAGTACAACGGACTTGTTGCCAAGCATTGGGAAGAAGTCAAGGGGTTTATCAGTGACGAAGACGGGCTTGCGTAGAGTGACAAAGGTGAGGGGGAGGGTTGATCCCAAATAGGACTTCCTTTGTCTCCTGATGAATAAGAAGGTGCAATGGAGAGTTGGAAAAAAAAAGGTGGAGAAGAAGGAATTGCAAGGGAAGAAGCTCTCTTCTTCCTTTTTGGCTGCGGCTGCAATGATGGGGAAGCAAAGGCTTTCTTCTATGTCCACTCCATAGATTTTAAAGAAGTGGTAGAGTTGATAAATCTAAAGGTTTGGAATGTGATACACACGTGATGGCATTGCAGAAATTAATATTAGAATAAGGTCTGAAGAAAAATCGGATTTTTATTTCACCTTAAGAATTTTCAAAAACAATTACAAAACTCAGTTTACTATCATTAAATTTTGCTTACATTTTTTTTTGTTGGTGTGATTCATGTAATTAGCTAATTTCAAAAAACGTAGCTGTAGAAATTTTCTGTCTAGGGTAAACCATGACAGGAGCCATATGTTAGAAATTTTAAGTAAGAAAATGAAACAGAGAAGCTTCATTTGCCTTTATTGCCCAATATCAAAAGAAAATGAAGTGCCGTATATGGGCTTACAGAGAAAACTAAATTGCTAATAAAGCTCAACTAACAAGGAGATTATTGTGGCACTACGACTTAGAGAATCTTGGAACAAATAAAACTGTTGAAAGACTTGGTCAAGTTTGAATTAATTCTCAACACCTCCCCTTAATTCAAACTTGCATACACCAAGCCAAGACCTAAGATAAACATGTTTTTCACAAGGAAGAGATTTAGTGAAAATGTCTGCAACTTGCTCCTCCGTGTTGCAGTAAGATAAGCCAATTTGCTCTTTAGCTACAAGTTCTCTAATGAAGTGAAGACGAATGCTGATATGCTTGATTCCTCTATGGAAAGCTGGATTTTTAGTCATAAAAATTGCTGCTTTATTATCACAAAAGATATGAGTTGCTTCTCTTTGTTCATGATCGAGTTCTTCAAGAACTCTTCGCATCCATACTGCCTGACATGCTACTGCAGTTGCAGCTATATATTCACCTTTTGAAGATGACAAAGCTACTGTTGCTTGGTTTTTTGAGCTCCAAGAGATGGCACCTGAACCAAAATTGAATGTATAACCTGTTGTGCTCTTTCGATCATCCAAGCACCCGACCCAATCGCTATCAGTAAAGCCAATTAATTTGAATTTAGCAACATGGCTGTACCATAAACCAAAATCAACTGTTCCAGCAATGTAACGCAAGACTCTTTTTGCATCTCCAAGATGATGTTTTGATGGAGAACTCATAAATCTTGAAATTACCCCCACCGAATAAGCAATTTCTGGTCTGGTGTGAGTTAAATATATCAGACCTCCCACTAAGCTCCTGAAATATTTTACATCAGCTGATTCAGTTCCATCTTCAAGCTGCAATTTCTCATTTGAATTCATTGGTGTAGTTGCAACTTTACAATTGAGCATGTTAAACCTCTTAAGAAGATCAATAGCATATTTCTTTTGATGAACAAAAATCCCATCAGCAGCTTGATGCACCTCCAAACCAAGAAAATAACTCAACTTACCCAAATATGACATCTCAAATTCGTTCTTCATACAAACCTTGAATTCTTTAATAAAATAGGAGGAACCCATGTAGATAATATCATCCACGTATAGACACACAAAGAGAAAATTGTTACCAGCTTTCTTCAAATAAAGTGTTGGCTCATTTTTACTTCTCTTAAAGTCGCTTTCTTGAAAATAAGAATCAATCTTGTTGTATCATGCACGTGGGCTTGCTTTAAGCCATAACGAGCCTTTTTCAACCTGTACACCTTTTCCTCTTGACCATGAACAACAAAGCCTTCTAGTTGGGTTACATAAACTTCTTCTTTCAACTCACCATTTAAAAATGCAGACTCAACATCAAATTGATAAACTGTCAATTTCAATTGAGCAGCCAAGGCTAGAAGAGTTCTTACTATTTCAAAGTGTGCTACAGGAGAGAAATTATCTTCATAATCGATACCTTGCTGCTGTGAGTATCCTTTGACCACGAGTCTTGCCTTGTGTTTTTGAATTTTGCCATCAGAATTATACTTAGTTCTGAATACCCACTTCACTCAAATGACATTTTTCCCTTTCGGCAGCTCCACTAATTCCCAGGTTGCATTTTTATTAATTGCTTCCAATTCTTCCATCATTGCTGTCCACCATTCCTCTTTGTTTACAGCTTCTTCAAAATTTGTAGGGTCAGCTACAGATAAGGCTTGTGTAGCCTCATAAATATCTTTTAATGATCTAAATCTTCTCGGTGGAGTTTCATCATCAGATAAGTTGTTTCCACTAGAATTGGACAATATAGAGTTTGTTGAGGCTGAACAAACAGGACCATTTTCTTCACAAAATAAAGAAAATTCTTTAGATAAAAACTCACCACCTCTATCAGTTCGAAGCACCTTATTCGGTGAGCCACTTTGCTTCTCAACATAGGCCTTAAACTTCTTGAAATTTGAGAATGTTTCTGACTTGAGTTCTTGAAAATACATCCAACTCATGCGACTGTAATCATTAGTAAAAAGCAGAAAATATCGGCTCCCGCTAAATGATGCAGTTTCCATTGGACCACATAAGTCAGCATGCACTAATTCAAGAGTTTTAGATGCCCTCCAGGATCTGTCTACAGGAAAAGGATGCTTGCTTTGTTTTCCATAGACACATCCTTCACATAACTCAAGTGAATCAATTTGAGGCAGCCCACTCACCATTTCTTTTTCATTTAAAAATTCCAGACCCTTGACATTTAAATGTCCATATCTTAAGTGCCATAGTGTAGATTCATCCTTTTCTTTGACCGCAAGAGCATGACTCTCTACGCTAGAAATTGCAAGAAGAAATAATTTGTTTCTAGTCATAGAAACATTAGCTACAACACGACCAGAAGTTTTTTCTCTAATTACACATGAATTATCATCAAACCAAAGAGAAAAACCACTTCCCATTAGCTGCGCAACACTCAACAGATTATGTGACAAGGAGGGAATGAAATAAACATCAAAGAGTACCTTGGCCATTGTTTATTGTCATAGTACCTTTACCTTCAACATGCATCTGCTTATTGTCACCAATTCTCACCTTCAACTTGTAAGAATCATCAAGTTCTTTGAATAGAGACCTTTCGTTGGTCATGTGATTGGAACAGCCGCTATCCAAGCACCAAATATCGCTCATGATCTTTGCATCATCCTGATAGGTCATGAACAACTTAGCCTCTTCCTCTTCTTCTTATTTAGCCTCCTCCTCTTCTTCCTTTTGAATAGCATAATTTGCTTGTATCTCTTTTTCTATTTTCAAACAATTAGCTTGCATATGCCCATATTGTTGGCAATAATAGCATTGGATGTTTTTGTTGTTTGCACGTCCTCTACCTCGGCTGCCTCTTCCACGATAGCCTCCTCTGCCACGTCCTCCTTTGGACATCTCTCCCTTCACTTGAAAGGCTTTTTCTTCATCTGGTTCATATTTCTTCATTCTTACTTCGTGGGATTGTAGAGATCCCATTAGCTCATCAAATGAGTAAGTTGTCAAGTCTTTAGACTCCTCTATAGCGGCTACTATACAATCATACTTTGAATTTAAACTCCTCAACACCTTTGCAACAACAGTTTGGTCTTTGATTTCCTCTCCATAGGACCTCATTTGATTGACAATAGCATCTACCCTTGTAAGGTAATCCTGTACTAATTCTCCATTTTTCATTTGTAAAGTTTCAAAATCACGACGAACAGATTGGAGTTTTACCGTGATTACTTTTGAAGAGCCGTGGAAGCATGTCTGCAATGTTGTCCAAGCTTCATTGGCGGTGTTAGCTGCTGAAATCTTAGTAAAGATGGACTCATGAATAGCCTGCTGAATAAAGAACAAGGCTTTTGCATCCTTCTTCTTGTTCTCCTTTACCTTCGTTTCTTCATCCTCCTCAGGATAGCCATTTTCAACTAAATCCCATAAGTCTTGAGACTTGAACAAGGTTCTCATTTTGATACTCCAGAAGTCATAGCAATCACCTTTGAAAACTGGAATTGCAGGTTGAGAAATGTTCACAACATTGTTGTTTGCCATAAGCACGCACAGGTACCTATCGAACCTGGCTTTGATACCACTCTGTTAGGAATTTTAAGTAAGAAAATGAAACAGAGAAGCTTTATTTTCCTTTATTGCCCAATATCAAAAGAAAATGAAGTGCCCATATATAGGCTTACAGAGAAAACTGAATTGCTAATAAATCTCAACTAACAAAAAGATTATTGTGGCACTACGACTTAGAGAATCTTGGAACAAATAAAACTGTTGAAAGACTTGGTTAAGTTTGAATTAATTCTCAACACCATAGATTCTGCAGGAAAAAAAATTAGCTTTCTTAGAATGCCTTCATATCTATATATATTTTTATTTGTTGAATGAAAATATTACAGCTTTGACAATTTTTACCTCTTTATCTTCACTTAAACTATTCATGGAGCTTTTGAATGAACTCCAGGCTAAAAGAGAAAACAGTGAGTTATTTTTCTCTGTAAATAGTTACTTCTATAGGAGGTAACCGTGTAATGAATTCTTTCTCTCTCTTTTTTTTTTCAGAATCTTATACGAATAGAACAGTTTATGCGAGGATCAATGTGAATGTTAAGTGCTTGATGTTAGATTATTTTAATAATAATCTATTAATGTGGTCCATGTTAATTAAAGTGACATTGACTTAATATTAATGTGCTTAATGTGATGGTTGTTAAACATAAAGGGCATTAAGTTAATTAAGTTTTAATTTCCTTTCCTTAACCTTATTAAAGTGTATAAAGTATAGTTGAAGATATGTGAATGAAGAGACATGAATGAAAGTGTATGTATTGAGAGATGCCTTTTGGAAAGTTGTCTTCTTCAACACTTAGAGAAAATTACAGCACACTTCCTTTAAGACAATTCAATCTATCTATGAAAATAAAAGTAACTATACTTGGGTTTTCTTGATCATCAAAGAAACAATTAAAATGAAAGGATTAAGGCGACAAAAGCCATCAATAGGAACGTCAACATCAAAAGCTTTTATCATGGATCAACATTGGTAAAATAAATTCTTTATCCGTATTAGAGAACTTGTTATGGTTGAATCAACAATGTTAAATATGAGACGTAAGGATTGTAAGTAAGAAATTTACTAACAATTCATATTAGAGCACGGTTGTTAAATGCATTGATTTACCATGTAAATTAAATGGATTTCGGTTGAAATATTGAAATAAATATTTTATGCATGACAAGAAATCTAAAGTTTTCTGTAGTATTATGCATGGAGAGAATTGATCGATGAAAGTTTTGATCGATTACTCTAATTATTCCAGAGAAAATTGATTCAGGAGGAATCTGTGAAAATTTTCGTCATGTGGTCGAATAGCGGTCGCCTAGCGGACGATATAGGTCGACACAAATTTGAAACTGTAATGAAAAATACAGTTTTGGGCGACTATAGGACAAGAATGTTTTAAATCTATAGTTGTGGTCGACTAGCGGTCGATAGCGTCGAATGCGGTCGACAACGTTTCAAATCTGTAACTTTTTTTGTTGCATTTTCGGTCGACTAGCGGTCGGTAACGGTCACGTGCGGACGACAAAGTTTAGAATCTGTAATTTTTTCATGCCTTTTTGGACGATAGCGGACGTAAGTTCCTCGACCGGAACTCGTCTGCAAGGCAGAAAATTAATGTGATAATTTGATTATAAATTAAATTTTACTCAATTAAATATTGTTGTATAGAAACTTAGTAGTCACCAAAGTGACCTAGTTTGAAATGATCGATATTAAATTGTATAATTTTATTTATTTAATTAATGTGATGTTATTAAAAAAAAATTATTGATTATAAACTAGTAGATCACCCAAATGTGGACAAATGTTTATAATTAATAATACTAAAGTGACATGTTTACATATTTGATTAATATATTTAAATATAAAAAAATATTAAGCTTGTTGTATTGATTATGTTTATGAGTCTATTAAAGTTTATATTATAACATCATTGAATGTTTATTTCTTTAAGGAGAACTTAAAGAAGTAAAATTATGTTTATCTGAATCCTGTTAGGTTGTTCAAAACATTAATGTATGAGCATGTATTATATTTTGCAGCTTTTTTTAATTTATTTGCCTCCGGCAATGCTTTACTCAAGTTTAATGGTTTGAACTATGCTGATTGGTCTGAACAAATCCAGTTTCAACTGGGTGTATTGGATTTAGACTTGGCATTAGTTTGTCATAGACCACCAGCTATTAATGAGACTAGTACAGAAGCTGACAATTCATATAGTGAGACTTGGGAGCGGTCTAATAGGCTGTGTTTGAGTTTGATGAAGATGACGATGGCTGAAAACGTTAAGCCATCGATGCCAAGACGAATGATGTTAAGGTGTCTTCATGTCGAAAATTAAAGAATACTCCCAATTGGACATTACGGATAAGTCCATTGCGGGGAGCTTGATGAGTGAGTAAACAACCAAGAAATTTGATTGGTCGCAACCCATTCATGATCATGTAACAAGCATGACCAATTTGGCAGCAAAGCTGAAAACGTTGGGTTTGGATGTAGGTGAATGATTCTTGGTTCAATTTATCATTAACTCTCTTCCTCTTGAGTTTGATCAGTTTTAGGTGAATTATAACACCATTAAAGAGAAGTGGAATTTTCAAGAAATTAAGGCCATGTTGCTTCAAGAAGAAGGAAGATTGAAGAAAATGAAAGACCATACCATTCATCTGATATTTCAGAAGGAAGCCAATATTAGCAAAGAAAAGCCAAGTAAGAAGAAAAAAAAGAAGGGAAAAGGCCCATTAAATGCTAATGAAGGATAAATTCGAAAAGAGCTTAAATGCTATTTCTGTGACAAAGCTGGACACATCAAGAAAGATTTTTCGAAAAGAAAAACTTGGTTTGAAAAGAAAGGTAGTCCATTTGTTTTAGTATGTTTTGAATCAAATATTATAGAAGTACCTAATAATACTTGGTGGTTAGATTCTTGAGCTACTACTCATGTGTCACATATTACGCATGAATTTCTTTCGATCCAGCCCATAAACAGGAATGAAAAATTCTTGTATATGGGGAACAAAATGAAGACACAAATAGAAGGAATTGGGACGTATAGATTGATCTTGGATACTAGATATCATCTGGATCTAGAAGAGTGTCTTTATGTTCCTAAATGTGCTAGAAATTTGATTTATATTGCAATGTTGGATAATGTAGGTTTTAATGTTGAGATTGGTGATGGTGTATTTTCCTTATACAAACATAAATACTATTATGGTTGTGGTATTTTGAAAGATGGTTTGTATTACTTCAATCTTGATATTAAATATGTTGAATCTCTGTTTAATATTGATCATGCTGTTGGAATTAAACGTAGTGCAACAAATGAAAGTTCTGCTTTCTTATGGTATAAACGTCTAGGTCATATATCTAAAGAAAGGGTGTTGAGGTTAATGAAAAATAACATTTTACCTCAATTAGATTTTAATGAATGAGACATGTGTATAGATTGCATTAAAGGAAAGAAAACTAAACACACATAAAAGTATACTGCCACAAGAAGTAGTGAACTTTTAGAATTGATACACACTGACATATGTGGTCCATTTGACACTCTTTCATGGAGTGGTGAAAAATATTTTATCACTTTTATAGATGACTTCTCACGATATGGTTATTTGTATCTATTACATGAAAAGTCTCAAGCGATGAATGTTATAGAAGTATTCATCAATGAGGTGAAAAGACAGTTGATAGAAAAGTAAAGGTGGTGAGGTCTGATAGAAGTGGTGAACATTATGGAAAATTCGATGAAAATGAATAAAACAAAGGCAATTTGCAAGGTTTCTTGAAAGTCGAGGCATTTGTGCACAATATACAATGCCAGGAACACCACAACAAAATAGTGTAGCTAAAAGGAGGAATCGTACTCTTATCAAAATGGTTAGGAGTACGATAAATCATAGTAATGTACCTTTATTGTTATGGATGCATGGTTTAAAGACAGCTGCATATTTGCTGAATAGGGTTCCTAGTAAGGCAGTTCCTAAGACACCTGATGAATTGTGGTTGGGAAGAAAACCTAGTTTGAGACATATCCATGTTTGGTGTTGTCCAATAGAAGTTAGGGTTTATAATCCACATGAAAAGAAGCTTGATGCAAGAACCATCAGTGGTTACTTCATCGGCTATTTGGAAAAGTCAAAAGGGCACATATTTTACTGTCCAAAGCATAGTACAAGAATAGTAGAGTCTAGAAATGCTTGATTCATTGAGAATGACAAGTTCAGTGGGAGTGATGAATCACGAAAGGTGAATATTGAAGAGAATCGGGTGGAGCAAACACCACCTTGAACTTCTCATCAAGTTGTTGTTCCTTTTGTTGTATCACAGTCTAACAACATACCAGAACGACATATGAATATTCAAACCACTCAAGGTGAACATGTCAATAATGAACCCATTAATGATGCTCAAGTCATAAGTGAACAATCACAAGAAATAGAATTGCGAAGGTCTGTAAGGCAAAAAAGACTAGCAATTTCTAATGATTATGTGATCTATTCACTTGAAAAGGAGTGTGACTTGAGTAATAATAAAGATCTAGACTCATTCAATCAAGCCATGGAATGTAATAATTATGAAAAGTGGTTGAATGCTATGAAAGAAAAGTTGAAATCAATGGATGACAATAAAGTCTGGGATCTTGTAGAGTTACCTGAAGGTTTAAAACAAGTCGGTTGTAAGTGGGTTTTCAAAAACAAACGTGGCTCGAAAGGTAACATCGAAAGTGTTGGGAGTAATGTACCCAACAAGCAAATATAATAGAACAATTTTGTAATATATGAATAAATTTATATTGATTGATATTATGTTAATATATTGGATTATGTTTTATAAAATTCATAGAAAATTCCTTGGTTATTTATGCTAACTTTATATTAACATATATATTGTATATATGTAGGATAAAATATAAAAAGTAATAGCCAAAATATGTCCATGACTTATATTTAAAGTATGGAATCTTCAAATAGTTCATAGTCATAAACATAGTTTATCTCATTAAGAATATATAGTCATATCCCGACTATATATGTAGTGACATAAGATAAATATATTTTTTATAATATGATTATTTAGGACAGCACCAGATAAAATTATATTGTTCTGATAATTTTTGTTCAATATAGAACAATTAATTTTTATCATAATGATGGTTATATATGCATGATCTTAATTCGTTGTATTTAACAAACTCCTATTTTATTTTAATTTATTCTTTGATTTACTCGGTAAAGTTTTGTATGAGTTACGATTCGTATACCTTGTATATTGGGAGTGAATTAAAATGAATAGCTGAGAATGTTAATATCGATACAATGAAATCTATTTTTATAGATTCCGTTGTTTGTTAGTTCAAGGATCGAATAATTAGCGCACAATTCATAATCGTTGTGAATTAATTATTCAATCAAGAACTAATGGTAGTCAAGGATAAAGACGCAATATGAGAGGTTAACGGATTATGAACCTAGCTCTATTGTGAATCTAAATGGAAGGTTAATACATATCTAATGACTATATCAATGGACATTACTTTGAGTAAATATACTTTATAATTTTGGGAGTGCAACTCTAAGTATTTAGTGGAATTACTTTAAAGTTAATAATTATGTTAATTAATATAAAGAGTTTATATTAATTAATGAAATATTATTAGAGAAATAAACAAAGAAGATTAAATATAAAGAGTTTATATTAATAAACTATAGGTCCATCGATCCCTTCGTTACATTCTATCATTATTCAAATAATAGAAAAATAAACAAAGAAGATTAAATAATTAATTATTTAATACACTCAATAATAAATTTATTATTTTTCATTATATGAAATAATTGAATTATTGATTATTCAATTAATTAAGACAAAATGACAAAAGTTGTCATAGTTAATATATTTGTTATATTTCATTAAATGAAATAATTGAATTATTGATTATTTAATTAATTAACAAATATAAAATAACTTTTGAAAATAGTTTTTAAAATGGATTTTTTCAAATTTGACTTAATGTCATAGTGCCAAATGTTGAACTATGGTGACAAGACCTTTTGATTTCCATAACATTTTTGTTATAAATGTATAAAATCAATTGTAACTTAAATGAGGAATTTGTATTGTTTTTCTCTAAATATCATAATGGCCATTATAGAGCTATACCACTATAAATAGAGATCTAACCTCATTGGGTTAAGTTGTTGAATCTTTGAGATTAAGGAATCCATTTTGAGAGCAAATTTGTGAGTCTTCCATGTTGGCTTTAGAGAAGCGTTTTCTAAATCCAAATAGATTGTCTCATGTGTTGAGAATACGATCTATCATAAATTGAGTGTGATCTTGCTACATTTATCATGCCCACACGTGCTTATTCGAGGTGAGGAGGATTGACGCAGAAGATCAAAGGTTGATTTTGTACTCGTGTGAAGTAAGCTACAAATATACAATTCTTAATCATTTAGATTAGCTCTAAATAAATATTTTTAAATACATATTATTATTAATATATTATAACAACTATCCGTTTTATGTTCATGTTAAAATTATTTTTTCAAGATACATAGATTACGCATGTTACCGTTGTTATGAACCCCAGTAATTTCGCCGTGCGAGGGAACCTAAAAACCAATAATTGGTATTAGAGCTTCATTATAGTTATGATATATTTAATAATGCGATTTTATGAAAATCATGATATGTGATGACAAGTAGGCTTATGCATTTTTAATTTATATATATTTTTGAAATGTTGAATATATGGATATATGCATTATTGAAATAATGATCGTAAATTCATATGGCCGATTTGAGTTAGGAATATTTTTAAATTTCTTATTTTTAATTTTGATGTAAACCCAATTTTTCTTGGGTAAATACTCTTTCTGTAATATTGATGGAGATCAAAGAAAAAAAGAGGACAAGACAAATTTTGAAGCGAGACTATGATGTGCAATTGTTGTCACTGCGATGTATGACGCAAAAATGTGGAGGCTTGATATAAGTTGTTTTATCATTTACTTTTATGCTTGATATAAGTTGTTTTATCATTGTCATGCATTCACATGTCATATAGTACTTGTATATAGAGTCTACTTATCATTTAGTTTTTTCACATTGACATGCATTCTTAACATATATTTTATTTATTTAATTTTAATAAATTAGTTTGTTAAAAATTAAATGGTTTTAATTATATTAAAACTATTAATTTATATTTATGAATTATGTGAGAAAATAAAATAATGCAAAATTTTAATTGTTAAAATTTTTACATTATTTTGTAAGTGCTAAATAAATTATTTATTTAGTTTAATTAATTTTATAATTTGATTATAAAATTAATAATCTATATATAAAATAAATTTATTTTGATTAAATAATTTTTTTGTATAGATTTAATAGAATATGTGATATTCTATAAAATCACTGTAATTCAAAATAATGAGTGAGAGCGGAGAGTTAGACGTAACTTTCCATGGTCTCCATCTTTGACATAACAACGTGATATTTAAGTGGGGCTCTGAGATAACTTTGTTATCGTCCTCCCTAAGGAGAATGTTCACTTTGATCAATACCATGGTTGGTCTCTTAGAGATAGATTTTATAAAATGTATTTTATAGTTGACCATCCTTAAAGTGGCAATTATAAGTTAAGTTTTATAAAATCGAAATGGTGGTATACACTCATGAAAATGTGATATAATGTGTTAATCACACTTTGACCAAAACTTCGATAATTAATAAATTTTGAAAATATGAGATATTTTGAATAAATTTATTAATAGATAATATTTTTACCCTAAGGAAAAATATTATGTATCGAGGCAATAATAGCATTTGCATTTTATTTAGTGATTTAGCATGCTCATGCATCATTTTTACTTGCCATATTTTTTATTAATTTTATGCATAATATTAATATTTATTTATTTATTCATTACAGCATAATGTCTTCTTTTATGATTAATTTAATCGCGATTGAAAAGTTGACTGACGATAATTTCATCAATTGGAAAAAGAACATGAATATGATTCTTGTGCACGACAGCTTGAAGTTTGTCCTGACTGAGGAATGTCCTCCGATCCTTGCTGAAAATGCCTCAAAAGAGGAGAGAGAATTGTTTGAGACATGGAAACGAGCAAATGACAAAGCTCGTTGTTATTTATTCGCTTCCATGACAGATGTGCTCAACACCAAATTTGAGAACACAGAGACTGCTTATGAGATAATGGAGTTTCTTCAGAACATGTTTGGTAAACCATCTAATCAAGCCTGTCATGAAGCTATGAAGAAAGTCATGAATAGCGAAATTTGAGCTGGTACCTCGGTTCGAGAGCATGTGTTGATGATGATTAGCACAATTCATGAGGCTGAAATTAATGGGGCTCATATTGATGAAGCTACCCAAGTGGGCATGATTTTAGAAAGTTTGAGCTTACAGTTCTTACAATTCAAGAGCAACTACTTCAAGAACAAACTGAGTTAAGATATGACTTAATTGATCAACGAGCTTACGACCTATGAGTCCATTTCTTCTATAGAGAAGAAGGGAGAAACAAATGTTGTTAAGCCCTCCTCTTCTCACTCTTCCCTTGAGAAGTGGAAGAAATTTAAGAAAAAAAGGCAAATGTCCAGGAGCAAATCCAGCAAGAGGTGAAAAGGACAACCCTAATAAAATGAACAAGAGTAACGAGGGAAACAAAAATAGCTCAAGCCAGAAAAAACCTAAAGGAAAAAGTTTTCATTGTGGAGTTGATGGTCATTGGAAGAGAAATTGTAAAAAGTATCTCGAGGAGCTAAAACAAAAGCAGATAGGTAGATTTGATTTACTTGTTATTGAATCTTGTTTAGTTGAGAATGATTTATCACCCTGGATAGTTGATTCAGGTGCGACTAATCATGTTTATTGTTCTTAACATATGCTTAATTCCTACCAGAATCTAGCAGATGGAGAGTTCACTATAAGAGTGGGCAATAAGGCATTAGTTTCAGCTTCAACAGTGGGAGAAACAAAATTATATTTTCAAAATAAATTTTTATTGTTGAATAATGTTTATTTTGTATCGGGGTTTACTAGAAATCTCATTTTTGTTTCTCACTTATTTGAACAATGTTATTCAATTTCTTTTAATAATAATATTGTTATTATTTCTAGAAATGGACTAGATATTTTTTCTGGTTTTAAGAAAGTGGACTTTATGTGATAAGGCTCATCAATAAATCACTGTTGATACTGAAATTTTTAAAGTAGAATTGCCTAAGTCCAAGAAACTTAAAATTTCTCATGATAATAAGACATATCTTTGGCACCTTCATGTAGGTCATATTGATCAAGATAAAATTAATAGACTTGTGAAGGACGGTCCTTTAAAAGATCTAAATGTTGGATCTTTACCAGTCTATGAATCTTGTCTAGAGGGAAAAATAACTAAGAGACCTTTTTCTGCAAAGGGTTGAAGGGCTCAAGAGCCACTTGAGCTCATATATTCAGATGTATGTGGCCCTATGACTACTCGGGCTAGAGGTGGTTGTGAGTACTTCATCACTTTTGTTGATGATTACTCAAAATATGGTTATACTTATCTAATTCAGTTTAAATAAAAAAACTTTTAGACAATTTCAAGAATTTAAAGCTTAAGCTGAAAAACAATTAGATAAGTCAATCAAATGACTTCGATCAGATCAAGGAGGTGAATACCTTGATAATGAATTCAAGGATTACTTGTTGGAACATGAGATTATATGACATGCCTCCAAAAGAGGGGTCAAAAATTCGGATCAATAAAATTGAGAAACTACAAGCAAGTAGCTCAAGCAAGTAGGAGGTGGCAGCTGCTACTTTCCAGCAGCTGCTTCAGATTAGCGACGATCCAAATTCTTCTCCAGAGCTCCAATGAAGCTGGTTTTTGGATACCTCACTCTCACATATGTCTAGTTTGTCTCCTCCAAAAAGGAGCTCAAAATCCTGTATGCAACTCGAGATCTCGCACGAAAGCTGCTCGGAGGTCGGTGGGAATCGGCAGATTGAGTCTTCAGCAAAGAAAGGTATGTAACTTCTGGACCTGAACTCCTTTTTAATGATTCTTATTCCCTTAGAAACCTGATGAATATGGGGTGATTTTGGCTGTGTTTTTAGTGGCTTTGGTGCTGGGAATGATGGATAAAAATGCAAGACAAATTTGGGAGGAGTCAAAGGTGAACCGATATGCACCTTTGTTTTGATTGAACTCCACAAGGAGTGTCTCCAACCGGGCTGAGATGTACATTTTACCTCACTTACTCTCTAGATCTACTACCTTAGAGGGAGCAGGGCAAGGAGCGACAGTAAGATCTTCAACCAAAATGAACAAGGATTGAAGAAATGGTGGCTGACTCACTCGGATCTCTCCAAGAAGCTTGGCCGATTGTTCCTCAACAAAAAGGTGAAGAGTTTCTCTTCAAAAACTAGGGTTTTCTTTAGCAAATGTTCAATAGCTGCTCACTAACTCGAAATGTAATATTTATAGTGCAACATTAGGGTTACAAAATAAGGGAAAATAGAAAAAGAAAACAAATGACAAAAAAAATGGTAATGTGCCACTCGGCTAGGGCATTGTGAATGGCCGATTATGTCTAGCTTGAGTGGTCCATATCTTCACTTCATTTCTCATGCAATAAGTTCCTTTTCTTTAACCATGCAAATCTTCAAAACACCAGCATGATATTCTCAAAAAACATCAGCATAAATTATACCAAAAAAAGGATTGAACTCACGGCCTTAGTGGGAGTGTTTTTCTTAAGGGCCGAGAGGGACTTCACTTGAGGTGTCTCCGCTATGTGTCCAAACCAATAAATTGAAGGGCTTCTCCATGTCTTCAAATGTTGGTTCTCCTCCAAGATTAGCATAGAATTGATCCCCTGCAAAATGAGCAAACAAGTTAGAAATCTCCCGGGCTCTCGATCTAGTCAAGGGACCTCGCGGCATATCATTATACCTCAGCTAACAACACCTGACACTCCTCAGCAAAATGGTGTTATTGAGAGGAGAAATAGGACTTTACTTAACATGGTTCGATCCATGAGAAGTTACTCTACACACCCAAAATCATTTTGGGGATACGCCATACAGACAGTGACTTACATTTTGAATGTGGTCCCATCTAAGTCTATTTCTATGACACCTTTAGAGTTGTGGAGTGGTCACAAACCTAGTTTGAGACACTTTCGCATATGGGGGTTTCTTGCACATGCGCTAGTAGGAAAAACTAGAAAATTAGAACTTCAGTATGAGGTTTGAATGTTTGTTGGTTATGCAAAAGGCACAAGAGGAGGTTTGTTCCATAGTCCTCAAGATAACAAAGTATTTGTATCGACAAATGCCACATTTCTTGAATATGACTATATGGCAAACTTCAAACCTCAAAGCAAGATTGTCTTGGAGGAAATTCATACTGGTGAGATCAGATCGAAAACAACAAAAGTTGTTGTTCCACATGGTACTCAGAAGATGACTACTCCTAGTCAAACCACCATGCCATCTAGACATAGCGAGAGGGTAGTACAACCACCAGCTTGATACGAACAGATAGGTGAAGCACAAATTGTTGTCACTGATGATGGAAAAGATGATCCGTTGTCATTTAGATGTGCAATGGAAGATGTTGACAAAGAAGCATGGGTTGAAACTATGCAACTTGAGATGGAATCAATGTATTTCAACTCCATCTGGGATCTTGTAGCTCTACCTGAAGGGGTGAAACCTATAGAGTGTAAATGGATCTATAAGAGAAAAAGAGGAGTGGATGGGAATGTAGAGACATTCAAAGCTAGACTTATAGCTATGGGTTATACCCAAAGGAAAGAAGTTGATTATGAAGAGACTTTCTCTCCTGTAGCTATGCTTAAGTCCATTCTTATGTTACTCTCTATTGCCGCTCATTATGATTATGAGATTTGACAGATGGATGTCAAGATAGCTTTTCTAAATGGTCATCTTGAAGAAACCATTTATATGAAGAAACCAAAGGGTTTCATAGATAAAGATGCTCAACAAAAGGTTTGTAAGTTAAAAAGGTCTATTTATGGACTTAAGCAAGCATCTAGGTGATGGTATATGAGATTTGATGAAACAATCAAATCTTATGGGTTCACATAGTGCCTTGATGAGTCTTGTGTATGCAAGCTCATCAATGACAAGTGTGTGGTCTTCTTAGTTCTATATGTTGATGATATTCTACTTATTGGAAATAATATAGAATTATTATCAGATATAAAAGCACGACTAGCTAAACAATTCCAAATGAAAGATTTAGGAAATGCAAGCTACATTCTTGGGATTCATCTAATAAGAGATCGTAAAAATAGAATGTTAGCTTTGTCTCAGGCATTGTATATTGACAAAATGGTTGTCAAATATTCGATGCCAAACTCCAAGAAAGATTATTTACCTTCTGGACATGGAGTTATTCTTTCTAAAAAGCAATGTCCTGACACACCTCAAAAAGCAAGAAGATATGAGACGTTACCCCTATGCATCAGCTGTTGGGAGCTTTATGTATGTTATTTTGTGCACGAGGCCCGACATATGTTATGAAGTAAGGATAGTTAGCCGGTTCCAGCCAAATCTAAGATTGGATCATTGGATAGCAGTCAAATATATTCTCAAGTATCTAAGGAGAACGAGAAACTATATGTTAGTATATTCTGGTAGGGATTTGATTCCAATTGAATACACAGATTCTAATTTTCAAACTGATACAGATGACCGAAAGTCGATATCTGAATCAGTCTTCACCCTTAGAGGTGGAGCATAGTTTGGAGAAGTGTAAAACAAGGTGGTGATTCAGACTCTACTATGTAAACAAAATACATTGCTGCTTGAGACATATCCATATTTGGGGTTGTCCAGCAGAAGTAAGGGTTTATAATCCACATGAAAAGAAGCTCGATGCAAGAACCATTAGTGGTTACTTCACCGGCTATCCGGAAAAGTCAAAAGGGTACATATTTTACTGTACAAATCTGACAGGTTCCAAGAAACACTTAGAAGCCTCAGTGAAATCTGTCCCGAGAAATAACAATAATCGACCCAGCAGTAATAACTTGAATAAAACTCCAAATCTGTATATGAGCTAAAGCGGAACCTTGGATGACTTAAACTCAATATAATCAAGAATATTGTATCAAAAATTCAACTCAAAAAACGTTCTAGAATAGGAGATCTATCAATTTCAATAACCACTTGAAAACTGTTTCCAACAGAATAGATTTAGCAGTGCAGATCAAAAACATAATAACTTGAGCTAAAAAAACCGAACGACGTTCAAATTTGGAGATTAACTTCCTGACTTAACCCTGAACAAATCATTAGAAGACCTTAAATAGAGACGGTCGTCATAAGAGCCTCAAACAGATGCTCTAATCAGCGACAGTAACATTCAATAAAAATCACAGATTCAGCAGCTCAACATTAATCCGAAAATTATCACCTTTAATTCAATAATTCCCACAAGAGTTTCTCCAGAAACCAACATATATTAGACCTCCATAACATAAGTTAATCAATCAGAAGAATAGTTCTTAATAGCCTCATGAAAAATAAGAAAGAAACAATGGAGTTTCGCAGACCTCCTAAGTGAGAGGGCGATTTTTAGGGTTGGCCGAAAACCAACACTCTCCAAGGTTGGATAGTTCTCTTGCCTCCACACCACAATCCTACCTTGAAGATGAAGATTGGAAGAGGCAATATCCCAATGATGCAAGGTTGAGAAGCTTCAAGAGGCACCTTGCTTGGGTGGTGGATGAATTGGCGCAAATGGGAGGGTGGCCGCGGCTAGGCTTCAAGGAGCACTCCAAATTTCTTCAATTCAAAATTGGTTTCATTTGCAGCAAAGAGGGCTTTTTAAAACCCTAAGAGTTCGTACACTAAAGGAAAAAAAAGGACTAAAATAACCCCAATTAGAAAATGACCTAAACAGCCCTTTAACAATAACAAAACAATAAATCCGATTTTGGAAAATCAGTCTCTCAAAAAGGGATATTAGATATAGTAAACCAAACCCAAATAAAGCGCCCAATATGTCCTTGGAAATCTCTTTATGTTGGCTGCATTTGATGTGAAGGACTAAAGTTGAAACGACGCCGTCTCGGCTGTCAAAATAGCCCTTGATCATCTGCTGCTCAAATTCTAGGCGGATTTGGACAGCTCCTAATTTTCTTCTATGATTGCATGATATCCACTAGTCCAAATACACCAAATCCTCTCTGTGACATTGAATAAAGCTTTCCTCCAAATTGGATAGAAAATTAAACACCTACAAAACAAATAAAAAGTTAGAAATAAAGGTGCCATTAGCTCGGGCTCAAGCGACAGGTCCTTGGGGCACATCAAAATCATAGTGTAAGAATAGTGGAGTATGAAAATGCTTGATTCCTTGAGAATGGCAAGTTCAGTGGGAGTGATAAATCACGAATTGTGTATTCAAGAGAATCGGGTGGAGGAAACACCACCTCAAACTTCTCATCAAGTTGTTGTTCCTTCTGTTGTATCATAGTCTAACAACCTATCGGAATGACACATAAAAAGGCAAACCACTCAAGGTGAACATGTCAATGATGAGCCCATTAATGATGTTTAAGTCATAAGTGAACAATCACAAGAAACAGAATTGCGAAGGACTGTAAGGCAGAAAAGACCAGCAATTTCTGATGGTTATGTGATCTATTCACTTGAAGAGGAATGTCACTTGAGTAACAACAAAGATTCAGACTCATTTAATCAAGCCATGGAATGTAATAATTATGAAAAGTGGTTGACTGCTATGAAAGAAGAGTTGAAATCAATGGATGACAATAAAGTCTGGAAACTTATAGAGTTACCTGAAGGTTTAAAACGAATCGGTTGTAAATGGGTTTTCAAAACCAAACGTGGCTCGAAAGGTAACATCGAAAGTGTTGGGAGTAATGTGTCCAACAAGCAAATGTAATAGAACAATTTTGTAATACATGAATAAATTTATATTGATTGATATTATGTTAACATTTTGGATTATGTTTTATAAGATTCATAGAAAATTCCTTGGTTATTTATGCTAACTTTCTATTAACATATATATTGTATATATGTGGGATAAAATATAAAGAGTAATAGCTAAAATATGTCCATGACTTATATTTGAAGTATGGAATCTTCAAATAGTTCATAGTCATAAACATAGTTTATCTCATTAAGAATATATAATCATATCCCGACTATATATGTAGTGACATGAGATAAATATGTTTTATATAATATGATTATTTAGGACTGCACCAGATAAAATTATATTGTTATGATAATTTCTATTAAATATAGAACAATTAAGTTTATCATAATGATGGTCATATATGCATTATCTTAATTCGTTGTATTTAACAAACTCCCATTTTATTTTAATTTATTCTTTGATTTACTTGGTAAAGTTTTGTATGAGTTACGATTCGTATACTTTGTAGATTGGGAGTGAATTAAAATGAATAGTTGAGAATGTTAATATCGATATAATGAAATCTATTTTTATAGATTCCCTTGTTTGTTAGTTCAATGATCGAATAATTAGCGAGCAATTCATAATCGTTATGAATTAATTATTCAACAAGAACTAATGGTAGTCAAGGATAAAGATGCAATATGAGAGGTTAACGGATTGTAAACCTAGCTCTATTTTGAATCTAAATGGAAGGTTAATATATATGTAATGACTATATCAACGGACATTACTTTGAGTAAATATACTCTATAGTTTTGAGAGTGCAACTCTAAGTATTTAGTGGAATTACTTTAGAGTTAATAATTATGTTAATTAATATGAAGAATTTATATTGATTAACGAAATATTATTGGAGCTTAAAACTATAGGTCCATCAGTCCCTTCGTCACATTCTATCATTATTCGAATAATAGAAAAAATGAACAAAGAAAATTATGAATTAATTATTTAATACACTCAATAATAAGTTTATTATTTTTCTTCAGATGAAATAATTGAATTATTGATTATTCAATTAATTAAGACAAAATGACAAAAGTTGTCATAGTTAATATGTTTGTTATATTTCATTAAATGAAGTAATTGAATTATTGATTTTTCAATTAATTAACAAATATAAAATAACTTTTGAAAATATTTTTTAAAATGGATTTTGTCAAATTTGAGTTAATGTCATAGTGCCAAATGTTGAGCTATGGTGACAAGACTTTTTGATTTACATAAAATTTTTGTTATAAATGTATGAAATCAATTGTAACTTAAATAAGGAATTTGTATTGTTTTTCTCTAAATTCCATAATGGCCATTGTAGAGCTATACAACTATAAATAGATGTCTAACTTCATTGGGTTAAGTTGTTGAAATCTTTGAGATAAAGGAATCCATTTTTAGAGCAAATTTGTGAGTCTTCCGTGTTGGTTTTAGAGAAGCGTTTTCAAAATCCAAATAGATCATCTCATGTGTTGAGAATACAATCTATCATAAATTGACTGTGATCTTCCTACGTTCATCATGCCCACACGTGCTTATTCGAGGTGAGGAGGATTGACGCAGAAGATCGAAAGTTGATTTTGTACCCGTGTGAAGTAAGTTACAAAGGTACAATTTCTTAATCATTTAGATTAGATCTAAATAAATATTTTTAAATACATATTATTATTAATATATTATAACAACGATCTATTTTATGTTCATGTTAAAAATTTTTTTCATAATACGAAGATTATGCACGTTACCGTAGTTAAGAACCTCGGTAATTCCTCCGTGCGAGGGAACCTAAAAACCAATAGAAAGGTATAAGGTCAAACTTGTCATCAAAGGTTACACTCAAAAAGACGACATTGACTATAAAGAGACCTTCTCTCAAGTTTCAAACAAGGGCTCTTTAAGAATAGTTATGGCTTTGATAGCTCATTATGATTTAGAGCTTTACCAAATGGATGTAAAGACCACCTTTCTTAGTGGTGATTTTGGAGGAAAAAGTGCATATGGATCAACCAGAAAGGTCTTCATTTCTTAGAAATGAAACGTTAGTGTGTAAATTGAAGAAATCAATTTATGGATTGAAACAAGCTTCTAGACAATGGTATATTAAGTTTAACAATATCATTACGTCGTACAGTTTTATAAAGAATATCGTTTATCGGTGTATCTATATGAAGGTCAGTGGGAGTAAGTTTTGTATCTTAGTATTTTATGTTGACGATATTCTTCTTGTAGCCAATGATAAAAGAATGTTACATGACGTGAAAGCTTTTCTTTCTTAGAATTTTGAAATGAAAGATATGGGTAAGGCATCCTATGTAATTGGAATAGAAATATTCCATGACAGACAACAGGGTTTACTAGGATTATCTCAGAAATGATATATCGATAAAATTCTAGAGAGATTCAGAATGGATAAGTGTTCTGCTGGTGTAGCTCCAATTTAGAAAGGGGAAAATTTTAATAAAATGCAATGTCCGAAAAATAATTTGGAACATAAGGCAATGGAATCAATTCCATATGCATCAGGTGTAGGAAGCTTAAATTATGCACAGACATGTACTCAGCCATACATCAGTTTTGAAGTAGGGATGTTGGCCAATATCAAAGTAACCAAGGATTGGATCACTGGAAAGCTGCAAAGAAAGTTCTAAGGTACTTGCGAGGAACAAAGGACTACATGTTCACGTACAGAAAATCAAGTCATCTCGAGGTGATTGGATATTCAGATTCAGATTATGTCGGATGTGAAGACTCGAGGAAATCTACATTCGGTTACCTGTTCCTATTAGCCAGAGGAGCTGTATCATGGAAAATTGGAAAACAATCTTCGATTGCTACTTCAACTATGGAGGCAGAATTTGTGGCATGTTTTGAGGCCAAAATTCAAGCATTGTAGTTGTGGAACTTAGTTTGGAGTCTAGTATGGTCGATAATATAGATAGACTGCTAAAACTTTATTGTGATAATTTCGCAGCTGTATTCTTATTGAAGAATGACAATTACTCGCAAGGTGCAAAACATTTGGATTTAGAGTACTTGGCAGTCAAAGAAGAAATACAAAAACAAAAGGTGTGCATTAAGTATATAAGTACAAGTTTAATGATAGCATATCCATTAACGAAAAGATTGCCACCCAAAGCCATTAAAGAACATGTTGTAAGGATGGGTTTAGGTGACAAGTCCTTATTTATGTGATTGTAAATGTATAACTTTTATCTTATAACACTTATGAATTCATTAAAGAAATGTTTTTGTATGTTTGTTTATTATTCATATAATGGTGTATACAATTATTGTTGTTTATGAATAATATGTGAAACTTTATGAAAAGCTAAAATTGAAAGGTATATATATAGTGTTCCTCAATTAAAGAATTAATTAATTGTGTAAATCAGTGATATATGGAAAGAATCATGTCGTTATTATAGACTTGTGTCTACCATGATCCGATTATATAATTTATTATGAAAAGAGAACTTGATAAATTCACATTATGGTTTGCTATAGAATATGGTTGTGAATTCAAGTTATTATAGTTGGATAGCTGAAAAGTAATAGTTGAAAAAAATCAATTTTATAATAAAGTACGTAACATGGCCCAAGTGGAGATTGTTAGATTATTCTAATAATAATCTATTAATGTGGTCCATGTTAATTAAAGTGACATTGACTTAATTTTAATGTGCTTAATGTGATGGTTGTTAAGCATAAAGGACATTAAGTTAATTGGGTTTTAATTCCCTCTCTTTAACCTTATTAAAGTGTATAAAGTATAGTTGAAGAGATGTGAATGAAGAGACATGAATGAAAGGATATATATGGAGAGATGCCTTTTGGAAAGTTGTCTTCTTCAACACTTAGAGAAAATTACAACACACTTTATTTAAGACAATTCAATCTATCTCTCAAAATAAAAGTAACTATACTCGGGTTTTCTTGATCATCAAATATACAATTACAGTGAAAGGATTAAGGTGACAAAAGCAATTGATATCAACGTCAACATCAAAAGCTTTTATCATGGATCAAGGTTGGTAAAATAAATTCTTTATCCGTATTAGAGAACTTATTATGGTTGAATAAAAAACGTTAAATATAGGACGTAAGGATTGTAAGTAAGAAATTTACTGACACTTAACTACAATCTAATCATGCGCTAAGTAAGCTACACTTGCCTTAAAAAATTGGGAGTTTTAAGAAAAATGATTAACAAAACTTTAGTTGCATTTTAAATGGGCATGAAAGTTTTGCTTAAAATGTTGTATTTTTAAACTTCAATCTTTCACATCCACAATGGAATTCAACACTAGATACTTTTTTCAACTATTATCTTTCTGGAGAACACCTCAAGTGTGTTTATTAGTGTAATTTGCAAATTTCTAACTTTACTTTTAGAAGCATGACAATATTATGTCCTATACCTTGAAAATCAAATTTGGTCCATTTTGTTAATTTTTTGAGTTCTGACTTAAAAACATTATGATGATTGACATTTGTTTTTGCCATATTCTGATTAGGTCGAATCGGAAGTTATGCATCATAGTTGTTGTTGTGTTGTTGTGAAGAACACACAGAAATGCGCATCTGCAATTGCAAGAGATTCCTTTGTCCATTCTGATTAGATGATTAAGCTAGAAAAAGATGCACAAGAGTCTGGAATTTCTTCTGTAGATCTTTGAACAAAACTATAAGTAACCCTTTTCTTAGTGGATGTGCTTACCGCTAGCTTACTTTAGCACACCTCTTTGAAGAAGATTTCATGCTCGTGATTCTTCTAGATAATTATAAGAACATATGAGTATGATTCTTACAAAGAAGAAATTAATGTTGCCCTCTTTCGATGTATCATTACCTCAAAGATGGTAGTATTTGCTAGTCAGTTAACTAAATTGTTTTGGCAAATGATGGACTGCATGATACTTGGTTCTCTATTTTGAAGAATAGGACTTAGAGTTGATCACATCAAGATTTGTAGTCTCTTGGAGCTTTTTCTTGTTAAAAGGATGATAAAGGGTCTGTCTTGGCTGTCAGTTTCAAAGTTTTCTACTTGCCCCGCTCTGCAGTGGGTGGGACGAACAAATTAGTCTCTTGTCAAGCTAAAAAAAGGCGCTTCCCTAAAAATGATTTTCTTATTTCCTTATAGTGATTGTGTTCTTACATAGGTAATGTTTGTAGGAACCATCCTCCCACACAAACCTACTACATTGAATGAGGACATTCAATGTGATACATAGAAGTTGAAGGTTGATGGTGCAGTTTTTCCTATAAATAGGAGATTTCTTAGCCTTCTAATATCATCCAAAAATGAAGAAAAGAAGAAGAGGGAAGGAGAGAAAATAGAGAGGATTTTTTAGGAAGAGAAAAGAAAGTGTGCTGGAAAAATAAGTGGAGTGCTTTTGTGCACGTTGTGAAATCTAAGAGTGAGAGATTCTTCTTTTAGTGAATATTCTCTAGAATATTCAATTTTTAGAAGAATATTGTAAATCCTATTTTTCTTAGTGAGATCTTTTTGGAATCTGTCCCCGTGATTTTTTTCTTATTTAAGTTTCCATGTAAAATTCTTAGTGTCAATTTTCGCTATTATTTCTCTTACTTCTTGACTGATAAATTATAACTGTGTGGAAAAAATATTTTTGATAATTTTGAATTACACCTGCTATCGTTTTTCATACCTGTTAGTGATGTAATTGTACTGTATATGTAATACCCCAGATTATCATAGTTCTTAAGTATGAGATCTAAGTGATGATTTTGGGGTATTGGGAGCTAAGTTGGATGATAATGACATTAATATAATTATTATACGCTGGAGGAGTTAACAATAAATGGAGAACTAAGGAAAATGGGAATGATGGACGTCCCTTATGGTGGAACAGACGTCTTTCATAGTGAGAAGTAAGGCATATGCCTTTAGGTAGTGGTGAGAATCAGTCTGATTTGAACTGGGTAACCGAACCGAACCGAATAGAACAATTTTGGTCTGTTAGATTTGGATTTAATAAGGAAACAATTTAGGTTATAACCTGTTCGGTTCTCGATTTTGGGTGGTAAAAACTGGGTAACCTGAAACCAACCTGATAATTAAAAAAAAAAAAAAAAACCAAACCCTCGAGCCTTGCTACCTCTTGCTCGAAAACCCGTCCCTCCCTTCTTGTCACTCATTGGACTCTCACTCTGTCTCTCTAGGTCTAGCTGCACGCCCGCACCTCTCTCCATCTCCCAAAATCATTGCGACGCACCTACAGTGCCCTCTGTCTCAGTCTCTCTAGCCGAAGGCAGACATCGACGACAAACTCTCTCTCTCAGAGTCAGACGCTCTAGCCGAACATCAGTGATTAGAACTTTCGAGCCGAACATCGGCGATTTGAACAATCTAGCTGAACATCGGTGATTTGAAGTCTCTGACCAATGTCGTCCATTATGGTCTCCACCCCAGTTAATGGACCCCAAGTCTTAAAGTGACAACACAATGTAAACTAGTAATCGGTTAACTCAAAATCCAGGCACTGAAATTAGATCAAACAGAACTCGAGTTGCATACGGCTTCTTGGCTCCAAATTTATAGGGTAGCTAGCAACTACGTAACATGAAAACACCAGAGAAGTGCCCTATATGTGTTGGAAGATCAAGGCTATAAACTAGAATATCACCGAAATAAATGATGATAAACTTTCCCATGAAGTCTTGTAGACGATGGTGCATAACTCTCATGAATGTGCTTGAAAAATTAGATAATTTGAAGGGCTTAACCATCCATTCATAGAGACCAAACTTTGTTTTGAAGGTTGTTTTCCATTCTTCTCCTTCACGCATTCGAATATGATGACGTCCACTTTTGAGGTCAATTTTTGAGAAAATGGAAGCACCATTGAGTTCATCTAGTATACCTTCTAACCAAGGAATGGGGAACCAATACTTGATTGTGATCTGGTTAATGACTCTACTATCCACATACATGCGCATAGAACCATCTTTTTGTGGAACTAACAAAGAGAGAACTGCACATGGACTAAGTGATTCAGAGATGTACCATTTCTCGAGGAGCTCTATAACTTGCTTGTGCAATTTCTTAGATTCTTTGGGATTGAGCCTATAAGAGGGTCGAATAGGGTAAGTGGCTCTTGATACAAGATCAATTTGGAGTTCAATGCCCCGTGATGATGGTAACCCTTGAGGAGGTTTTTCGAGAGAATCATCTTCAAATTCTTATAGTACATGTAAAACCGAATCGGGTATGACCCCCAATTCTTCCACTCTCTTTTTACACATGATCGATACCAATGGACTTCTTGGCAGCAAAGTTTTCTTCAAATCATTCTTGGAGATAAGGAAGGACAACTTGGTTCTCCCATTTTTCATTCTTTCATAGTCTTGTGCTAGTTGTTCTGGTCGAAGATGAGCTAGGTTAACAATCTTTCCGTTCATCTTGAATGAATAAACATTTGTAAAGCCTTCATGAATTACTTTCCTATCAAATTACCACGACCTCCCCAATAATAGATGGCTTGCATTCATTGGGACAACATCAAAAAGGGCTTTATCCTCATATCCTCCAATAGAGAAAGTAATCCGAGCTGGTTTAGTGACCTTGATAGAGTTTCTGTCATTAAGCCAACTGAGCTCGTATGGATCGGGGTATGGTAATGTTCCCAAACCCAAATTATCAATAACTTCAAGAGATACTACATCGGTGTAACTTCCTCCATCTATAATCATAGAGCATAGCCTTTTCCCCACTTAGCATCGGGTATGAAAGACAGTTTCCCTTTGATTCCCCTCTTCTCGGTTTTGTAAAGTCATAGATCTTGTCATAACCACAAGTAAAGGGCCATCTTGTGCATTATAAGTTTCCTCCATAGGTTCTTCTATGGGGTAAGATGTCACACTATCCTCATCTTCACTAAAAATTTCTTCAGAGCCACCCTTCATCAACATCACCCGCTTATTGGGGCATTGGGAAGCTATGTGACCAAGGCCGAGACATTTGAAGTACTTAATGTCCCTTGACCTAGGTTTGAAGCCATCAACAATCATTTTCTTCTCTTCACTACTCCTGCCCTCTTTCTTTCATAGAAAGACTTTTCTCATCATTCTTAGGAGGTAGGTTGAAGGGCGGTTTGCTCTTTTGGAATGGCTGACTATGATTTTCCTTCAAGTTCCTCTTTCTTTGTCTTTCTATCTTTAGAGCAAGTTGAATTACATCCTCCATAGTATCAAAAGGTTGGAGCTCAGCTAAGTCCCCAATTTTTTTTTGAAGCCCCTTAATAAATTGAGCAATGGTTTGCTCCTTAGGTTCCTCCATGGTGCAATAGATCTTTAAAGTTTCAAACTTGGTCAAGTAATCTTCAACCGATTGGGAACCTTGTTTCAAGTTTTGGAGTTGGAGGAATAACTCTTGTAGGCACAAATCTTTTTTTCATTAAATTTTTCATGGTTTTCCAACTCTTTACATCATCATAACCATCTCTTCTCCTTTGTGCTTTTAAATCTTCCCACCAAAGAATTGCATACTTGGATAATTCTAAGGTGACCATTCATAGTTTCACCTTCTCTGTAAAGTCATAGCACTCAAATACACGATCCACTTTCTCCATCCATTCCAAGAAATCACATCCATTACTAGAACCTTTGAAATGTGGTATTGTGGCCCTGAAATGCCTCATATTGTTCTTGCTAAAAGGCTTTCTTCTCGGGCTTAGAGAATTATCTTCCTCGGTTTCCTTCTCTAGTTCATCAAACAAACTTTCACCTTGGCCACGTGAATCCATGGAAGTACTCAATCTTCTCCTTGGCCTAGGAGTTCTTGGTTCCCTTACATGATCATTAGAGGGTCCCTCTTAGTCTTGTTGTAGTTTTAGAAGCATGTCTCTTAACTCATCAAGTTGGACTTAAAGATTCTTCTCGGATTGACTTGGTTCTTTCTCGGGTGGTGGTGAGCTAGTACTAGGCACGACCCCTTTACTTTGGTGATAGTTAGCTCCACTTCTCGTACTCATTCTTAGCACAAAATAGAGTAACAAAGTTGAACAAAGATGCAAAAATGGCTCTGATACCAAATGATGGACCCCAAGTCTCAAAATGACAACACAATGTAAACTAATAATCGGTTAACTCAAAATCTGGGCACTGAAATTAGATCAAATAGAACTCGAGTTGCATACGACTTCTTGCATCCAAATTTATAGGGCATCTAGCAATTACATAACATTAAAACACAATAAAAATCTCCTTCAAACTCATTGCACAAGTAGAGTTATGCGTGGAAGAAAACCCTGTTCGGAAATGTGACTTTAAGAAAAACAGATTTGCGGCACTTCAAGAATAATTTGCACAACTCCAAAACTCTGATTCCAAATCACCAAATACCAACCAATATTTCACAAACACAGAAGATCAAGTATTCTCATATCAAAACACAGCAAGAACCTTAAGAAAAATGGAAAGAAAACAGGGCACCAAGTTGGTCCGCAAGTCCTCAGTCGGCCGAGGATTGCTACTGGTTCGATTCCTTCAAGGAAAGGCCTTTCCACCTTGGGTTTGACTCAATCTTCTACCTCCTCACACCAAAAACACCTCCAAAGGAAGATGCTAGAAGAGCTAGTATCAATCTTCCTCTCTAAGATCGATCAAGAAACTATAGAGGAAGACGTTTTGGTGTTAAGGTTGCGATGAAGCAAACCGGGCACACCTAGGGAGTTTGAGAGTATTCTTCTCATGATGTTGCAGCAGCAAAAATAGGGTTCAAAACTAACATTAGGGTTTCATTAGGGAAGGTTAAATACTTCCCTAATGAAAATAAAAAAGGAAATTATAGAAATGCTCTTGAGTTCACAAAAATTTGGGCATGAGGGCTCGGCTAACACGCTAGCCGAGCACCTCAAATTAAAACAAATTAAAATAACCTAAAATTAATAAAAATGTAATCCAACCAATAGTAGTAGGTTCAACAAGGTCTAATTCAACGACAAATTAAAAATTAAACATATCTTCCTCCAAATGGCCGAATTGGTTTTGTCCAAAGTGTGGCCATCAAACCCGCGCAAGAAGGTCCTAGCCGAGGGGAGAAGTCTTGCCACTAATTGATCAAATGTCTAGGAGCCTCCTTGTTATCATGCCTTGGCTCGTGCTCAAGTCCCTCTAATTCATTTCCAACCTGCAAAAATAGCAACTAGTTATATAAGCCATGAGCATCTTGGCTCGGGTCCAGATGATAGGACCTTGGGGTGCATCACTAGTGTAGGTCGAAGTCTCACGGTGCAATCTTCATAGTTTCATCCATTACGTTTCGTATTTTTTGATTTCATATTTGATGCAATGAAAATGAGGGTAGAAATATTATTGGAATTATTAAAGTGTAAATTGTTGAGGGAAGTGCATTTTCAATTTTCAGTCGACTGGTGGTCGAGGTCGCGGTTAAGAGGTTTAACCAAAATGCATCACAGATTGCATTTTCAGTTTTTGGTCGACTGGTGGTCGAGACTACGATCAAATATCTCGATCGAAATGCATTACAGATTACTCCTTGCATTTTTTGTCGAGGCAGTGGTGTAATATCCCAGATATTAATCATTAACTTTGGATTTAAATTATTATCCCAATTTTTATTATTAAGAATTGATGAATTAGAAAAAATTTAATTAAGAAGATGTTTAAGATTTAATGAAAATAATAATAATAAATTATTATTATTAAGAAACGACAGCGTCTGAGGAATTGAAGAAGAAATGGAATTGTAGTTGGACCATTCGCATGGTCCAAACCATTGGACCAGTCACAACCTCAATTCGGTCCCATGGAATGCGACCAGACACACTGCAAAAACTTGACTTCCGTTAGTCAGTTGAACCGGTCACATGGATTTTGACGTTGAATCGGTAGCATGTAGCATTCTGGTCGCATGTGTTGCGACCGGAACCGTGTGTTTTTCTGAAAATCCATCAAAATTTCGTGCCCTCTATTAATCTGCCTAACTCTCAGCATATGGCAGCAATCCTGCCGTTCGTTTGTCCTTATTTTTCTATAAATAGAGGGAGTTCCTCTCCCTTTTTTGCACAGCAAGAGAGAGAGAGAGAGAGAGAGAGAGAGAGAAAGAGAGAGAGAGAGAGAGAGAGAGAGAGAGAGAGAGAGGCATACAGAGAGACAGAGAGAGAGAGAGGCATACAGAGAGAGATAGAGAGAGGAATTGAGAGAAGATAGCGGGAGCGGTTTTTCGGGCAGTTTGGAAGGAGGAATTCGCAAGGGGAAATTCTACAAAAGTAAGAAATAGAATGCGGTGACCAGTGGAGGCCCTGCGTCACGGGACTACTTTTATGCTTTAAATTTCGTTAATTATTATTATTAAAATTATTATAGAAATTGTTATGATCGGAAATTACTGTTATATTTATAAAATTACTTAAAGAGAATTAATTTGTTATAACGCATAAAATTATAATAACAAAGTAATAGTGATTATTTTATATTCTCTGTTATATTCCATGAACTGTTATACTGTTATAGTTTGTAGCATTCATGCATCATGATAGAATTTATAAAACTGCTGACATATGCATGACATGATAAAGGAAAATGAACCAATAAACGTAAATAGGTGTATGAGATAGACTGATAATAGTGGTGACAACCTTGAAAGGTTAAGCCACAAGACTGAGACTGTATAATGAATGCTAAGACTGATAAATCTCATACACCTGGACTGATAGTGAAACTAAAGATGCATGAAAGAGGGGACTGTTCTTCTCTATGACAGATTGCATGTACATGAGCATAAGCATTGCATATATCTTATTTCTTGCTGAGCCTCAAGCTCATTGTATTACCCGTGATGCAGGAAATGAAGTAATGGTTACTAATGTGGACGAGGAAGCATTACCAGTTGAAGCCTTGAGATACCAACCGAATTCCACCTGGTAAAGTTATGGCTCAAGAAACATAAAATTACGGTTTAATAATGTTTTTAATTTCAATAAAGATTTTGTAAATATGAACTGCATTTAAAAGGATGTGAAAGCCATGTTTTAAATTAATTATGTTTATTCTGCTTGAACTCTGATGTATTAAATAGTACATGTTTTTAATGAATAAAAGAAAATATTTATTTATAATTGAAAATAAAATGGTTTTTATAAACGAGATGTTATAAATAGTATCAGAGCCTAAGCAGGTCTAATCCGGTGTTGATAACACAAGACTCATCAAGCAATGCTCCTCCAATTGTAAGTAAAAATTTTATTGTATTAATATTATTTGTTAAATTGTGTTGTTTCATATTACCTTCCTAAAAAGTTAAATGATATTTGTTTAGTTAATTAGAAAATAAATAACTATATTAAAAAAAACAAACAGCCAATTAAAAAAAAAAAGAATTAAGAAAATAATAATAAATAAAATTAAAATTTAAAAATACAGTATATAAATATAAGGAAATAAAGAAAATGATATTTGTTTAGTTAATTAGAAAATAAATAACTATATGAAAAAAAACAAATAGGGAAAGATAAAAATATAAGGAATTAAAAAATAATAATAAATAAATTAAATTAAATTTTAAAAATACAATATATTTATATAATAAAATATAAGGAAATAAAAAAATTTTTAAAAAGAAAAATAATAATAATAATATATTTATATAATAAAATAAAATAAATTAAATTAAATTAAATTAAAAAAACAGCGACAGATAAAAGAAAAAGAATAATAAAAATAAAAATAAAATTAAAATTTAAAAACAAAAACAAAATATATTTATATAATATATATATATATATAATAAAAAATAATAATAATAATAAAATAATTATATATATATATATATACACAAATAATAAATAAACAAATAAAATAAAATATATAACATAAAAATAAATAAAAATAAAAGTAAGTAAGATAAACTAAATAACTGAATTAACAAATAATTCCTAAAAATATTTACCAATACATTGTTAAAACATTAAAGTCAAATAAATATCCTAATATTTTATCAAATTATGTAGGACAATGGAAATGGCTAAACGAGCAAGAATTAACGAACAAATAAACGATATGAGAGAAGAAGCATCGATGGAACAAGAGAATAGACATGCGAGTGTTGGTACTAAGTCGTTAATTGCATAGCTTATGTAGTGGAAAATAATTCCAGTATATGGAGCAGCATTTCCGATTCATGGAGCAATTTATAATGAATGGAAATGGAAATGGAAATCATCCAATAATAGCGTTTCTCGAAAATCTGGCTTGGGAGAAATTTCAGCAACTCAAGCCTCCAACTTTTGATGGCAATGTATCTGATGTTGTTAAAGCTGAAGAATGGATTCGTACGATGGAAGACATGTTTGAATATATCAACATCACTGATGCTGAAAAAGTCAAATGCGTTGCTTACCTATTAACCCAAGACGCCCGATTCTGGTGGGACTCAATGAAGACTACTAAAAATATTCAAACCCTTGAATGGAAGGCCTTCAAGGAGTTATTTTATAGCAAATACTTCAATCATATCATCCGAACACAAAAGATGGTGGAGTTTATAAGATTGCAACAAACAGGAACGGTATCAGAATATATTAAAAAATTTTAAGCATTATCCCGATTTGCTTCACATTTAGTAACTACGGATGAGGCTAAAGTCAATCACTTTGTCTAAGGGTTGAGAATGGAAATTCTTGAAGGAGTCACAACGTCAAGAACAGAAGGTGTTCCTACACCAAAATCGTAGCAAAAGCACTAGCGGTTGAGAATGTAAAATTAATGGCAGTAAAGCAGAAGGAGTTTAACCAAAGACTGTGGAGAAATAATCAAAATCAACAACGAGGTGGTTCATCCATAAATCAAGGAACTAAACGACCAGCAAATAGTGAAGCACAGAGACTAGACAAACGCCCTATGGTTAAACCAACTAATCAGTCAATGCCATGCCCAACATGTCATAAAAATCATTTCGGGCAATGCAGATTGGGTTTGAACCCGTGTTACAAATGTGGAAAGATGGGGCATATTGCACAAGTTTGCCCGACCTTGGTAAAGAAACCGGAAGGAGTGGCTCCACAAGTTTTCTCCTTATATGGAGAAAATGAAGAGGAAGAACAACCAGCGATTGTGTCAAGTACATATGACTTTATACAAATCTAAATAATAATCATATAGCATCACAAGTTACAAATTAAGAAGTTTACTAATCCTGTTAGGTACTATTTACATTAAGAATATTGTTACAAATATCTTATTTGATTCGAGTGCTACTCACTCGTTTGTTTCAATCGAGTTCTGTAAAAAAATAGACTACCAACCCAATCTTATGAATTATGCACAAAGAATACTTTTACCTTCTGGCAACTATTTGTCTGCCAAAGGAATTCTAAAAACATACACAATTGAGATATATGGTCGCTCTTCCATGCCTATTTAATTATTATGAATCTACAAGGATATGATATCATCCTAGGCATGGATTTGTTGACACAACATCAAGCAATTATCAATTGTAAAAAGAAAGAAGTTCGCTTCTATCCTCCTAATAGTGAACCCCATATCTTCCAAGTAGTTAAAAAAAGAGCAAATTAACATTTATTTTTGCGCTCAAGGCGAATCAACTATTGAAAAATGGATGTGATGGGTTGTTAATAAATGTAATGGACACTACGACAACCCTAAGAGAAAAATTAGATGATGTTGCTGTGATCCAAGACTTTCCCGAAATTGTTCTTGATGATCTCCCTAGATTACCGCCCGACTGAGAAATTGAGTTTGAAATTAATTTACGTCCCGATACGGAATCCATTTCCAAGAATCCATATAGAATGGCGCCAGTGAAGCTACGTGAATTGAAGATACAGCTGGAGGAAATGATAAAAAAAATGGCTTCATCTGTCCAAGTTTCTTAATATGGGGAGCTTCGGTCATATTTGTAAGGAAAAAGGACAAATCATTAAGAATGTGCATCAATTATCGAGAGTTAAACAATGTTACAATTAAGATCAAATATCCTTTGCCCCGAATTGATGATTTATTCGATCAATTGCAAGGTGCAAGTGTCTTTTCAAAGATTGATCTTTGTTCAGGATATTATCAACTAAAAGTTAAACTTGAAGATATTCCAAAGACAGCATTCCGCACGAGATACGACCATTATGAATTTCTCGTAATGTCGTTTGGATTAACTAATGCTCCATCAGCATTTATGGACCTAATGAACCGAATTTTTAAGGAATTTCTAGACAAATTCGTCATAGTATTCATTCATGATATTCTAATCTATTCATACTCAGAAGAAGAACTTCGAGAGCATTTGAGAATTACCCTTTCTATGTTGGCTAAACATAAATTATATGTAAAATTCTCCAAATGTGAATTTTGGCTGAACAAGGTAAGTTTTCTTGGCCATGTAATTTCCAAAGAAGGGATCGAGGTTGACCTAACAAAGATCCAAGCGGTAATCGATTTGTCCCAACCAAAGAATGTAGGCGAAGTGAGAAGTTTTCTTGGATTGGCATGCTATTCTAGACGTTTTATCGATGGATTCTCACTGATTGCGCTGCCCTTGACAAGTTTAACAAAGAAGAATGCACGGTTTTTGTGGACAAATGACTGTGAAGAAAGCTTCAAAAAACTAAAACATCTATTAACCACTGCTCCTGTTCTAGCATTACCGATAGAAGAAGGTCATTTTTGAATTTATTGTGATGCATCTAAATACGGCCTTGGTGGTGTACTCATGCAAAACGGAAAAGTGATTGCCTATGCATTAAGACAGCTTAAACCACATGAAGCTAATTATCCCAATCACGACCTGGAACTCGCTACTGTTGTATTTACGCTCAAAATTTGGAGACATTACTTATATGGACAATGGTGTGAAATTTATACTGACCACAAGAGTTTGAAATAAATTTTTACACAAAAGGAGTTGAATATAAGACAATGACGGTGGTTGGAGTTCATAAAAGACTATGATTGAGAAATCAAATACCATCTTGGTAAAGCTAACATTGTAGTAGATGCCCTAAGCTGAAAGGTGTCTATCATGAGTATAAATTGTGATGAAATGCCATCGGGACTTCTGAAAGATGTTCAGGAATTAGGTGTGCATTTGGTTCCTGCCCAATTGGATATTATGTTATCACAATTAATACTGAAGCCTTCCATTTTGGAGCAAATTAAAGAAGCCCAACAAAATGATAGCTTATGCAAGGATTTTATGACAAATCCGACGATAACAAAGTATAAGGACTATTTCATGTCTGCTGAAGGAATAGTAAATTTAAAGGTAGATGGTTTGTATCCAGTGACCTATGACTATGAACAACAATCTTGAAAGAGGCTCACTCCTCAAGTTTCTCCATTCACCCCAGGTGCAATAAGATGTACAAAGACCTCAAAACACGTTATTTTTTTGCCAGCAATGAAGAATGATATTGTAGAATATGTGGGATTATGTTAAGTGTGTCAACAAGTTGAAGCTGAACATCAAAGACCCAGTGGAATGCTTAAGCCATTATCGATACCTGAATGGAAATGAGAGCATATCACAATGGACTTTTTTACTAGCTTACCCAGGATCATCAAAGGACATGATGCAATCTGAGTAATTGTTGACAGGTTGACTAAAGTTGCCCACTTTTTACATGTACAAATGACTTACAAGTTGAATCAATTTGCCAATTTATATATTAAAGAGATCGTATGATCACATGGTGTTCCAATCTCCATTGTCTCTGATTGGGATTCACGCTTCACCGCGAGTTTACATAAGGCTATGGGTACTGAATTAAAATTCAGTACTGCCTTTCATCCCCAAACTGATGAACAGAGTGAAAGGACAATCCAGACACTTAATGATATGTTGCGAGCTTGTGTTCTTGATTTTCAAATTGGTTGGGGAAATATGTTACCGTTAGTGGAATTTGCATATAACAATAGTTTTCATACCACAATTGGGATGGCACCTTATAAGGTATTATATGGGAGAAAGTGTAGATCTCCGTTATATTGGAGCGAGGTGGGAGAAGTTAAATTTTATGGCCCTGATATGGTTCAACAAACTGTAGAATTTGTTGCTTTGATTCATCAATGAATGCTTTCAGCACAAAGTCGCCAGAAGAGCTATGCAGATCATCGACGAAGAGATTTAGAGTTTGACGAGGGAGATTTAGTTTATCTAAAAGTATCACCTTTGAAAGGAATTATGCATTTCCGAAAGAAAGGAAAGTTAAGTCCCAGATACGTTGGTGCTTTTTCAATCACTAAAAGAATGGGAGTTGCGGCTTATCAACTGCAATTACCAGCTTCTATAGATAGCGTACATAATGTGTTCCATGTTTCGATGCTGAAGAAATGTCTAGGTGACTCAACTCTTGTATTACCTCCTAATGATGTGTAAATCCAAAAGAACCTCAGTTATGAAGAGAGACCAGTGTAGATCTTAGACTCTAGGACTAAAAAGCATCATCACAAGTAGATTCCGTAAGTGAAAGTTTTATGGCAGAATCATTTGATTAAAGAAGCTACATGGGAAAGGGAAGATGATATGAACACAAAATATCCTGAGTTATTCAATTAACAAATTTTGAGAACTAACTTTCAATAAGGAGGAAGGATTGTAATATCCTAGATATTAATCATTAACTTTGGATTTAAATTACTATCCCAATTTTTATTATTAAGAATTGATGAATTAGAAAATTTTGATTAAGAAGTTGTTTAAGATTTAATGAAAATAATGAAAAAATTATTATTAGGGAAAATGACAAATCAACCATCGTGGTTTGCGGTCAATGACAAGTCAACCACTGTGGTATGTTTTCTAACAAGTTAACCACCAACGTATGTGAAAATGACAAATGCACCATCGCTGTCCGTAAAAAAAAGCTGATGGCCCCACCATGTATGCCTGGACGCCGCGGCATCCAGGCAATTTTGGCCTGCACGCCGCGGCGTCCAGGCAATTTTGGCCTGCACGCCGCGGCGTCCAGGCCAAAATGATTTTGAAATAAAAAAAAAAAAAAAAATTTATACTTAAACCAATTTCGCCCAAATTTCAAGCCCTAATCTGCAACTCTCGACAGACTTACGACGAGGAGTGCGACGAGGAGAGGAGCTGCGTGCGACTAGGAGAGGATCTGCGTGCGACGAAGAGAGGAGAGGAGCTACGTCCGACGACGATTTGAGGTAGATTTGTGTGTATATGTTGATGATTTGAGGTAGATTTATGTGTATATGTTGATTTGAGGTAGATTTGCTGCGTTTCTTCGAAGTTTCTTCGAAGTCTCTTCGGCGCCGGTCACATTTCCGCGGCGTGCAGGCAATTTTTGGCCTGGACGCCAAAAAAAAAAAAAATGGAAAACTAACTGAGACATGTTGTGTGGGTTATTATATTGCAGGTTGGTGAATTACTCTCAACTATCAGAATGCAATCCCGGATTAAGAAATTGACCTCCAAGCGTGGGAAGGCAACGATGGAGGCAGTTGAACCTGTTCAAACTGCGGCGTTCGAAGCCGATGTAGTGGCGGCGGTGGAAGAAACTGCTGAGCCTGAAGAAGGAGAAGCCGGCTGCTCCAGCGACCCGATCCAACCCGTTCAAGTGGGTTCAAGGTCGAAACTATATTGGAACCGAAATTGCAAAGCACGGTTCGTAGAAGATATCCAACGCCGTACCATTATTGTGTCCAAGATAGTAGATTTGGACTCATTCGCAGAGATGGGAATTGATCATATGCTTGAGGCTGCTGGGTTAGCCGGGTTGTGCCGGATGAGGGGGAGTTATTGCGAGCGAGTTATACAATTGTTCTATGCAAATCTGAGCATCTCCACCCAACCCTTAGAGGTGCACACATATATTTTTGGACATGAGGTCAGGTTCACGGCCAATGATGTGAACATTATGCTTGGATGTGTGTTGGAGGAGCCAAGCGATGAATATTATCAGATGTCTCGGGCGCCACCATTCGTCAAACAAGGACGTGGGTAGAGGTGATTAGATTGTTGCATCAGGATCCCGAGGTTGCCGAGTACAGCAAGCCAAAGGGCAAGGAGTTGAATGCCTTAGCCCGATTGATCCAACTGATAATGACGTACACAATTTTGCCCCGGAATGGGCATCGAGACCTTGTTACCAGCATGGATCTCTACATGCTAGAGAAGGTGTTCACGGGACAAAAGGTGGACATCGGATATATCATCCTGAGCCACATGCAAGAGGTGCTCAACAACTCAGCGAAGTCACTGCCGTACAACTGGCTCATCCAGAGTATCGTTGAGCAGTTAGGGGTCCCCATCCTGGAGACGGAACCTAGAATTGAAGAGTCCGTCAATGACATTTACAACAATTCATTAGTGGACCGAATGGGGATCACCCAAACTGGAGGGGAATGGATGCGCAAGTCAAAGAAGGAAGCAAGACATCCACCCCGGTCAGAGCCAAGGCATTCAGTCCCGTTTCCTGAACAACCTCCTCCTCCTCAGGCATCTCATTTTAGTTCGATGCCTGATGAGACGTTCGCTTGGATGAGCAGGATGGAGGAGCTCCACCACATGTCCATGACCCACATGCAAAAAATGCAAGAGCAGCTGCAAATGCAACAGGTCCAAATACAAGAAGCGGCCAAGCTCGCAGAAGATAGGTGGGCCATAGCACAACAATGGCATATGCAATCTGCCGAGTGGCATCGTGACATGGTGGCAGCCCTGAACCCAGGTGACAGGTGATCACCCCATTTTGCATCCGCGTCATCCTCCTCAGACGCACCTGATACGACATTCCGATTGTAAGTTAATTCCGTTGAACGCTAATTCCACTTTGTTACTTTATTTTGTTTCATGTAATGACATGTTTTTAATTGGCAGCAACCCTGTTGGAAGCAGCCAACATATTCCTCTAGCGGTGCCTCTGGAGCCGCCGTCCCTGAGAACTGTGCGCGTGGTATGTCTTTCATTTCCGTATATATGTGTGTTCATTAATGTTTACGCTCACCCTTTTTTGACATTTTGGTTGCAGGCTCATGATTTGGTGAGTAAGTTCAAGGATTATTGTCAGGGTTATCTTCGAAGGAACATTGAGACATGCGCAATTCTTGGGGGAAAGCTGACCGACAATGAGTACGTCGTCAGCGAGATCATCTTCCCGGAGCAGAAGGGCACGGCAGATACTGTGAGAGGCCTTCGTTGTGTGCTAGTTTATAAGCTTTTATCTAAGTACTCATCCAAACTTATATGCAGTGCTATGCGGTCGACGGCGCAGACGTACATGTGTTCAGACATCAACATGAACACGGTCTACTCACCGTAGGGTGGATTCACGTAAGTATTCAGCTCGCGTCTCCAGTTTACATTGATATCATATAATGCGTTGTTTACATTGCGGACACACCCGAAACAAGATTGTTTTATGTCGTCCGTTGACCTGCACCAGCAATACGCGTACCAGAAATTACTGCCGGAATCCATATCCATTATCGTAGCTCCCACCGACAAACAGCGGTAAGAAGTTTCCCTTGTGTACATTCTTAATATTGCTTTCCACGTAATTGTTCCCTTTGCATTACAGGCCGTTCGGCGTCTTCCGGTGTACCCCTGCGGGGATGGAGGTGATAGGAAAATGCAAAATTAAGGAACAATTCCACCTGCACGAACCTCCAACCTTTGAGTATGAGGGGCCGTTGTTCGCCGGAGCAAATAGAGTATTTCTTGACCCGCACTTGTCGTTCCTGATCACGGATTTGCGCCCGAAACCGACCAGGAAGAAGAAGGCGTAGTGTAGGTCAATGATATGTTGTTAAAAAGATGTTATGTATAATTTACATTTAATGGATGATTTGGATGATACTGGAACTGTTTGGGATTATTTTTTGTGCAGGATGTACGAGAGTAGCTTTGGGGGAGTAAAGAAACAAGGCATATTATGTCAAAATTTTTAAAAAATTATGAAGTCAGGTCAATTGATTAGTTGTAACGCCCCTGGAATTGAAAAAAAAAACATTAACTTAGTAACCCAAAACTTTGAATTTGCAAAACTTCTTTTTATATCAGAAAAACACAACTTTACATCAGTGCCATTTCACTGTCATCTACATTTGTCGAAAGAAAAAACAATTGTATCACGGCAGGTTAAGGTCCACATTTGTGTACGTTTGTGTGGGAGGACCTTCCGTATCAGACTCCTGCAGATCACATTGAAAAGGAAATGAGCATATTTCAAATAACAATTGAAAGCATAACGTGATAATGCACGGACCTGCGTCTCATGAACTATATCAGGAACTCTGAACCCCATAAAGGTGTCCTCCGACCTTCCTCTGCCGCCTCTGCCTCTCCCTGTGTTGCCACTGCCAGCCCCTGCACTGGATTGGCCTCCCCCTTCGCATGTGCGGGCATTGTGCCCCACACTACCACACCGCCCACACGTGACGCTCAAATGTCTTCTGCTTAGCACTGTCCAGCTGGGGGCCTCGTCCACATCCCGTATTCGACGGACGCGCGGCCTTCCTGGAAGCCTTTTAAAAGGCGGTGGGATAATTGGATCAAGATTCGTCACAGGAAGCCACTCGATTGGTCCATTAAGGGGGCGGAGAAAGTGGGAGTACATCACCATGTATGTTTCCCGGTGATAGCACCAATGCACAAAATCCTCAGGAGATCTCCTCATGAAGTGAATGCACGGGATTGCATGCACACACGGGATGCCGGTCAACTCCCACCGGTAACATGTACAGGTACACCTTTCCAAATCAACAGCGTACATGTCGGTACCGTTGCTGACCTCAAACTGGGCAGCTCCTGCAAACTGAGGGCTCCAATTTCTACTGGCATGTTGTACTTTGGCGAGGCGGTTGCAGATCATTGGACACAACCGTTCGGTCGACTGAGCCATCTTTTCATATTTTTTGACGATCCTACCCATGATGCCCTTTCGAATGATCTCGAACATACTTAGAATAGGTTTGTCCCGGGCGGGTAGGATGCAGGCATTGAAGGACTCGCTGAGGTTGTTGAGGCTTATGTTGCACTTTGGGATCGAAGAGAAGGCATGTTTGGCCCAGCATGTCGCCTCTATTCCACGTAAATAGTCATGGGCCGCCAGGTCAAGGACACGTAACTTGGCCATCTCTTTCTCAAATTGCCTCACTGTTGTGGCTCTTGATGCAGCCCACATTGCATCTTTCAACAACTTGCCTTTAAATTGTTTTTGAAAATTGGCATACAGGTGTCGGATGCAAAACCGCTGGTCTGCTTGCCATGCCACATCTCTCACAGCTGGCACTAGTCCCTGCAAAGATGCATAATATGAGACAGACATTGGTAATATATGACAAACATAAACACATAATGCAAAAGCAGTGCATAACACCTTACCTTTTGTCGATCAGAAATAATCGTCCACCCATTGCCAGAAGGGGTGTTTAGATCGTCCAGCAACAATTCTAGAAACCACCTCCATGAAGCCCTATTTTCTGCTTCAACAACTGCTACAGCAATCGGGTACATACCATCGTTCCCGTCGATGGTGACAGCAGTAAGCAGTTGCCCCGGAGTCGCTCCCTTCAAGTGGCAGCCATCTAAACAAATAACAGGTCTACCACCATTCAGCACTGCCCTTTTGCATGCATCCAAGCACATGTACATCCTTTTAAATACACTCATATCGAGGTCAACACGCAGTGAACTTCCGGGATTCGACCTCCGAATCTCCTCAGCATAGGACCATATGAGCTTGTATTGCTCATTGGCATCCCCTTCGTTAATTTTCTTAGCCGCATTTCTTGCCCTTCTAGCAAGGCTGGAAGTAATGTTGACGTTGAAGTCCTTCCTGACAGTCTCAATTATGGAAGATATGGCCCAGTCGGCCTGACTTTTAAATCTGTCCAAGTAATGCGTTGCCACCCATTTGGCTGTGGCATGGCGGCTTTCCATTTGTCTGGAGCATGTGTGAACGTCGTTGTACATCTTTATTTGAAACGTCATTTCATTTTTTATTTGTGAGGCGTGCAGCCGCCACATGCACCCTTCTTGACAAGCAGCTCTCAATCGATGCGCATCACTGTGGGTGAATTTTATCCCGTACCCATTATCCATTGCATAATCAACAATTTCTTCTCTAATTTTATTCAAGGAACTATATTTTTTGCCTAGCCCCATACCAACAAATGTGCACTCTGCTTCTGGTTGGCGTCTCAATCTACTCTCTACCATGTCCATCTCTTCATCACTAGTGGATTGGCATGCTGATCGGAGTTCCTCATCGTCCTCTTCGTTTAAATTTGCTGAGACAGAATGCAAAATAATAGCAACTTCGTTTCCAAAGCCACGTACCTCCTCAGTGGCCAATAATGTCTCTGAAGGGCCCACTTCAACTTCACGGTTAATACCACCTTCTGTAACACTCCAAGATGCCATTTTTTCCAACAAATTCTTCAACTTTTCCAAAATCCCTTTCTCTCCTCGCTTCAGCGCAGCTCAGACTTCTCTAGGGTTAGCTAATAAGGGAAAACGATAGAATACATGCGAATATCGCAGACCACTCGGATTATGTATTCTGCTGAATTAATTCACCTGACTTAACAGAGGGACGCAAATGGCCTGGAGGCAAATTGCCTGGACGCCGGGCGTGCAGGCCAAAATTGCCTGGACGCCGCGGCGTCCAGGCATACATGGTGGGGCCATCAGCTTTTTTTTACGGACAGCGATGGTGCATTTGTCATTTTCACATACGTTGGTGGTTAACTTGTTAGAAAACATACCACAGTGGTTGACTTGTCATTGACCGCAAACCACGATGGTTGATTTGTCATTTTCCCTTATTATTATTAAGAAATGACAGCGTATGAGGAATTGAAGAAGAAATGGAATTGTAGTTGGATCGGTCGCATGGTCCAAACCATTGGACGGGTCCATGCGACCGGACGCACTACAGAAACCTGACTTCCGTTATTCAGTTGAATCGGCCGCATGGATTTTGACGTTGGACCGGTCGCATGTAGCGTTTCGGTCGCATGTGTTGCAACCTGACCCGTGTGATTTTCGAAAAATCCATTAAAATTCCATGCCCTCTGTTAATCTGCCTAACTCTCAGTAGATGGTAGCAATCCTGCCGTTTGTTTTTCCTTCATTTCTCTATAAATAGAGGGAGTTCCTCTCCCTTTTTTGCACAGCAAGAGAGCGAGAGAGAGAGAGAGAGAGAGGCATACACACACAGAGAGAGAGAGAGATATAGAGAATTGTTAGAAGATAGCGGGAGCAGTTTTTCGGGCAGTTCGGAAGGAGGAATTCGCGAGGGGAAATTCTACAAAGGTAAGAAATAGGATACCGTGGCCAGTGGAGGCCCTGCATCATGGGACTACTTTTATGCTTTAAATTTCATTAATTATTATAGAAATTTTTATGATCGGAAATTACTGTTATATTTATAAAATTACTTAAAGAGAATTAATCTGTTATAATGCATGAAATTATAATGACGCAGTAATAGTAATTATTTTATATTCTCTATTATATTCCATGAACTGTTATACTGTTATAAACTGTGGCGTTCATGCATCATTATAGGATTTGTGAAACTGCTGACATATGCATGACATGATAAAGGAAAATGAAACAATAAACGTAAATAGGTGTATGAGATAGACTGATAATGGTGGTGACAACCTTGACGGTTAAGCCACAAGACTGAGACTGTATAATGAATGCTAAGACTGATAAATCTCATACACCCGGACTGATAGTGAAACTAAAGACGCATGAAAGAGGGGACGGTTCTTCTCTATGATAGATTGCATGTACATGAGCATAAGCATTGCATATATCTTATTTCTTGCAGAGCCTCAAGCTCATTGTATTGCCCGTGATGCAGGAAATGAAGTAATGGTTACTAATGTGGACGAGGAAGCATTACTAGTTGAAGCAGTGGGTTACCAACCAGATTCTACCAGCTAAAGTTATGGCTCAAGAAAGATAAAATTGTGGATCAATAATATTTTTAATTTCAATAAAGATTTTGTAAATATGAACTGTGTTTAAAAGGATGTGAAAACTATGTTGTAAATTAATAATGTTTATTCTGCTTGAACTCTGATGTATTAAATAATACACGTTTTTAATGAATAAAAGAAAATATTTATTTATAATTGAAAATAAAAGGGTTTTTATAAATGGGATGTTACAAGTGGTCAAAATTTAGGTGGAATATCTCGACCAAAATGCATTACAGATTGCATTTTCGATTTTCGGTCGACTGGTGGTCGAAACTGTGGTCAAGTATCTCGACCGAAATGCATTACAGATTAGTCCTTGCATTTTCGGTCGAGGCAGCAGTCGAGAGTGTGATTGAATATCTCGACTGAAATGTGTTACAGATTGTATCTTTATGATTCGGTCGATGTATTGGTTGAAGGATTCAGTCGACTTACTCAATCAAAATTGCATGGTTTCGCAAAAAATCTATTTTAACCAACTAGCATTTCTTCGTTTATTCATCAATTTCTCCACTTAGACGACAAGCTCACACTCCCTCCATGATTTGTGACCTCCAATAGCTATTCGTTGAATAAAACAATGGTCATGGCTGGTGGTGGTGGAAAAAGAGGGATGGGTTTGCATGATTGGTGACTTGAGAGAGTTGTGAGTGCTTCAATCCTCCTTGTTTTCTTCTAGAAATATCGTGAGTTGCTGATAGCATGAGGAGAGGGTGATCAGTGGTGTGTTGCTGCTAGCATGGAGAAGAAATTTTACAGAGTTTGACGTGCAATTGGGGTAAGAAATGAGATATAGTTGGCCAGTGGAGGCCCTATATCATGGGACTGTCTTGTTTGTTTGAACACTGCATTGGTTGTTGTGTGTCAATGTGCTCTGGTTAGTTGGATTGTCTGTCATTTCCTGTTGGTTTGAGAAATTGTTTCATGTAAAAAGTTGGAATACCTGCTGTGAATCTTGTTGATAATCCATACTCTGTTGGTGTGGATCAATGACCTTGTTTGGTGTTAATACTTGCTAAGAATGTCAATGATAATTGCATGAGACTACGGCTTTGAGTTCTTGTTGTCAATTGTTAATAAGCTGCTAAGTTGAGTTCTACTTTGGTTATTGGCTGCCCATCATTAACATGCTGCTAATAAAGGAAATTGAAGGTTGTCAATAGCCTCTATCATTTTGTTGGAAAACTGGTTATTGTCATTTAGTTGGCTAAGTGCTGCCATGAATTTTTGTATGAAGTATTTTACCTTACTGCCTCTCTGTAAAGTATTGTGTTATCATTGGCTTTAATTCTGTTAAATATAAACTGATGGGAAGTGGCAAGGGAATCTATGATTGGTTGTTAACTGTGAAGAAATGAACATTGAAGAAGTGGGTTAAGGCATTATCCTGCTAATTGTTTGCATTAGTACCTTAGGCTTGGAGGATTTTTACCCTGTTGCGATAAATGTTTTTCTGAGTCCAGAAATTTCTCCTTGTAATTAATATATATTATTCCCTGTTAAATTACTTGATCTCTGTTAACAAAGCTAGTTTAATTTGATAGTACTCTTGATTACTCCTTATAAATTGCAGATAAAATGTGAAAGGATAGAATGGGTTGTTTAAGTAAGCATAAATTGATATATTATTGCTTTGATAATTATGCTTTCTTTTATATACTTTGTACATTGATGTGAACTATATATGACATAACATACATGCATCACGCTTAGGGCTTATGAAATTGTTGACATGACATGCATAATAAATGTAAATAGACATGTGGGGGTTTGAGAGATTTGGTAACTATCCATTAGTGGTGACACCCCTGATGGATGTATCTCCTCATCGGAGTGATGGTTAAGCCACATGACCATAGGATGTATCCTTTCTCTCGGTATAAAAGAAGAGATAGGTTCTTTTCTGAAAACATATTGCACGAGCACACATGAGCACAAACATTGCATTTCTTATATTTCTTGTTGAGCGTTAGACTCATTGTTTTATCCTATAATATAGGTGATTATCATGAGACCTGTGATATGCCAGTGGAGGAGGAGACGTTACAGGATTAGTTTTTGGGTTACCAACTGGGTTTGACCTAAAGGTTATGGCTCACAGAAAATAATGTTGGTTATTTTGAATAGTTAATTACGTTTTAAAAACGGTGAATGTTTGTAAACCTTGAACTTTCGTTGGAAATGTTGAAATTGTGTTTTGAAAATTGACAAAGTGATTGGGACAAACAAAGTGTCTTGGCTGTCAGTTTCAAAGTTTTCTACTTGCCCCGCTCTGCAGTGGGTGGGACAAACAAATTTGTGAATTACACTAACGCTATTATCATCCAACTTAGCTACCAATACCCCAAAATCATCACTTATATCTCATACTTAAGAACTATGATAATTCAGAGTATTACATATACAGTACAATTACACCACTAACAGGTACGAAAAATGATAGCAAGTGTGATACAAAAATATCAAGAATATTTTTTCTGCACTATTATAATTTAACAGTCAAGAAGTAAGAGAAATAACAGTGAAAATAGACACTGAGAATTTTACTTGGAAACCCAAATCGGGAAAAAATCACAGGAACCAAGTTCAAAAAGATCTCACCAAGAAAAATAGGATTTACAATATTCTTCTAAAAATTGAATATTCTAGAGAATATTCACTAAAAGAAAAATCTCTCACTCTTATATTTCACAATGTGCACAAAAACACTCCACTTATTTTTCATGCACACTTTCTTTTCTCTTCCTAAAAAAACCTCTCTATTTTCTTTCGTTTCCTCTTATTCTTTTCTTCGTTTTTGGATGATATTAGAAGGCTAAGGAATCTCCTATTTATATGAAAAATTGTGCCATCAACCTTCAACTTCTATGTATCACATTGAATGTCCTCATTCAATGTAGAAGGTTTGTGTGGGAGGAGGGATCCTACAAACATTACCTATGTAAGAACACAATCACTTTGTTGGAAAGGAAATAAGAAAATCATTTTTAGGGAAGCGCCTTTTTTGAGCTTGATAGGAGACCAATTTGTTTATCCCACCCACTGCAGAGCGGGGCAAGTAGAAAACTTTGAAACTGTCCTCCAACCTTATTCCCTTATTATTTTACTCTCAACACTGCTAGGAAAAATACTGATAATATGGAGAGTTGAAATAAACATAGATAGTACTGATAAGAATAATTCTCAAGAATAACTGCTCTTGACAATCTCCTTAGACAGAATTACTTTTCCAAGTAAGTTCCCAGAAAAGACTGGAGAGGTCACAAACGGTATCACTTAAAATTTAGTCTCCTTAGACAAAACTTACATACACAATACAATTACACCACTAACTAGTATGAAAACGATAACAGATGTGATCCAAAAATGTCAAGAATATTTTTCTCACACTGTTAGAATTTAATAGTCAAGAAGTATGAAAAATAATAGCAAATAGACACTGAGAATTCTACATGAAAACCCAAATCGGGATAAAACCACGGGGACCGAGTCTAGAAAAATATCACTATGAAAAATAGGATTTACAATATTATTCAAGAAATAGAATTTTAACGACCCGGTTTCTCTTTTCCCTTTAAAAATTCATAAAATTCACAACTTTTTATTAAAACCTTTTTAAGATAATATCAGAGTGTCAAACCGGACCACCAAAACCTTTTTCGTTAAAACATAGTGGAAGCAGCTGTAAAATCTTTTGTGGAAAGATAACTGATTTATTAAACATAGCGGAAGCATAAATACTTTGAGATATGAAAGCTAAACAATTTAATACAACTTAATTACAACTATTTTCTCTTTGACTCTCTTAAGCCAGCCACGAGTCTCGCACTTGCAAATCCTTTATCCCTGCTTTTTGGATCCATTAGTCGTCTCCTCGTATAAGTACCTACACCTACACCACAAGTAAACTGTAAGCCCAAAGGCTTAGTAAGAAAAATGGTTTATGCAGTATGATATGCTTCTCTTTAGTCCTTTTGGAATGGGGGCCACCCAAACCAATCATTTTCATTAAATCGTTACTTCTTTGGTTTTTTACTTGTACATCGAGCTGGAGATTGGAGGATTTCCTTTGTGATGGAATAGTTGATCGGATTTAACCTTTTACTTGCAACTAGAACTCCCGTACCCTAAAAGGGAGGGGCTTCAGCTAGTTGCAGACGAGACCGACCCGCTACCCATCAGCCCCCTAACTCCCTTTTTCTTCTTTTTTTCATCTCATCATTTTCTTAACATTTTTCCCTCACATAATGCATGTGTGAGTATCACTCGGTGGTACTCCCTACTTGATTTCTACTAACATGATGCATGATGACACATCCTTCCGCCCACAGAGCAACACACAATCTGTACCACAACACAACAAATTTACTTCACTCACAGAGCACACACTCCCTCACATTCATTCACGATCTCAAATTGAGGCATAGAAAAGAGGGCTTACCTCTTATAGACCAAGGTGGGAGATAAGATGTCAGCTGCAACAGAGGATAATATGTAGAAGAAGGATGACCATTGTTCAAACCAAGAAGAGAGGTCCATTGAGGAAGATCCACGTGGAAGGCCTCCAGGTCTAATAGAGAGGGAGGAGACGTTCTGCAAAGAGGCTAGGGAGAGAGGGAAATTTGCTAGAACACAAAATTGGAAGAGAGAGAAAGGAAATATAAATGGGTTTCTCGGAAATTCTCGATAATTCGGACAAGTCGAGTCGTCCGGCGTGTCGTTCGCACTCATCCGAATCTCAATTGGGACGAGAAAATGCGTCCCAAAGCATCATTCGTACATTCCGCAGGTGACTTCCAGACGCGATGTGGCATCCGCACGCAGCGTCTGCAGTCGTCCGAAAGTGTCCAGGATTTAGGACAGATTCAAATCGGACACCATTCTTCCTCGTCTGTAATCGTCCGTGGTCGTCCGAATGTATCCAGAATTTGGACAGATTCAATGTGGATGCGAGCCTTCCTCGTTCGTAATCATCCGTTATCGTCCGAATGCCCTTCACTAAACAAGTTTGGGACACAGAAAGTAGTCCCCAATTTCATCCCAACTATAGGGACGCAGCTCAACAGTTGTGCGGACGTGCCAAGTCATCCGAAGTGGCATCCACAGGCGTCTGAAACTCTCCAATGAACACTTTTTCCTAAGTTTTACACACTTAACTTATTTTCAAACATTAACCCCATACTTTCTAAACATAATTGACGCATTCCATCACGCAACATGATATAATATTCATATCTTTCAATTTCTTAGATTTAATACAGCAACAAAATATTTTTGGAGTATTACAATCCTCCCACTTTATATAAATATTTTCCTCGAAATTTGCTCAGTGTAATTATCCTTTGATCAACAAGTCAGAGTAATTCCCCGTATCTTACTCTTACACGAACGTCCGAAAGAGTACATCACTTTTAGTTCTATAGAGCACAAGGACTTAGCAAAATTTCCTATTTCACATCGAATTTATTTCTTTTCATTAGATAGCTTGTGTTAATTTACAATATTACGAACATCTTTATGACCTTTTTAAGATCCTTACACTCTAACATATCGCTCCAGGTCTCCCTTGGTCACCAAATTTCATCTACATTCGTATCATTCACAATAAAATATAACCATCTGGCAACCATCCATGTTTCTTCAGTTACCACAACATAACCTTTGACAGAAAGAGTCTCCTTCATTTCTCTTAAAACATCGCTTTGAATCAGCAAAATATTCTCTTGAACAAATTTTCTTTACAATCTTCCCATTGTTCTTCTTGAATTCCCAAACCTGCAACTTAGCACACGTACATTTTGTCTAAACTCCCATTGCTATTTAAACCTTAGTGTACCTAGCACACGTACTATCATTCAAATCTGGCCTCCTACACTTGTTTGATTTGATATCCTTTGTCCAATGGTGGTTTCCATTAGTAGTTTAACTCCTTGAAACTATCAGCCACTTGTCTCTCAGTTCCTCTAGTTTCCTACTTTCTTCCATAATTCAAAGCTGGCATTCCCACACTCTCTATAGTCTACTACTCATTTCATCACTTGACTCCTATTCGACCAATATATTTTACTAAAACTCCATCCATTGGCAGAATCAAACTTAAATCCAATTCCACAGGCATAAGTAGCATACTTTCAACAATTACCAAACTATCAATTCATGTCTCATCACTTCCCAAGTGCCACGAACACCACATTAATTTCTTAATAATATCTATGCACATACCGCACAATTTCATTAAATAATTCCATTCTTCTCTCATTGAATTCCTCATAGTGTATTCTACTCTCAATTAACTCGTTCTTCACTTTTCCAATGCCAATAATAATTAATGAAACAACAAAATTTATACATTACCAACCCTATCGTTCCAAATTCTATATCGCTAACTTCCGATCAGTGTAAATTATTAATGTTAGCCATACAATGTTACTCTTAGATAGATTCTTCATCCTGTAATTCAACTCGGCATGTAGCATGTTTTCCTTCCATGTTAAGAGAATGTCATAGATCCATAAATCAAAATCTTCTGATCTAACAATTTCCAAAACCCATCAATTTACAAGGAGCAAGTTGAAATCCTCCAACTTAGAGGTAGTAATGAACATATTACACATACGAACTCCCCGACCATTTTCTAAGTCACAACATTCCTTCATATCGTACACCTCTATAAATCGTTATCTTAAGTCCTTGCATAACTAGTTCATGATAAAATCTAACTTATCCAGGAAGGAAGACTCAATTAGTTCCTCAGTTTAACCAAAATGGTTCCTTATCCTAGCTCAAGATAGATTCCCAGCTTAACCCAGCAGGTAGTGATCACAACATCAAATACCCAACAATCCGTTGCTAAAGATCCAAAACACTTTCGACAGATCCTAAATAATTTTGACCAAGTGGATAAACACTTGACTAACTAATTATCGTTCTCGGAATTCAACTTAGTCACTAACCCACAAGGTTCTTCCCACTCATAACAAATCCACCCTCTTCTCAAATTCCTTGTAGTTTAGGCGACCTTGTTAAAGTGCTTATTTAACCTAATTCGTACAGAGTTTGTTTTTCCACTTATCCCCTTTCCAATTTATAAAAATTTGGGCAGAGTCTCCCCTGTTTCTTTACTCCCCCAAAGCTACATCCATACATCCTGCAAGCAAACCCAAACAGTTCCAGAAACGTTCATTATCCATTAAGTAAAATTTACAGGGAAGTCATTCAACCATCCATCTTAAACTAGTCTACAGACACAGTTCAAACATACTGTAATACACCTTCGAGTCTATCATTTCAAAATACAAACTTAGTCACACGTTTCCTAGCACTTCAAAAAACCACACACAAAATACTTACACACGGTTAGGCCTACTGGTCCCAGCATCATTTCCTACCGGAAGAAAACTTTCTTCAATTCTTCTTCCCTCACATCGGATAAAAAGGGCATCTCCTAGCCAAATGTCCAGGCTTCATACACTTATAACATATACCAGATCCTTTCAAACATGTTCCAACATGACTCTTGTTACACCGTAGACACGGTTTCTTCTGTAATGTCACCTTGGTTGGTTCCTCAGTAGTATTCTCTTTTCGAATGCGCTTATGCTTCCCTTACTGATTCTCGTGCACCAAGGAATTCTCAGTCTCCTTCCTAACAACTGGCTCACCTTCTTTCTTTGGTAATGACTGTAGGTCTTCCATGAACTTCTGGTTGAATTTCCTAAACCCTTCCACCAATTTTTCAATAAATTGGAACTGCCACTCCATGTGTTCTATCAACTGGCTAATGACATCCTCCTCCGTTTTTGCTCCTTTTTCCATATTATCCCTTCACAATCATTTATAATTAACCAAAACAATTATGCATTAAGAATTCAATAAAAAAATATAGTACAAAGCATACCTACAGTTAACGAAGCATTTCCACGTCGAAGTTTGTACTGGTGGGCAGTTTACAAAATCGGTTTTAAAACCTGGGATGCTTTGATACCAATTGTAACGACCCGATTTTTATTTACTTTGAAATCGCATGAAATTTAAAACTTTTTCTTTTATAAAATCAGAGTAACACTTTTCTAAACTGATTGTTAAAACTCTTTACTTACAACAATTATTAATTTCAGAAGAAGTAATAAAATCCTTTTTATAAAACGCAGCGGAATTAAACAAAACATTAAAGAATATTAAATAATTTACAAACTCTTTTTACAAATAAATTCCCCTTTTAAATTCTTTAGCCCAGTCAGCGATAAGATCCATCCGTGCAAATACTCCATCAACGGCTACAATCTGTTCTCGCACATATACCTACATCATGGGAAAAACAATGATCCTAACGCTCAGCAAGAATCAGAATGAAATGCAATGCAATGAGATGCATGATCATATAATGCATTACAGAAGAGAGTCGTATCTCTTCTGGAAACCAAAAGTGAGATACACCCAAGGTCATGCAGTTGAACCATTTCACTCCGACAAGGAGATATATCCATCGGGGGTGTTCCACAAGCCGGTATCACACTCTTTGTTAAAGACATTGGGGATTTCTGAACGGGAGAAGGATGAACCCAGATTCCACGTAGATAACTTCTACCACACTGCTCCTTATATGGGAGCATTCTACCGTATGGAATATCCCGATCATCCCGAACCCCCACACGCCTATTTACATAGATTAGGTATGACATGCAGTATGAGCAGTTTCATAATTCCTAAGATGATGCATGTATGCCACAAATAGTTCACAGGATATACATATAAAAGAAACACGACCACTATCAATAATTTTGCAAGCAGGATTCACATAAGAGGCATTATCACTAAATCCTTGTTAACAGCAGAATATTCTAAATTAGCATGTTGTATTTGAATTAATCCACCTCTAGCTTTAGTTCACTTTAGTTAACACATTATCAATCCTTTTTACAACATAGGGAAATGACTATTTGGGCGAAGCTTAATCTGAACTATCCGAAATCTACAATCCATACAATAATCATTTCTTAATAGAGGTGATATGCTACTACGGTAAACCTACCACCAATGACTATTACTAACTATTAACTGCAGCTCACGGAGTCATAATCCAAATCATAACGGAAGACATCAATCGGTTCAAGTTAACTTACTACATTATGATTTTCCAATTGTCATTAAACTACCACGAGTCCCTTCTAACTACCAACAGAATTTTCACAACAAAGCATTCATATTCAGGAGAATTCATCCTTTCAACAATTCAATAGCATTGAAAATCTCTATTTCTTTTAACAGCCACACCATCACAATAATAATAACTCAAGGTAGAAATCCAACATTTGCAGTAACAATCCAACATAAATCAAAACAGTAAAACAATCCTGCGATGTAGGGCCTCCTCTGACCAACAAACATCCCAATTCTTACCTCTGTACTTAGTAAACTCAACAACCAAGCCACTGCCAAAATAGCAACCAAGAGGAGGTTCTTCCAATTGTTCAAACTCCACACGTTTCCTAAACAAAGATGGCATTATTTTCAATCTGCATAATTAACCTTGCCCAAATTGGTGATCCATAACAAAATCAACAATTTAACACTTACCTTCACGAAGACAGTTCCTACAAAGTCCTTCCCCCCACATAGCAACACACAATCTGTACCATAGCACACCAAATTTACTTCACTCACAGAGCACACACTCCCTCACATTCATTCACGTTCTCAAATTGAGGCACAAAAAGGAGGGCTTATAGACCAAGGTGGGAGATAGGATGTCAGCTGCAATATAGGATAATCTACAAAAGAAGGATGGCCATTGTTCAAACCAAGAAGAGAGGTCCATTGAGGAAGATCCACGTGGAAGGCCTCCAGGTCTAACAGAGAGGGATGAGACGTTCTGCAGAGAGGCTGGGGAGAGAGGGAAATTTGCTGGAACACGAAATCGAAAGAGAGAGAAAGGAAATTTAAATGGGTTTTTCAGAAATTCCCAATAATTCGGACGAGTAGAGTCGTCCGGCGTGTCGTCCACACTAGTCCAAACCTCAATTTGGGACGAGAAAACGCGTCCCAAAATGTCGTCCGTATCGTCCGCAGGTGACTTTCGGACGCGATGTGTCGTCCGTACGCAACGTCTGCAGTCGTCCGAAAGTGTCCAGGATTTAGGACAGATTCAAATCGGACGCCATTCTTCCTTGTCCTCAATCGTCTGTGGTCGTCCGAATGTGTCCAGAATTTGGACTGATTCAATGCGGACGCGAGCCTTCCTCGTCCGCAATCGTCCGCTACCGTACGAATGTCCTTCACAAAACAAGTTTGGGACGCAGAAAGTCGTCCTCAATTTCGTCCCAACTACAGGGATGCAACTCAACAGTTGTGTGGACGTGCCAAGTCGTCCGGAGTGGCGTCCACAGGTGTCTGAAAGTCTCCAGTGCACACGTTTTCCTAAGTTTTACACACTTAACTTATTTTCAAACATTAACCCTATACTTTCTGAACATAATTGACGCATTCTATCATGCAACATGATATAATATTTATATATTTCAATTTCTTAGATTTAATATATCAACAAAATATTTTTGGGGTATTACAATAATGGAGTGCGCATATAAAAGAAAGAAATTGAATAGCGGGGCTTGAAAGCTCATAGAAATGAAAGCAACCAATAATTGAATGACAAGGATCGAAAGCAAAGTACCTGAAGGAAATAATTATGAAATGATTAGCAGCAAAGGTCATGCTTGAACACATAGATCACAATGATAAAAGAAATGAAAAGAACAACAATCGAAGCATGCTATTAGATAAACATGGTTATGAATACGAATCAAGCATTAGAATTCACAAGTTTACCACTTAATTCTAATTATTGTTCGATTAATTATTCATGCTCAACTGAGTCAATTTAATTAAGCATGCTTAGAATTTTAATTAATTAAACATGATAGGATTAAGTAAACATGTGTGGTTATTGACACACTCAATTAATGGTTTGACATACTCAATTAATTTAGTTAGATAAATCTAATTAGAGTTATTAGTTAACATGCTCAGATTTAGATTAATGACATGCGTTAAATTCTAATTAGCACAGAGAGTTCATATGTTGAATTCTAATTAGCACGGAAAGTTCTAAACTCACAACAACAGAATAATATTATTTCTCTAAGCTAACAACAGTAGAATAATATTATCACAAACATATAGGGGGATTACCACTACAACAGTTAAGAAACAAAGGTACAGAACGAAACCATTAGTAAGGAAGCTATCATCATTCATGCACTAAGCATTCATTCCATTCAACCATTAAACATTCATTACAGCATTGATCTCATCTTTATCAAAGTAAAGCGTTGTAATAAAAGAAATTAAGAGAATTGCAGGAAACTAACAACGAAGGAGTTAATATCGAACAATTCCAATAGTTAAGTAACCTGCATGAAGATTAATAGTTAATTAACATGCTTGAAGATTAAACAAGTAATAGTTAAACAAGTGATAGTTAACTAACATGCTTGAAGATTAATAATTAATTTACATGCTTTAGTCTAGTTGATTACTCTAGTTAAGTTAATAAACATGCTTGAGTCTAGTTAATTATTCTGGTTGGTTAATTGCTATAATTAATTGACATACATCAAGAAATAATCGAGTTAATTAAACATGCTCAACTAGTTAATTAACATGCTTAAGTAGTTAGTTAATTAACATGCTCAATGATTAATTATTAATTAAACAACTACATGCTCGAACTAGTTATTTAACGACTAGTTAATTAAACATGCTCAAGTCTAATTAATTACTCTAATTGATTAACATGCTCGACAATTGGTCACTACTTTGATTAGTTGACAAGCTCAATAATTAGTTAAATACCCTTATTTAACTACCCTAACTAATTACATGCTTACTCTAATTAATTAGACATGCACATTAATTAGCTAATTACTTTGATTAATCAACATGCTCAAGAAGGTTATAACATAATTTAATTTCACATGCTTAAATTAACTAATTAGTTTACATGCTTAGATTAACTAGTTGATTAGTCGATTAATTAATATTTTATTACAATGTTTACCCTAACTAATTGATTAGTCAATTAATTAATATCTTAGTTCATTATTACAAGTGTTACACTAAGAGATGCAGAACAACCATTGGCAGCAACACAAAATAAAGGAATAACGGCTACAGAAAAAATATCTAACTAACAGTAAGTAACTATGCAGCAAGAGTTTATCATTTCATGCATTTGAACATTCATCACCTTTAAACATTAGCATTCATCACTCTTTCATCAACGTAAGGCATTTGAAACAGTGAAAATAGAGCAAATCACTAAGGAAAATATCACAGAGCTAACAACCAGAAGCAAAGCTATCAACAACGGAAATATCAACCAACAAAGAAATCTACGAACTACAACAAAGGAAATAACGGTATTTTACCCAAGGAAATATTACAGAGCATCAATAATCTACCACTCACACACTCTACTTGTGGGTAGGGCCTCCACTGGCCAAGACTCACCCAAATCCTTACCTCAAAACTTTATCGCGTACTCGTACTTTATCTTTATCCATCTTTTCCTCAATCTTTATCCTTCGTTTCCTCTTCCAATACCTTTATAATTAAAAACATCTATCATTATAGCGTTTCATAATCCAACTCAATATCCATTTGAATCAACAGAACATGTTCACACTTCATACCAATCACAGATTCGTCCTTAAATTATGCGTTACCATCATAACATAACTCCTCTATTCATTTCATTTCTTCATCTCATATATACCAAGAAGCAGTAATTTAAACATGGTATAACTTTCTACATTTCCAAATTTAACCAACATAGAATAACCACACACTTTGGCAACACTTCATTATCTCTACAGATTTCCCAAAATAAACACCCACAGTTTACATAAACATAACCAAAATGAACATCCATAGTTACAGGGCATGCATTCAACAATGGTAGCCACAAACAGAGAATAATCCCTTAACAACAGGGAGAATTTATCCATAACAAACAATACAGAGAGCTTAAAATCCTTATTTATCCTTAGCATCCCAAATCAATCAGAAGTAAAGAATCGACACCCATTACAGGACAGAGAGCTAGCATCCAAAATCCATAAAACAGAGAAGAAGTGTTCATTACCTGAGGGATCACAAGGGCCTAAGAAGAAAACTGTCATCCACTTCTTCTTCCTCTGAAAACTTTCTCTTGGCCTGAGCTCACCTGTTAGCATCCTCCTCCCACCTTTCCTCTCTTCTGCGTTTTTTCTGCCAGTCTCCCTTCTCCTCTACATTTCAACTAACCAGAAGAGACACTCTCTACCAATTCCCAGAAGGCAGAGAGTGTAATTCTCCAGCACGCCCGACAGCCCCTCCAGCAGCTTTGCATAATGTTTCCCATGCTGTAGTGCAGAGTGCGATTCCAAGCTGGAAAGAATGCAGGGTTGTCTGCACAGCAGACAACAATTCACCCAAACCAGTCAAATTGGGTTCGATTACACCCGGGTCGAGCACTCGGTTGTAGCACCTGGCTGGAGCACCCGGCTGGAGCACCCGACTGGAGTACCCAATCGGAGCAGCTCCCCAGCCCCAGCAAATCAAAGCCAAAAATGGCAGCCATGCCGTCCAAATTACAGAGTGCATGGAGAAGAATGGACTTACCTTGTCCTATTGCCGGAATCGCAGCAGCGGGAGCTCCAATTCATCTAGTAAAGTCGTCCAACCGGTGCCCTAGCGTTGATGCCTTCCCATCCATTCGCTCGCCTAACACTTGTCGTTCGCCACACACGCCACGACCGAGCCTGAGCCCGAGCCCGAGCCCGAGCCCGAGCCCGAGCCCTTCGTCTTCTCCCTCGCGTCTCCCTCTCTCTCTCGGTCTCTCCCTTCTCTCTTTCAGTCTCTCCCTTCTCTCTTTCGTCTCTTCTTTCTCTCGGGTATGCCCACGCCAGAATGGCCGAAGGGCATTCTTTATTTCCAACTGAACCGGTTCACGGAGTGAACCGGTTTACTCCTCCTCCTCCTCATAATTCCTTCTTTTATTTTAATTCCACTTAATTTCTAATCCCATTTTAGTTTTTATTTCTTAATAATTATCTATTATTTCTTAATTTCTTCTTTTAATTTTTCCTTTTAAATTATTTATCTCCCAAATATTATAATTTAATTCATTAAATTAATATTTATTTTAATTACATTAATTTCTATAAATTATAATCTAATGAATACGTCATTGGTAATACCCCGAAAATTATCGTATTAATCAAAATACTCCTAATTACCTTCCAATTATCCTTATTAAATTCTGATTTAAAAAGTTGGGGTATAACAAGAATATTCTAGTATAATATTCAATAAGAGAAAAATCCTTCACTCTTAGATTTCACAATGTGCACAAAAGCACTCCACCTATTTTTCCTGCACACTTTCTTTTCTCTCTCTAAAAAATCCTCTTTATTTTCTGTCATTTCCTTTTCTTCTTTTCTTCGTTTTTGGATGATATTAGAAGGTTGAGGAGTCTCCTATTTATAGGAAAAATTGTGCCAGTAACCTTCAACTTCTATCTACCACTTTGAATGTCCTAATTAAATGTGGTAGGTTTGTGTGGGATTCCTCATCGTAAGGAGGGATCCTAGAAATCTCTCTCTCCCTACTTATGATGAAGTAAGTCTAGTTCAATTGAGCTTTTACAGAATTCGTGCTTACTTTTTGCAAGATCTTTGTCTTCATATCTAAGTTGGTTTCCTCTGTATGAATCTTCTCCAGCTATATCTATTTGGTGTCCAACACATCTCGTATCCAATGATACCTAATATCTATGTGTTTGGACTTCGAATGAAAGCTCGGATTCTTGCTTAAATGAATAGCACTTTGACTATTACAATACAAGATATATTTTTCATGTTTATGACTGATCTCTATTAAAAAATTTTGCATCCACAAAATTTCTTTACAGACACCTTTAGCTATTATAAATTCTTCTTTATGTACCATTGTCTTGGGACTTGCTTTAATCTACACAAGCTCTTTTTTAATCTACATGTTCATTTCCTTGAACGATGAATCCTTCTGGTTGCTCAATGTAGATATTTTCTTCTAATTCACCATGTAAGAAGGCAATCTTAACATCGAATTGTTCTATCTCTAAGTTTAGACTTAAGGTTAATCCAAGTACTTATCATATGGATGACAGTTTCATGACAAGTGAAAAAATTTCCTCAAAGTCAATATCGTTCTTCTAACCAAAGTCTTTCATGACCAGTCGTTTCTTATACCTTGATTGTAAACTTTTGTCTTCAGCTTTGCGCATGTATACCCATTTGTTCTCGAGTGCCTTTTGCCCCGAAGCTAAACCAGTTCGTATGTGTGGTTCTCATGCAATGATCTTATCTCATCTTGCATTGCATCCATCCAGTTCTTCTTTTGTGGATGCTCCATAGCTTCTCGATAGCACTCTGGTTCTTCTCCATCAATGATCATAACATATTCGTTTATAGAGTATCTATTCGATTGTTGACAAACTCTTATTGACCTTCTTGGTTCGTGTTCTGCAACTGATTCAGGGGAAGTCTCTACTTCTCTATGGTCAACGTTATCAGTTGCTTGATCACTAGATTCTCAAGCATCTCCTCCGTCAAAAGTTGATTTCACAGGATTAACTCTTACTAGATTCGCATTAGTGATCTCAACATTTTTATTTAAGTCTTTAATAATCCAACATCTCGGGTTCTAACAATCTTCTTGTCAACTGGATCACAAAGCCTAATCTGAATGCATCACTTTTGTATCCAAGAAATATGAATTCTTTAGCTTTGCTATATAGCTTGAACCTCTCGTCTTTGGGAATATGGATGAACGCCTTACATCCAAACACCTTTAGATGCTTATAGAAGACTTTTTTTCTATATATAGTTTGTTTGACATTTCTCCATTTAATGGTACCGATGGAGACAAGATGATATTTACTGCAGTCTTCATTGCTTCTCCCCAGAATGTTTTGGGAAGTTTTGAATGTGATAACATGCACCGTATTTTCTCCATGATTGTTTTGTTCATTCTTTCAGCAACACCATTTTGTTAAGGAGTCTTTGGAACCAATCTTTTGTGTCTGATTCTGTGCATCTTGCAGTATTCATCAAAGGATCCCATGTATTTGTCACCATTATTTGTGCAAATGCATTTTCATTTCTATACATCCTGTTTTTCATACAATTTAAAACATATAATTTTGAAAGACCTTTTCTTTTATAAAATACAGAGGAACACTTTTCCTACTAAACATTTGGAAATTCTATGAATAAAATTCTTTCATTAAAACATTTACAACTTAGAAAACTTGAACATCATACAGTAAAAATTTTATAAATTAAAAACCCCTTTACATTTCTTTTAAACTTTTAGCCTAACCAACCACCAAATTCGCAATGTGTAAATCATCTATCAACTGTTCATATCCTTAATGTCGTGCATACCTACATCACAAAACTTAAACTATGAGTCTAAGCTCAGTAAGAAGTTAAATGAAATATTAAACATGTAATACATTTTTCTTAAAATTCTTTTCATGTTAGTTTCTTTTCTTTCTTTTCTGTGCATATCAATGCACATTGTCCCGACATCAATTGAAGACTCATTAACCGCTATACACATCAATGCATAACATCTCTTGATAAAGGCTCGACATCAATTGAACTGCCTGTTAGCTGTTGTGCACTTCAATGCACAATGACCCATCACCTCTAGTAAGCAGCTCTGACATCGACCAAAAGCTTTGCTAGCAGTTGTACACATCAATGTAAAATAATCTATTCTAACATCAATCGAAACACACTAATGGTCATGCGCATCAATGCTTAAATGCCCTTACCAACTGTTAGCCGGTCTGTCTCGACATCAATCGAGAACAAACTAACAAACTCAAGCTTATCTTTCCATATTCTTTAACATGTAGCAATTTAAGTCATAAAACACTTATGCATGAGAAATCTATTTACATTTTCTTGAAAACAATTATGCATGAGTGCATACAATTCCATAATTATCAATGTATTTCCATATTACAACATGATCAATAATTTATTCTCTTTCAACCCAAATCATCAAACAGTAAACAACAATAAATATCTAAGTAACATCATCAAAATTGAACATCTATTACTGAATATCTATTAACAAACCATCATAAAGCAATTTCAATAAATCCTCAAAGGCTAATGGAATTAAACCAAAACAACAGTCATTCACTTAACATGTCCTAAACCTACAGAGTCTATCAAAACAAAGACTACATCCAATCACCAAACCCATGTACATATCTTAAATCTTCAACATTCACCCATCAAGCAGTAACCAATAACAAATCCGAATCTAAATCAATAGAGCACTATCCATCAATAGGTTATCCATAACAATTATCTTCCTAGTCGTATATATAACCAAGCCTCAACGATTTAAACCAAACCATCTCAACATAAAGTGCTTCCAAGCATTTTAACATTCTCTTCTATACATTATTTTATCAAGCAGTGGATGGCGGTGATTAAAGGTAAACCATAATTAGCATAATCAACATGCCTAATAAATCTATCAAATAGAGCAGAATGAACAGAGAACAAATCAAACAACAAGTCAAGCAATACATCATCAAAATCTATCTCTTGTGATGTAGCCCAAAAATGGGAAAACAGGGGCACACTTCTTACCTTGAAAAAAAGTCTTCTCCTCCCTTCTGCTTCTTCCTCACACGACTGCTCTTCTTCTCTCTTCCTTACTTATCTCCTTTCTTGTTGAGGCTCCTCCCACACAACACACAATAGAACAGCAACACCCTCTAGAAGATAGAAGAAAAATCTTGAATATCTTGAGAGAACACCAAAAGTTTTCCTTATTTTTCTACTGCCTATGCCTATAAACGTTCAGGGATAGGCGACAAGTCACCACAGTTTGTTTCCCATTCGCCACTTCGTTTTTCCATATGATAGTTAGCCATTTTCTGGGCAATTCTTGGCATTCCAGTCGATCACCCTCTTCATGTGATCAACTACAAATCTTCAGAGTTATAATTGCCATGACCACGATCGATCGCGAATCACCTATGATCAATTGCAATTCTACCTTTTTTAGAAATATCGGTATATCACCCTCCTGTGGATGATCGATCACTTCCAAAATGGTTGCTCTCTGTATAAATTCTGCTTTGGAACCGGTTGATCATCTCCTTTAGCTAATCAATTGCTTCCAAATTGCTTGCTCTCGGTAATAGTTTGCTTAGAAGGAGATCGACCACCCCTCTTTTGATCAACCTCAAATCTTTAAAACTCCATTTCTTTATTTTACACTAATAATGTTTGAACATTATTTAACACACAATCATCAAACAATTCTTATTCTCTTGCTAATTCTTCTAACATGTAAACAATTTACACTTCTAAAATTAACACCATTACCATCCAATATATCATTAAACATCAACAACCTCATTATCCTCAACAAGTCGAGTATTACAATTCACTATATACAAATACATTTCCTTTGACTAGCACCTTAATCATCCAATTCAGCTCCTATTATCCTCAAAATCATAACTTAGGTCTTATGTTTAGCACTATGACAATCCAAAGTATTATAACTTCTTTCCAGTTTCTCACTCTGTGAGAGCATGAAACTGTTTGAAAACATTAAACACCCCATCTTTTGACTTGAGTGTATAAGCCTAAACTTTCCTTGAATGATCATCAATGAATGTGACCATATATTGGGCACCGCCTAACGTTTTCGTTTAATGGGACTACAGATATATGAATAGATGACTTCTAACACATCTGGTTTCCTTGAGATAGAATTCTTCTGAAAGTAAACTATGTGTTGTTTTCCCACCAAACAATGAATATAATTTGCCAGAGCTTCATTTATGAGATGTGATAGACTTTATCTTTTGCCAATTAGTTGAAGTCTTTTCTTGTTCATATGACCGAGTTGATTATGCCATAACTCAATAGATGAGTTATCTTGAGTAGTTTTTACTGATGCTTCTTTCACGGTCGCTTGAGTCCCATATAAGCTAGATTATTTTTTTCCTGTCGCTACAACTAGGAAGCCTTTGATGAGCTTCCACTTACTGCTAGCAAATTTGCTCTTGTATCTGGCATTTTCAAGTTCAGCGATTGATTTTAGATTTAATATAATATCTGGAATATGTCTGACATCTTTGAGCACCAACTCACAAGCTGTATTGGTCTGGATATAGATGTCACCTCTTCCAATTATTTTGGAAACGTGATTGTTTCCCATTTTAACGATGTCAAAATTGCTACTGGTGTAAGATGTAAAATACTATACTTTTGAGGTAGCATGATAAAAAGCACCAGAGTCACACACCCAACATGATTCATGAGTCATGAGGTTGACAACATCTTTACAAATAATCACATCATCACTATTAGAGACAATTGTAGTCGTACTCTTCGTCTCCACTTTGGCACTCTCTGTACCTTGTTCATTTTTTAGTTTCCAACAATCTTTTTTCATGTGGCCAATTTTGCCGTAGTGACAGCACTTGATGCTCCTTTTATTTCATGATTTTGGCCTTCCCGACGTGTTGGCTCTAGAAGCCTCACGTTCATTTGATCTCACTCTCATTACAGATAAGGTCTCTACGAAAGAGTGCTCCTTGTTCTTCCGTCTATTTTTTTCTTCAAGAACTACAGTTGCAATATCATTGAACATCAATGTTGTCTTTGCAACATCGTTGGCCAAATTTATAATGAGATGATTATATGAATCAAGCAAACATTGAAGTAAAAATTATGCTCATTCATTCTCTTCAATTTTGTGCTCCATTGCTCTAAGTTGAGAAAATAACATGTTTCATCACCGATGTAGACTTTGACATCCGAAGAGAATATAATTTTCTTTTCAATAAAATTTTATTATGCAGCAACTTTGCATCATATAATTTTGTCAGTATATCCTAGATTTGCTTGGCAGTTGTCATTTCTGGTACACTTGAAAAAATTCTATCTACTAGAGCAAGATGCAAGTTGGTGATAGCATCCTCATCTGCTTTGATCCATTTTTCATCTTTAATAGCCACTAGTTTGTCGTCGATGGTCATAACACAACCATCCTTTCACAGTAATGCTTTCATTTTTTAATTCTACAATGATAAATTATTATTGTTCAATTTTTCAATTTCAACTCTTCCCGGCATATTAACGGGACTCTGATACCACTTGTTGGGAAAAATACTAATAATATGGAGCGTTGAAATAAATATGGATAGTACTGATCAGGTTAATTCTCAAGAAAGATTGTTCTTGACAATCTCCTTGAACAAAATTACCTTTCCAAGTAAGATCCAGGAAAAGCTGGAGGGGTCACAAACGATCGCACTTCAAATCCATTCTGCTCAGACAGAACTTACTTACATAGTACAATTACACTACTAACCGGTATAAAAAACGATAGCAGGTGTGATTAAAAAATATGAAGAATATTTTTTTCACACTATTATAATTTAATAGTCAAGAAGTAATAGAAATAATAGTAAAAATAGACACTGAGAATTTTACGTGAAAACCCAAATCGAAAAAAAAATCATGAAGACCGAGTCTAGAAAGATCTCACTATAAAAAATAGGATTTACAATCTTCTTGTAGAAACAGAATATTCTAGAGAACATTCACCAAGAGAAAAAAAGCATTCACTCTTACATTTCACAATGTGCACAAAAGCACCCCACTTATTTTTCTTGCACACTTTCTTTTCTCTCCCTAAAAAATCCTCTCTATTTTCTCTCATTCTCTCTTATTCTTTTCTTCGTTTTTGGATGATATTAGAAGGCTAAAGAGTCTCCTATTTATAGGAAAAATTGCGCCAGCAACTTTCAACTTCTATCTACCACATTGAATATCCTCATTCAATATGGTAGGTTTGTGTGAGATCTCTCATCATATAAGGAGGGATTCTAAAAACACTTCCCTATGTAAGAACACAATCACTCTGTTGGAAAGGAAATAAGAAAATCATTTTTAGGGAAGCGTCTTTTTTGAGCTTGAAAAGAGACCAATTTGTTGCTCTGTTGGAAAGGAAATAAGAAAATCATTTTCAGGGAAGCGTCTTTTTTTGAGCTTGACAAGAGACCAATTTGTTTGGTCCCACCCACTACAGAGCAGAGCAAGTAGAAAACTTTGAAACTGATAGCCAAGACAGTCCTTTTATCATCCTCTTAACAAGAAAAACCTCCAAGACACTGCAAATCTTGATGTGATCAGCTCTAAGTCCTATTCTTCAAAATAGAGCCCCAAGTATCATGCAGTCCATCATTTGCCAAAACAATTCAGTTAACTGACTAGCAAATAGTACCATCTTGGAGGTAATGATACATCGAAAGAGGGCAACATTAAGTTCTTCTTCGTAAGAATCATACTCATATGTTCTTATAATTATCCAGAAGAATCACCAGCAGGAAATCTTCTTCAAAGAGGTGCGTTAAAGTAAGCTAGCGGTACGCACATTCACTAAGAAAAGGGTTACTTGGAGTTTTGTTTGAAGATGTAGAGAAGAAATCCGAGACTCTGGTGCATCTTTCTCTAGCTTAATCATCTAATCAGAATGAACAAAGGAATCTCATGCAATTGCAGATGAGCATTTTTGCATGTTCTTCACAACAACTATGATGCATAGCTTTCGATTCGACCTAATCAGAATAAGGCAAAAACAAATGTCAATCATCAGAATGTTTTTAAGTCTAAACTCAGAAAATTAACAAAATGGACCAAATTTGTTCTTGTAATCAGAATAAAAGGTGCTCCAACCAAGAATTGTACATGATTTTCAAGATATAGGACATAATACTGTCATGCTTCTAAAAGTAAGGTTAGAAATCTGCAAATTAGAATAATAAACACACCTGAGGCCTGTTCCAGAAAGATAATAGTTTAAAATAGTATCCAGTTTAAGCAAAACTTTCATACCCATTTAAAATGCAACTAAAGTTTTGTTAATCCTTTTTCTTAAACCTCCCAAATTTTAAGGCAAGTGTAGCTTACTTAGCACATGATTAGATTGTGGTTAAGCACTCATTCTTATTGCACGGTTACCTGTTATAGAAGTAACTATTTACAGAGAAAAATAACTCACTGTATCCTCTTTTAGCCTGGAGTTCATTCAGAAGCTCCATGAACAGTTTAAGTGAAGATAAAGATATAAAAACTGTCAAAGCTGTAATATTTTCAGTCAACAGATAACAAATGCAAGCTGCATTTAATGGTAGGTAAACAGAGTTTTGTAATTGTTTTTGAAAATTCTTTAAGTGAAATCAAAATCCGATTTTGCTTCTTACCGCCTGCCATCCAGCTGCCGAGTCACTTCCTTCTCTATTTTTGGCATTTAGATTATATGCTGCTTCCTTTACACTGGTTCTGCTTTTACTTCCTCCATTTTTGGTCTGCTCGTCAACTTCACTTCCTTTGGTTGGTGAAACATGTGAATGTAGAACTGAATTCTTTATCTCTCTCAACTTCTACATTACATTTGAACAAAACCAAATTCTTTGAAACCTGAATGGAATTCTTCTGTCTCCTTCTCTGCTTTTCTCGACCTCCCTCGTTGGTGCAAACTCTGTAATTACATCATGCACGAGTGTATCACATTCCATGAGTGAACATAGAAGAAAGCCTTTGCTTCCCCATCATTGAAGCCGCAGCGAAAAGAGAAGAAGAGGGCTTCTTCCGTTGCGATTCCTTCTTCTCCACCTTCTTTTTTCCAACTCTCCATTTCACCTTCTGATTCATCAGGAGACAAAGGAAGCCCTGTTTGGGATCAATCCTCCACCTCACCACTCTACGCAAGCCCGTATTCGTCGCGGATAAACCCCTCGACTTCTTCCCGACGCTTGGCAACAAGTGTGTCGTACTCATCCTCAGGAACACTAAAATAAATATGGTTTTTAAGCGCCGTTGAAGAGCGTCGTCACGGGTCAGTGCCGAGGAACCGAGATTCCTCCTGTTGGCCGTCGTAGGCAGCTCGTCCGTCCTCTGGAAAGATTAATCCCTCCTTTCTTGGCGATGGCGTAAAGGCTGGAAAACGATGAAGTTTTTTGTCGCGCAAAAGGATTGTTCTGATTTTCTGAACGGTTGTGAGATGACTCTTATGCCCCTGTAAATACCATTTAATTACAGTTTGAACCAATTGTGTTATTACTTGATTAATGGCATTTTTAAATTCATATCCTTATTTTTATATAATTGGGTGTAATAGTCAATTAAACATGATTATCAATTTAAAAGTAACCATTTTTGGACCCTAAACATATATCAATTAAAAAAGTTACTTTTACTTACAATCAAGAATTAGGGTTTATGAGAAGCTATGCATATTTCCAAACTTCTTCAACGGTCTCATTGACTGGTGTGTTGAATCACCTGATGCTCACCCAACCCTCCGAAACCGACCAATCAGATGTCGCATCCGCTGTTGCTAGTTGCCGGACCCTGTCCGCCGGAGAAGCCAAACACAAATTCAGTTCAGTCTTGAACTGCAGATCAGATTCCATTGGGATTTCCATAAACGAATGGGAAGAGTAGAGAGTAGTTCGTGACTCGGAGAAAGCCCAATGCGGCATTTCAAAGGGAGATCTTGGCGACGGCGGTGACTCCACAGGTTGCTTCGATGGAATAGGATCATCCGCCACAAATGGATGATTCAGTAGCATTTGAGACCTCCATCTTTTAGTAGGATCCTTTACAAAACATTTCCCCAGAAAATCTTTCCCCTCGTCGGATAAATCTGTCGGAATAACGGGCAACTCCTTTCCGACGCCTATTCGCATGATTACCGCACAGATGTTCAATTTCTTGCTGAAATTCCAGGCTGGTTTTCCGGTGAACATCTCCACGACGGCACAGGCGAGAGCCCAAATGTCGCACGGTGCCTAGTACTCATTGATCACCCATGACTTCTGTGTACCACTAGTGCCACAAAGGCTTTTGGTGGTCTTATTGGCGCATATTCTCTAACAAACTCTATAACCATCTTTCCTTCTAGATCTATCTATTCTCATCTATAAAGAGAATGTTATTGTAATATGGGTTATCAAGAATATACAATGTAGTCTCTGGAATTCTCCTTTCCTCGCAGTCGGTGACGGATTCTGGCGCAATAGACAGAGGCGTTCCCCTCAACTCAAAGTTTCCTTCCTCCGTTGATATTTCTTTCCCGGCCATCTTCGATAGCCCAAAATCAGCAATCTTAACATCGCCATTGTCCTTCACCAAAATATTCCCCAGTTTTATGTCGCAGTGAACGAATCCTTTGGGTGAACGAAATCAAGCCCTTTTAATATTGATCTGGTGTATCGCCGAACTAACGATTCTGGCAAAATACCGCCGTACTTGTCCAGTTGATCCACCAGACTGCCTCTGGATGCGTACTCCAAAACGAGGTTGTACAACTTCTCGCCCCTTTCGATGGTGATGTCGTCGCCGAAATAGCGAATGATCTCCGGGCAAGAATCGAGTTGGCGCAGAACTTCTCTCTCGTGCCTGAGCGATTGAGAGAAGGAGAATTGAGAAGATTTAAGGGCCATAAAAGGGGGAAAGAGATCGGAATCATCCCTCTTGGCTGCCAAAGAGACCGTCGCAAAAGTACCAGAACTGTTGAGAAAAAGAACCCAAATACGCAGCAGAATAAAAATACCTTTTTTCTCTCTTTGTGCAATCAAATAGGCAAAGCAAACCAACAAAAATAACGAGATCAACAATACCAATTTTTAGCGTGAAAAACCCCAAATTGGGTAAAAACCATGGGACCCGATTAGGCCGCTTAAAACTTCCACTATCAACAATAATTATGGATACACCGAAGTTCTCTCTAGTTCAACAAACTAGAGGCATAAAATAATCATCAAGATTGAACAATCTAATCTTGGAAGATAACAAAAACCCTAAGAGAGGATAAATCTAGGATTACCAAAAAATGCAGACCTGTTTTTACCCTAGCCCGCCACCTTGGAGAGATCAGATGACGATCTTCACCGTTCAGAATATACTCCTTGATGTTGTAAACCTACTGTCCAAATTTCAAGGTGATCCAACGGTAGATTGTTGAGAACAAGCGATTCCCGTATGACCCCCCTGGAAAATCCGAAAATCTATTTTCGGCTTCCTTCCTTTTCTCTCTAGGTTTTGTCTCTCTCTAGGGTTTCATTAATCACAACACCCCCTTTTATACTCAGCCCACGAGATATGGGCCGAGCCCAACAAATCTCCCCCTCGGCTCATATATTGGGCTCTAGCGCGCCCGCTTTCTACCTGCAAGTTTTAAGCTTCTCTTGAGGCAAAGTTTTCATCATCATGTCAGATCCATTTTCATCACAGTCAAAACCTTTTGTCTGACTGAATCCTTTCACAACTATTCTCGCCTTATACCTTGGCTGTAAGCTGTTTTCGTCTGACTTCAATCTGAACACCCGCTTGTTTTTCAAAGCTCTCTTTCCTTTTGGTAGTTTCACCAAGTCATAAGTGTTATTCTCTTGTAAGGACTTCATCTCATCTTGCATTGCAGACAACCACTCATTTTCTTTCTCATCTGAAAGAACCTCTTCATAAGTCTCTGGTTCTCCCCCTTCAGTGAGTAACACATAATCACTGGTAGAATATCTTCTAGAAGGTTCTCTGTCTCTATTGGACCTTCTCAACTGAGGCTCAACCGGTGGCTCTATTGGGTTTTCTTCAATTGATTCATTATCAATTAGAAAAGGATCATCCGTCTTTGTATCTCTGTTATCAGGCACTGTAGGTGGACGAACCATACCTGCATCAACTTGCTCTTCACTGCTAGACTCTGGCTTCTCTGTCTGATCAAAGTCTGCAATGGTTTGATCTTCCAAAAAGACTGCATCTCTACTTCTGATAACTTTCTTATTGACTGAATCCCAAAATCTGTACCCAGACTCCTCGTGACTGTACCCAATAAAAATGCACTGCCTCATTTTACTGTCAAGTTGAGATCTCTCATCTCTAGGAATATGCACAAATGCTCTGCAACCAAAAACTCTCAAGTGCCCATACGAAATATCTTTCTCTGACCACACCCTCTAAGGTATATCATGATTCAAAGGAACTGAGGGTGAAAGATTTATCAAGTCAACCGCTAATCTCATTGCCTCCCCCCAATAGGGTTTCGACAGTTTTGCATGAGAGAGCATACAGGATCCTATAATTAATCGTGCGGTTCATTCTCTCTGCAACTCCATTGTGCTGGGGCGTTTTTGGCTCTGTTTTTCTAAGCTTGATTCCATGAGTTCTGCAGTACTCCTCGAATGGCCCTCTGTATTCACCACCATTATCACATTTTAATTTCTTGCCAGTTTCTCTCTCAACTGACGCTTTGAAAAGTTTGAAGAAACCTAAAGCTTGATCTTTAGTCTTCAAAGCATAGGCCCATACCTTTCTGGAATGATCATCAATAAAGGTAATTTAATAACGAGCACCACCAAGACTCATAGTATCCATAGAGCAAATTTCCGTATGCACCAAATCTAACACATTTGGTCTTCTCGTCGGAGGCAAGCTTTTAAATGATACCCTGTGTTGTTTATTAGCTAAACAATGAGTGCATACCTCTAGCTTTGTAAACTTCAAACCAGGAACTATCTGCTTCTAAGAAAGCTTCTGCATATCTTTTCACTCGTGTCCAAACCTCATATGCCATAGTTGAGTAAACGAGTCATCAACTGTATTCACTTCTCCCCTGTAAGAAGTAGCCTGAACCAAATAAAGATAATTGTGTTTCTTTTCTATAGCAACCACCAACGGCCCCTTAGTGAGCTTCCATTTACTTTCACCAAAGTGGCTATGGTATCCCTCGTCATCAAATATACCAGTGGAGATCAAATTTAGACGGATATCAGGAACATGCCTCACATTCTTCAGACGCAATAGGCATCCGGCATCAGTATTCATGTAGACATCACCCATGCCTACTATCTTGCACTCAGCATTGTTCCCCATCTTCACATGACCAAACTCACTAACACTATAGGTAGAAAATACATCACGCTAAGAGTAACATGGTATGAACCACCAGAATCTACTACCTAACGAGGATCCTGACATGTGAAATTAATAATACTATCATCACAAATACTAGTCACATCTCCATCTACAGCTGCTATTGTATTGACATCATCTATCTTCTCTTTATCTTTCTGATCTTGTTTTTGTTCTCTCAACCATTTTCTGCATTGAGATTTCTTGTGCCCTGGCTTGTCACAGTAGAAACATCTGAAGTCATTCCTTATCTGAGACTTCCCTCGTGATCAGTCATTACTATCACGGTTCTTCTAATTGCTACTCTTGCTTTTACCTTGTCTCTCTGAAACTAGCACCTGACTCTATGCAGTTAGCCCTCGCTCTTTTATGTTCTTTTCTTCATTCAACATGCATTCTTTCACCATCTTTAGAGTGAGAACACCATCTGGAGCGGAATTGCTAAGAGAAACAACAAGAGTTTCCCAACTATCAGGCAATGAACTAATCAAACACAAAGCATGGAGCTCATCATCTAGCTTCATGTCAAGTTTTGCTAACTGATTTAGAATTCGCTGAAAAACATTCAAGTGATCAGAAACTGGAGTTCCATATGTGTATCAAAGATACATCAATTTCCTGAAAAGAAAAACTTTATTCTGCGCATTCTTCTTTTCATACAACTCCCTTAGAGTATCCCAAACCTTGCTAGTGTTTGTCTCATTGGCAACATGCTGATAAACACTATTTATCAGCCCACTGTCGAATTTTGCCAACTACTTTTCTGTTCATCTTAATCCAATCCATTTCTGACATCTCGCTTGGTTTGCCCTCATCCCCCAAAAGCGTGTCTTCATAATCCAGACAGCACAATAGATCTTCCATTCGCAACTTCCATATCGAGTAATTGGTAGTCATGAGCTTAATCATAGTATTGCTACTATTAGTTTATTCTCCCATTTAAAAAACACAAGAATAACCACCAATTTAACCTGGCGCTCTAATACCACTTATTGAGAAAAAGAACCCAAATATGCAGCAGAATAAAAATACCTTTTGTTCTCTCTTTGTGCAATCAAATAGGCAAAGCAAACCAACAAAAATAACAAGATCAACAATACCAATTTTTAGCGTGGAAAGCCTCAAATTGGGTAAAAACCACGGGACCCGATTAGGCCGCTTAAAACTTCCACTATCAACAATAATAATGGGTACACCGAAGTTCTCTCTAGTTCAACAAACTAGAAGTATAAAATAATCATCAATATTGAACAAATCTAATCTTGGAAGATAACAAAAACCGTAAGAGAGGATAAATCTAGGGTTACCAAAAAATACAGTCCGGTTTTAACCCTCGCCTGCCGCCTTGGAGATCCCAGACGACGATCTGCACCGTTCAGAATATACTCCTTAATGTTGCAAACCTACTGTCCAAATTTCAAGGTGATCCAACAGTTGATTTTGAGAACACGCGATTCTCGTATGACCGCCTTGGAAAATCCGAAAATCTATTTTCGGCTTCCTTTTCTCTCTCTAGGTTTTGTCTCTCTCTAGGGTTTCATTAATCACAAAATCCCCTTTTATACTCAGCCCACGAGATATGGGCTGAGCCCAACAGGAACCCAGTTTGCGACCACGAACCCAGTCCATGGAAGGCGGCGAAAAGAGAAAAAAAAAACCCAGAATCTAAAAATCTATTGGAGTCAACAGGTGATTGTGCAGAGAGAAAGTAAGGGAGAGAGTGAGAGCAAGGATATTTATACTCTCCCCAAACTTTCCAAAACTAAGAAAGCGAAAGAGAAAGGAAACTTGTGGATGAATTAATGTGAGAGAAAGAGAGAGGAGGAAGAAGATGGAAGCTTTAAACTCGGTGATTGGTCCAAGACCTCCACGAGTCACGACCACCAACGTAGTAGTATGAGGTTATATCTACTATAATTAATTAAAGGACAAATGACAAACCAACCACCATTCTTTATCGTCAATCACTAATTTGTTTTACTAACAAATTAATCATTGAACCATGAAAAAACGTCACCTCAAATATTGACGTTAACTCTCTGAAAATCACAGTGGAAAAGAACAAATACCCATGAAAAAATGGAAAGAACTTGTAATTTTATAAAAGAATTTGAGTGGAAAAGAGTTAATATCCATGGAGAATTGATTAAAAAAATTTTGGATTTTGAAAAAAAAATGGATTTAGAAGATTTCAGGTTTTATAATTCAGAAACTTTTGTAAAAGAATGTTAATATTTTAATTTTCATATGATTTAGAATTGTTTTACAGTTCATGAAAGAATGTTTGTGTTGTCTGTGTTTTTCTACGAAGAAGAGAATGAATAGTATTTTTATTTGCAGACGATCAGCCGTGGTTTAACAATTTAACCTTTGAACTATGATAATCTGCCACAGTTTAATAATTTAACCCCTGAACTATGATAACAATCTGCTGTGATTTAACAATTTAACTCCTGAACTATAATGACAATACGCTGTGGTTTAACAAATTAACTCTTGAACTATAATAATCTGTCGCAGAACGACAACACTAAAAACGTAACTGCAGTGTTTACTTTGTCAATTTTTTATAATTCAGTGATTAATTTGTTAGTTAAAAAAAACTTAGTGGTTGGCTTGTCATTGATGATAAAGGATGATGGTTGGTTTGCCATTTTTCTTTAATTAAAAGATGTCTCTCTAGAATTTGTGTTTCTCTCTCCATATATTCTTTATATTTTTATTTTTTTAAACTAGTTTGAAAATGCCATTAAAAATTTAGAAATAACAAACTGAAATTATGTATTTTTATAAATTTATTCTTGTCAATATTTAGGAATTTTAATTTGTGCAGCTAAAATAAAGTTAATATTTTCAGAGAAAAGTGCATGTCTGCACCACTTGCTTCAAGAATTGAAGTACAGGCCCCAAAGGACTAAGACTAAGACTAAGACTAATTGACTAAAATACATTATCCTTTCACCCACAAATAAATAAATAAAAAGCATGGATTAAAAAACCATTTTATTGAGTCTTGGAATTTGATTCTGCCATGCATCAAATTCACACGTTCTACCCAAATCATTGGTCCCAACATGCAATCCACATCTCTTCCTCATATTAATTTTTGTTACGGCAAAATCTTTTTACATGATTGCCATTACTTTATTATGAATGTACCCTTCACGAACCTAAAGAATTTCTTAAAATTATTTTTTTATTTTTTCATACACCACTAATTTTTTAGGAACCAAGTTCAATCATTACTGTGCAATAATAATATTAGAAAAATTAACAAAACAACCACTTAACTATAAAATAAATGATAAATCACCTATTAAATAATTTTTGGTAACAAACAAAACTCTGAACTATAAAAAATGAACGGCACAAACATCGCTGTCACGTTTTTTGTTAAAAATTTTAATTCCATTCTGTAGTGGACATATTTTCTTTTTGTTGCGGACCCATTTTTTTCTCGTCTGAATTCGTTGAATTTTAATTTCAATATCTTCAGTTTGATCGGTTTCGAAATTGATTTTAGTATCATGCTGGTAAAATTATTGTGCATTTCATCAGTGACACTGAAAAAAAATTCAGACAATTTGTTACTTGATAAACTCAAATAGTTCAATAATCTGATGAAACTTGTCAGAATATTCATTTTCTACTACATTGAAGAACGACAAATGGAGCGAAAAGTGAAACCTTTCACTGTGGAAAGAAACGTTTCCGACGCAGAAGGACTCACTTTCCACAACAAAAGCATATTCACGGTCAGATTTGCCATCAAATGAAAGAAGTAGATGAAATATAGATCGTCAGATAAAAAAACTCACTTTCTGCAGCAGAAGAACTCACTTTTCGCAGTAGAATGATTATGTTCCAAATAACTAGTCGGATGAAAGAAGCAGATGAAGTATAGACCATCAGATAAAAGAACTCACTTGCCGCTGCAGAACGACACACTTTCTGGTGCGGAACAATATATTTTCCACTGCGGAAAGTAGTACTATCTGCATGCAGAAAATATATTTCTGCTGCAAAAAATTATATAACCATGTATGCTTTCCCTCGCAGAAACTATACTTCCGCTGTTGAAAATTCTATAATCCTATATAAAATTCAACACTACTAAAGCTCATCTCTTATCGAACCATTGATATTTTCGAGAGCCAAATGGACTGCATCCAGATCAAGTTAAAGCATTATTAATTGTTGCTCACCAACGGCATCGAGGAGCGATCAGAAATTAGTTAACTGGGGATTGGAAGTGGAGCTGATGTCGACAGTCTTGGCATATGAGTTTTGTGCAACTCAAGATGACGAGGAGCTTCATTCATTGTGCGAATCTGAATCTGAATCTAATTCTAAAGACGAAGACGAAGACGAAGATGGGGAGGGGGGGACAACCACAACTGGAATGCTCTTTCGTTGGTATGTGTCTGGGCAATAATATAGTTCTTTGAATAAAATTAAAGAAGAAATCATGCATTATTTGTTGAAGAATTGTTACGGGATAAAATTCAAGCATAGTGACTTTCATCGGTTGAGGGGTGTGTGCTAGGAAAGTCACACTTGGGAGATGCACGCCTTAAAAATGCAAGGTGACCTTACATTTCAAATAAAGATTTATAATGACATTAATACTTGCTTAAGAAAGATAGAAAACCATCATTGTTAGCCTTTTTGTTAGACTAATTTATATTTTAATGATGACTAAAATATTGTCTATTTAATAAATCTAATAAGTTATATTTAGAATTTTTTGGATATTATTCTTATCGTTTTATAATAATATTTATATTTGTGTATATTGGAAATACCCTCAAAATGGGTATTATTTATGTGCTAACATGTTTACTTGAGTCCATGTAGTATTGCATATCTTTTAGAGACTCGGTATAGTTCAAGGTTTAAAGTAGAGTGAAGGTGTGGACGAGCAACGAATGAAGAAACTTGGCCAATTCCATGCTCTGTACATGTGGACGACACGTGGACATAATGCGGATGAATATCGTCATATAAATCTTCCAGAGTTAGATCCTTCGAGTTTTTGGACGAGGCCAGGACGAAGGAATGCGCCCAGAAAAGTTTTCGGACGAAAGGCAGACAATAGCGGATGAGCCCAGACTGTAAAGTTTTGAATCTGTCCAATTTCAGGGTGTTTTCGAACGAGGAGCGGATGAATGCAGACGAGGACCAAAGCAATATGGAAGAAATCATTTTGGTCATGCGGACAACTAGTGGATGAGAGTCTGCGTTCAAAAATTCCAGAATGTGCATAACAGCTAGTTTTCCAATGGCTTGATGCGGTCAACCGAAAAGTCTTCTGTGCGTCCGAAAAGTCCACTGCCTATAAATATGAGATCACTCCAAGCTCTTTAAAACTAACGGAGAATCGTGGCGAAGCCCTGCCAAAATTAATACATGATTCTAATCACTGTGAGCTGTTATTATAAATCCAATTCTCCCCACACATAAACTTGCGAGTTATATTTGGGAGAATTCGGATTAGATAGATTTGTACTTTAATTTCTAATTCATATTATTGTGCTAAATTGTAAATGGTGATTCCCTAAGAATTCATCACACTAGGGTGATGCCCCAAAACAGTCAACGACTCGATTGAACGCTCAAAAGTTCAATCACCGAGTGACACCCCGCAATAGTCAAATCTAGGGTGACGCTCGCAATAGTCAAATGTTGACGACCTTAGAATTAGTCAAGGGTGACGCCCTTAGAATTAGTCTTTGTAAACGGTTTTATTGGCACCCGTAAACCAATTATTTAGTGAATCTCCAAGTGGAACTTGGAGCGCGGACATAGGTGAGTTTGTTGAACCGCGTAAACAATTTTGTGTGCACTCTCTGTATCCCTTACTTTTTAATGTACGCATTTATTGTGATTGTTTATTTAATTGTATTTGTCAAATCATTTAGGAATTTAGAGAATTTATATATCGCACGAAAAAGTTAGAAATGCTATATTCACCCCTCCTATAGGCGTATATCAATCCTACAGCCATGTCTCTGCCAAATGGGTGACAACTCATTACCTGGAAAAATTCAAAAGTCAGGCTAACTAAGATGTTCCTTCCATAATTGAGACAGACATGAAGGATTTTAATGTGAACATTACACCCAACCTTGCTAAAAGAGTAAGAAATGAAGTTTGAAAACTGAACGAAGAGGATGACAATGAATAATACAAGCTTAGATGATCGTATGGGGAGGAGATTTAGAGGTCTAATTCTAGCTACTCATTGCTTATTCAGCTAGATAGGATTGATCTTTCACATAGTTCAACATTTAAGAGGATGTACATGTGTTTGGTTGCATGTAAGATGAGGCTGTTGAATTGTGGTAGACCTGTTATTTACTTGGATGGTTGTCACTTGAAGAAATTTTATCTAGGCCAACTGCTCACAGCTGTCAGCATTGAGGGAACATTAGAATTTATTTGCTTACTATAGCAGTGGTTGAAGCAGAATGTAGAAACTCTTAGGGATGGTTTTTGCATTTGTTGCTTATGGATCTAAACAATCAATCCGACATAGGGTGGACAATCATTTCTGATTGACAAAATGTATGATTGATTGTTTTTGTAATGTATGTTTATATTATGCGTTGTCTATGAATGCTTGACTAGTCTGTTAATTTTTGTAGAGGCTAGTGTCAGCTATTGGAGAGTTTGTAGGGTCAGCAGAACATCATTTTTGCCTTAGACACTTGTATACCATCTTCCAAAAATGACTTGGAGACAAGTTGTTCAAAAATGTGATGTGGAGCGCTTCTAGGGCCACAACATCAGTGCACTTTGAGAAAGAGATGAAGAAGCTATTTTTGCTTGACCAAACAACACATGCATATCTACAAGGAATCAATGCTAGATTTCGGATGAAACATGTCTTCAGTTTGATCCCAAAGTGCGACATAAGCCCTAACAACTTAAGCTAGTCCTTCAATGCCTGCATGTTACCAACCTGGGAAAAACTGATTCTGACTATATTCAAGATGATAAGAAAGGGCATTACGTCGAGGATAGTTAAAAAATATGAAAAAATGGCTGAGTCGAAGGACCTTTTGTGTCTGTAGATCAAGAAGCAGCTTGCCAAACTACAACTTGTAGCTCAAAATTGGAGTTCTGTTTTTGCAGGCATTGGCCGGTTTGAGGTGAACAATGGTAATGAACAGTACGTAGTCGATTTGGACAGACATACTTATAACTATTACCAGTGGGAGTTAACTAGAATCCCGTGTGTGCATATAGTCCTTGTTAGCCTAAGAGACTTTAAGCTTATTTGTTTTGATATGAGTGTTTTATTTGTTAATTAGTTGTTTATGAAATATATGAGTTTAATATGTTTATCATTATGTTTATAAATGATCTTCATTGGAAATAACCTCTAACAAGGGTATTTATATTTGCTAAGATGTTTATCTAAGTCTATGTAGTTAAAGGATAGATCATTTGGACTTAGAAGCTTCAAAGAGTAAAAACAAGAAGTATAGGTTGACTGAGCGGTCAACTAGAATGGATACAGAGAGCCAAACCTGTAACACCAGGAATTAATTTGGAACTAATAATAATATTTATTATAAGTTATTGGAGTGGTTTTATTTTGGAATGTAATACTCTGAAAAATATGTTTGGTAAACGTATTAAAGATCAAAGCAATTAGTAATTATTATTGAGAATTTATTAGATGAGAATTATTTGGATTGATTAAGTGGGACTATTGGTTAAAGATTAAATAGAGAAAGAATGAATTAAAATGAATTAAAATAGAAAGAATAAAATAATGCAAAGGGAGAGGAAACACTGTGTTTTGGAGAAGTGAAGGAGAGAAATAAGGAAGCGCTGCATTTTGGGGGAAAAATGACAGAAACGGTTCGACGTTGGAATGGTCGACATAGCGATCGACTGTGCATGTTGATCGATCCCACGTGAAGACGTCAAGAATGAATTTCAATGTTGAAGCGGTGGACTGTGCATATCGACAAGTCCCACACAGATTCTAGCCCCAAGAAGATAATGTATGATCTAGAGAATTTTACTCCCTTATGATTTCTCCACGTCTGTTCCCATTTACAAATGGCAAATAACAAGGGGTGTTTGGTGAGATTTAATTGGGATAGGTGAGACATATGTGAGAAGCTGCTGATTAAAAGAGAAAGAGAGACATAAGCTCTCGGGAGGAGAAGAGAAAAACAGAGAGGAAAGAAAGAGAGAAAAGCTCTCTGGAAAGTTGAGAGCCGTGCGTGAGAAAGAGGAAGCATAGAAAGAGTGAGGAGGAAAGAGAGCTGCTGTGAGGTGAAGGAAGTTCTGGGGGAAGGAAATAACAGAGAAAAGGGAGAAGGAGCTACCTTCGGTTCTCTGCTCTCGAGTGTTCTTAGGTAACAGGACGTTTTTTCATGTGTTATGGATTATGTGTGTTAACATGGATCTGTTATGTTAGAAGAAGAATAAGAAAGGAAGCAGGGAAGAGGAGAAATGGCCGAGTGAGCTGCTGTCCTCGGGTGTTCTTCACTATGAGGTAATCCTTCATTTCTCTTACAGAGATTATAAGGTTAAGTGTAGAATATGAAAATGTGATGGATGTTAATGGGGCTCTTTGTGTTGTCTGTTTGATGGATAAATGCCCTCACTTGATTATTGCCGAGAGATATGAATATAATGGTTTATGGTAGAGTTGGGCTCTATGTTGGTCATTCCTGGATGATGGGTTTAATTTTTTAATTGGCTTCTACTTATGAAATTGAAATGGTTATTTATATTCGATTGATAATGAGGATAATAACCTTGTGATTTTTAATGGTATAGAAAATGGTGAGAATAAGGTTAAGTGGTTACTGCTTAATGGAAGTGTGAAGTTGAAGGAAAATATAGAATAAAGTTATAAAGGGTATGCAAAGTATCAAATTATGAGTCTATGATTATTAATAATAAATATTATGGTTTTGAAGGTATTGGAAAGGAAGAAGGATAAAATGCGGAAACCTAACAGACGTTAGGTAAGTGATATGTATGTGTTTTGGCCTTCGAGTCCTTCATTGCAAGAATTAGGAATAGTATGCTTATTGTTTATTACTTTCATAGGTTATTAAGTTAGGTTGTGGTCATGTTTTGAGGATTGTATTGATGTTTGCTATATGTTGACTAGAATTAGTTTATTTTAATAATATGTTTATTAAATTTTAAATGAATTGATATTAAACATATTTTGAGGCCTATATAGAGAAGACTGAATTGTATGCATTCACGAGCATTATGGATCATTTTAAAACAATACAAAAATGGTTTTCATGCATGGGTTTTTAAAGAAAACATAATCAAATGGTAACAAAGCCTTGAGGGACAGAGTGGGCTGGATCCCAGCATCTTGAAGAGGAAAGAAATAAACATAAATAGGCATTACTAGATGTGAGGTTGGGTTGGCCGCTCATCCTCGTCAAGTTTAGACATCTCTAATGCCGTTAAGTCAAGATAAGTGAAAATGGTCATTTGGTGAAGTGAGGCTGAGTTGACCGCTCTTTCTCGTTAAGTTTAGACATCTCCAATGCCTGTCAAAATAAAGTAAAGTCAAGATCAAGAAAATGAAAAGATAAAGGAAAAATAAAGGAAAACAGAAAACGGTAAACAGGTTTTAAAAGAGCATAACACGTGCATTGCATATTATTTTTATATCACTTACTGAGCATTAAGCTCATTATTTTAAGTCTTATGGATGTAGGTATACGTACGAAGACAGGAGGACATGGTAAGGAGCAGTTGATGAAGAATTTGCACGCGCGGATCTTATGGCTGGCTAGGCTAATAGTTTAAAGAGTAAAGGGTTTGTAAAAGATTTTGTAAAGTGATTTATAAATGAAAAAGGAAAGAATTGTATTTCTTAAATGTTTTGTTTTATTATAAGTCTTCCGCTGTCTTTTACAAAATATTTTAAGGAAAGGATTTTATTTGATTTTAAAACGAAAAGTCTTCCACTATTTTTATAAAAGGAAATTTTTTTTTTTAATTTTACACATTTTTAAAAGTAAGAAAAACCAGATCGTTACAAAACCAACGGAAGCGCTCGACCAAGGCATAATGATGGTAGACCAAAAATATTACAGAGAGCTCCGCATTTTGAGGCAGTGTGAAGCGGTCGACTGATACAGAGGATGTGGTTGATCGAAAATTGGACTGAGTCAAAATGAATTTTCTGAGTTGCACTGGAATGGTTGATCGGAGCAGATATAGGTTGACTAGTGTGGACGACCAGAGCGAAGGGTGGTCAGACATATACATAACAATAGCATGCAACGGTCAGGAAGTGGTCAACAGAAATGTTGCAGTGGTCGACCACTTGACAGTTTTCTATAAAAAGAAGCATTCTAAGTTGAAGACATAAGGAAAAGAAACCATAGCGAAGCGCTGCCAAATTTATCCTATATACTTCTCTTCACATTTAAGTGCTTAGCTTAATTCTCTCATTTCCAAACTTGAATGTTTTACTAGGAGAGCTTAGGACTTAGAGTTTTGTTTGTAATGTTTCCTATCTCATTGTACTTAATTGACGATCAAGGGTGATGCCCCATAACAGTCAAGAAAGAAAAGGGTGACGCTCTGCAATAGTCTGTATAGGCTTGATCAATGTCCGTGAAGTTCAATCAACTATAACCAGGGAGGTTAAAGGTTAAGGATCTTCAAGGGGAAACTTGAAGCACGAAAGTAGGTAGGTTTGCCGAACCGCGTTAACAAATATGTTTGCATCTCTCTTCCCTTACTCCTTCTATTTATTCTCATGATTTCTTTATATGCATAATTGATAACATCACTTAGGAATTAGAAAATATATGTCTAGGAAGGCCATGAAAACAAAGAGTAAGGGATGTTGACAAGCCCTATAGCCGTACAATCTTGGCCAGGAGAAATGTCAACAAAACATGTACCTAATGTCGAGATGGGGGCCACAATTCTCGCACTTTTCAAGGTGGAAGCTTAGACACTAGTGAGGCAATGGCAGTCACAGGTTTAGAGGTGGAAAGGAAGCTCACACGACACATTTATGGATTTCACAATTGCCGAGACGTATGTGAGCACATTATTATATTTATGTTTTCAAGTGTTATTTTAACTATACTAATTTTATTGGCAATGTAACGACCCAGTTTTTCTTACCTTTGAAAATCGTGTGAAATTTAAAACTTTTCTTTTTCTTTTATAATAACAACTGAAATTTTTATTAAAACCTTTTTAGTTGAGATCAACATTATTTTCTTAAAACCTGATCGTTAAAACTTTTTACTTAAACTTGTTACTCAAATCGTTATAAATAGCGGGAGACTATAATTATAAAATTCTTTTTCTCAAATTACAGTGGAAGCATAAATTGTTCATTTAAAAGACAATAAATAAATTGTTACTTTATATTTACAAAACTCTTTTATCATTTCAACTCCATTAGCCTAGCCAGCAACAAGACCCACTCGTGCAAATCCTTCATCAACTGCTCCTTAATTTGTTCGTCATTTTCTCTCATGCTTGTGTTGGTTTTTATGTTCCCTCGCACGGCGGAATTACCGAGGTTCATAACAACGGTAACGTGCGTAACCTATGTTTCATGAAAACAAATTTTAACATGAACATAAAACGGATCATTGTTATAATATATTAATAATAGTATGTATTTAAAATTATTTATTTAGATCTAATCTAAATGATTAAGAAATTGTACCTTTGTAGCTTACTTCACACGAGTACAAAATCAACCTTCGATCTTCTGCGTCAATCCTCCTCACCTCGAATAAACACATGGACGTGATGAATGTAGTAAGACCACACTCAATTTATGATAGATCGTATTCTCAACACATGAAACGATCTATTTGGATTTAGAGAACGCTTCTCTAAAGCCAACTCGGAAGACTCACAAATTTGCTCTCAAAATGGATTCCTTAATCTCAAAGATTTCAACGTCTCATGTTAATGAGTTTGGACCTCTATTTATAGTGGAACAACTCCATAATGGTCACTAGAGCATTTAGAGAAAACCACTACAAATATTAATCTCTCATTTAAGTTAGAATACATTTATAACAAAAATGTTATGGAAATCAAAAGGTCTTCTCACCATTGCTCAACACTTTGCAATATGACATTAACTCAAATTTGACAAAATCCATTTTAAAAACTATTTTTAAAAGTTACTTTATATTTGTTAATTAATTGAATAATCAATAATTCAATTATTTCATTTAATGAAATATAACAAATATATTAACTATGACAATTTTTGTCATTTTATTTTAATTAATTGAATAATTGATAGAAATAATAAATTTATTATTGAGTGTATTAAATAATTAATTCATAATCATAATTAATTATTTAATCTTCTTCGTTCATTTTTCTATTCTTCGAATAATGATGAAGGTGACCAAGGGACCGATAGACCTATAGTTTTAAGATCCAATAATATTTTTTGTTAATTAATATAAACTTTTTATATTAATTAACATAATTATTAACTCTAAAGTAATCTCACTAAATACTTAGAGCTGCATTCTCAAGAACTATAGAATATATTTACTCAAAGTAATGTCCATTGATATAGTCATTAAATATGTATTAACCCTCCATTTAGATTTGGAATAGAGCTAGGTTTATAATCCATTAATCTCTCATATTGCATTTTTATCTTTGACTATCATTAGTTCTTGATTGAATAATTAATTCATAACGATTATGAATTGCGCGCTAATTATTTGATCATTGAACTAACAAACAAGGGAATCTATAGAAATGAATTTCAATGTATCGATATTAACATTTCCATTTAATTCACTCTCAATATACAAGGTATACGAATCAAAACTCGTATAAAACTTTACCGAATAAATCAAAGAATAAATTAAAATAAAATTGGAGTTCGTCAAATACAATGAATTAAGATCATACATATATGACCATCATTATGATAAAATTAATTGTTCTATATTTAACGAAAATTATCAGAACAATATAATTTTATCTGATCTAATTCTATAGAATCATATTATATAAAACATATTTATCTTATGTCACTACATATATAGTCGGGATATGACTATACATTCTTAATGAGATAAACTACGTTTATGACTATGAACTATTTAAAGATTTCATACTTCAAATATAAGTTATGGACATATTTTTGTTATTACTCTTTATATTTTATCTCACATATATACAATATATGTGTTAATATAAAGTTATCATAAATAACCATCGAATTTTCTATGAATTTTATAAAACATAATTTAAAAAGTTAACATAATATCAATCAATATAAATTTATTCATATATTATAAAATTATTCTATTACATTTCCTTGTTGGGCACATTACTCCCAACAATCTCTCACTTGCCCTAAAGCAAATGAGACATGTCTCTAATCCCTTAGCCCTCTAGATGTTTTTCAAAACATTTTGCAGGTAACGTCTTGGTGAAAGGATCAACAAGATTCTCAACTGATGGAATCTTCAGAACAATCACGTCTCCACGCTGCACTTTATCTCTTATCACATGATAGTTTCTCTCTATATGCTTTGTTCGTTTGTGACTTCTAGGTTCTTTAGCATTCGTTACTGCACCACTATTGTCACAGTACAGAGACAATAGCTTATCCATATCCGGAACTACTTCCAAATCACTAAAAAAATTTCTAAGCCACACAACTTATTTTGCTGCTTCACAAGTAGCAATGTATTTTACTTCCATAGTAGAGTCTGAAACACCATCTTATTTTACACTTCTCCAAACTATGGCTCCACCTCCAAGGGTGAAGTTTGATCCAGATATCGACTTTCGATCATCTGTATCAGTTTGAAAATCAGAATCTGTGTATCCAGTTGGAATCAAATCCCTACCAGAATATACTAGCATATAGTTTATCGTTCTCCTTAGATACTTGAGAATATGTTTGACTGCTATCCAATGATCTAATCTTGGATTTGACTGGAACCGGCTAACTATCCCTAATGCATAACATATGTCGGGCCTCGTGCACAACATAGCATACATCAAGCTCCCAATGGCTGATGCATAGGGGTAACATCTTATATCTTCTTCCTTTTGAGGTGTGTCAGGACACTGCTTTTTAGAAAGAATAACTCAATGTCTAGAAAATAAATAACCTTTCTTGGAGTTTTGCATCGAATATTTGACAACCATTTTGTCAATATACAATGCCTGAGACAAAGCTAACATTCTATTTTTACGATCTTTTATTAGACGAATCCCAAAAATGTAGCTTGCATTTCCTAAATTTTTTATTTGGAACTGCTTAGCTAGCCATGCTTTTATATCTGATAATAATTCTACATTATTCTCAGTAAGTAAAATATCATCAACATATAAAACTAAGAAGACCACACGCGTGACATTGATGAGCTTGTATACACAAGACTCATTAAGACACTGTGTGAACTCGTAAGATTTGATTGCTTCATCAAATCTCATATACTATGACCTAGATGCTTGCTTAAGTCCATAAATAGACATATTTAACTTACAAACCTTTTGTTGAGCACCTTTATCTATGAACCCCTTTGGTTGCTCCATATAAATGGTTTTTTCAAGATGACCATTTAGAAAAGTCGTCTTGACATCCATCTTCCAAATCTCATAATCATAATGAGCGGTAATAGAGAGCAATATACGAATGGACTTAAGCATAGCTATAGGAGAAAAAGTCTCTTCATAATCAACCCTTTCCCTTTAGGTATAACCCTTAGTTACAAGTCTAGCTTTGAATGTCTCTACATTACCGTCCACTCCTCTTTTTCTCTTATAGATTCATTTACACCTTATAGGTTTCATCCCTTCAGGTAGATCTACAAGATCCCAGACGGAGTTGGAATACATTGATTCCATCTCAAGTTACATAGCTTCAAGCCATGCTTCTTTGTCAATATCTTCCATTGCACATCTAAATGACAATGGATCATCTTTTCTTTCATCAGTGACAATAACTTGTGCTTCACCTAGCTATCTGTATTGAGTTGGTGGTCGTACTACCCTCTCACTACATCTAGATGGCATGATAGTTTGACTAGAAGTAGTTATCTTCTGAGTACCATGTGGAACAACAACTTTTATTGTTTCTGATCTGATCTCATCACCATGAATCTCATCCAAGACAGTCTTGCTTTGAGGTTTGAAATTTGCCATATAGTCATATTCAAGAAATGTGACATTTGTCGATACAAATACCTTGTTATCTTAAGGACTATAGAACGAACCTCCTCTTGTGCCTTTTGTATAACCAACAAACATGCAAATCTCAGATCGAGGCTCTAATTTTTCAGTATTTCCTACTAGCACATGTGCGGGACACCCCCATATGAGAAACTGTCTCAAACTAGGTTTGTGACCACTCCACAACTCTAAAGGTGTCTTAGAAATAGACTTAGATGGAACCACATTCAAAATCGTATCCCTAAAATGATTTTCCACGTGCAAAGTAACTCATCATGGATCGAACCATGTTAAGTAAAGTCCTATTTCTCCTATCAACAACACCATTTTGCTAAGGAGTGTCAGGTGTTGTTAGCTAAGATATAATTTCGTGTTCTAACAAGTAATTCTTGAATTCATTATCAAGGTATTCACCTCCCCGATCTGATTGAAGGCACTTGATTGACTTCTCTAATTGTTTTTCTGCTTCAGCTTTGAAACTTTCTAAAAGTTTCTGATTTAAAGTGAATTAGATAAGTATAACCATATTTTGAGTAATCATCAACAAAAGTGATGAAGTACTCATAACCACCTCTAGCCCGATTAGTCATAGGGCCACATACATATGAATGTATGAGTCCAAGTGGCCCTTGAGCCCTTCGACCCTTTGCAGAAAAAAGTCTCTAGGTCATTTTTCCTCTAGACAAGATTCACAGACTAGTAAAGATTCAAAATTTAAATCTTTTAAAGGTCTATCCTTCACAAGTTTATTAATTCTATTTAGATTAATATGACCAAGACGAAAGTACCAAAGATATGTGTTATGATCATGAGAAATTTTAGTTTCTTGGACTTAGACAATTCTACTTTAAAATTTCAGTATTCAACAGTGATTTATTGGTGGGCCTTATCACATCAAGTCCACTTTCCATAAAACCAGAACAAATATCTAGTCCATTTCTAGAAATAATAACAATATTATCATTAAAAGAAATTGCATAACATTGTTCAAATAAGTGAAAAATAGAAATGAGATTTCTAGTAAACCTCTGTACAAAATAAACATTATTCAATAATAAAAATTTATTCTGAAAATATAATTTTGTTTCTCCCACTGCTGAAGATGAAACTAGTGCCCCATTGCCCACTCTCATAGTGAACTCCACATCTGCTAGCTTCTGATAGAAGCTAAGCATCTGTAAAGAACAATAAACATGATTAGTCGCACCTGAATCAACTATCCAGGGTGATAAATCATTCTCAACTAAACAAGATTCAATAACAAGTAAATTATATTTACTTGTCTTCTTTTTTTTTTAGCTCCTCAAGATACACTTTATAGTTTCTCTTCTAATGACCATCAACTCCACAATGAAAACATTTTCCTTTGGACTTTTTCTGGCTTGAGCTATTCTTTTTTCAATCATTAGTTTTGTTCCTTTTATTGGGGTTGTCCTTCTTATCCCTTGCTGGATTTGCTCCTAGAGCTTTGCCTTTTTTCTGAAATTTTTTCCGCTTCTTAAGGGAAGAGTGAGAAGAGGAGGACTCAACAACATTTGTTTCTCCCTTCTTCTCTACAGAAGAAATGGACTTATAGGTCGTAAACTCGTTGAGCAATTGAGTCATATCGTAACTCAGTTTGTGCATGAAGTAGTTACTCTTGAATTGTAAGAATTGTGGGCTCAAGCTTTCCAAAATCATGTTCACTTGGGTAGCCTCATCAATATGGGCTCCATTAATTTCAGTTTCATAAATCGTGCCAATCATCATCAACACATGCTCTTGAACAGAGGTACCAGCCCACATTTTGCTATTCATGACTTTCTTGATAGCTTCATGACGGGTTTGGTCAGATGGTTTACTAGACATGTTCTGAAGAGACTCTATTATCTCATAAGCAGTCTTTGTGTTCTCAAATTTTGTGTTGAGAACATCTGTCATAGAAGTGAATAAATAACAACGAGCTTTGTCATATTCTCGTTTCCATGTTTCAACAGTTCTCTCTCCTCTTTTGTGTCATTTTCAGCAGGGACCGAAAGACATTCTTCAGTCAGGAAAAACTTCAAGTTGTCGCGCACAAGAATCATATTCATGTTCTTTTTCCAATTGACGAAATTATTGCAAGTCAACTTTTCAATCGCGAGTAAATTAATCATAAAAGAAGACATTATGTTGTAATGAATAATTAAATAAAGATTAATATTATACATAAAATTCATAAGAAATATGACAAGTAAAATAATGTATGAGCATGCTAAATCACTAAATAAAATGCAAATGCTATTATTGTCTCGATAGATAATATTTTTCCTTAGGGTAAAAATATTATCTATTAATAAATTTATTCAAAATATCTCATATTTTCAAAATTTATTAATTATCGATTAGTTTTGGTCAAAATGTGATTGACCCATTATATCATATTTTCATGTGTGTATACCACCGTTTCGGTTTTATAAAACGTATCTTTAAGAGATCAACCATGGTATTGATCTAAGTAAACACTCTCCTTAGGGAGGACGATAACAAAGTCATCTCGGAGCCCCGCTTAAATCTCACGTTGTTGTATCAACGATGTAGACTATGGAAAGTTATGTCTAACTCTCCGCTCCCACTCATTATTTTGAATTATAGTAATTTTATAGAATATCACATATTCTATTAAATCTATATAAAAAAATATTTAATCGAAATAAATTTATTTTATATATAGATTATTAATTTTATAATCAAATTATTAAATTAATAAAACTAAATCAAAAATTTATTTAGCACTTAAAAAATAATGTAAAAATTTTAACAATTAAAATTTTGCATTATTTTATTTTCTCACATAATTCATAAATATGAATTAATATTTTTAATCTAATTAAAACCATTTAATTTTTAACAAACTAATTTATTAAAATTAAATAAATATAATATATGCTAATGCATGTCCATGCTAAGAACTTTTGTTGATTGAAATTTGCATGTGTTTTGCCTTTGGCTTGCATCACAAAGTGCTAAGGTAAGGTAGTGTTATGATGATGTTTTGTTGTGATGCCTACGGGTTGTTGATTGAGGTTATGTTTACTGCCTGTTGTTTACTGTTTTTGTTTGAAACGTGAATCGAAGATATGCTTAATTTTATGTTTGAAATGTTGAACTGTTAATCGAGAATATGTTTACTACTTGTTGGTTACTGCTTATGTTGAGATGTAGATCGAGCATATGCTTACTGTTATTATATATTATGTTCATGCATGTCAAACTGTAAAATCTGAGATTTTTAAAATTCTACGTGGAAATTTTTCGGAAAACCTTTTGTCAAGTTTTGATGAGTTGACCTGTTTTGTCGCTTAGCGACCATGTGTGCGTTTTTCAGTCAAACAGTCATATTGGGTTCTTCCTAGCGGTAATTTAATTTCAGAAATATTTTTGATAAATTATTTTAACTAGAGGAATTATTTTCGGTTAGTGTTTTAAAAGAGTTTGGATTTGAATTAGTTTTAAATCAGGTTTTTAATTGGGAAAATGTAATATATAGTATATGTTTTTAAAATATATTATTATATATTATATTTTATATATAATATATTTTAGGAAGGAAGAAGAACAACAGAAAGTTATTTTTTGTGGCCAAGAGAGGGAGAGTGCGAGAGGAGAAGGGAGTATGAAATCGGAGCTCCTATGATTTCTGATTTCTGATGAATGTTTTGTCTTTTCGTCGTTCGTGCAAGCAACTTTTGTAAAGGCAGTTTGCGTTTCGATAAGTTTTTATCCTCTTTTTCTCCTTTTGAAGTTAGAGTTTCGTTTGGCCTCAGATTCAAGCTTAAAAACTCGAATCCGGGAGAAATTTCTAGTTGATATTGGTAGATTTGAAGTCTATACAGGGTTATTTGTTGTTAGGAATAGCGATCGACCAGTAGGCTCAAACTGGTCGACTGTTGTGACTAGTGTGACACTGATTGACCGTTGATCGACTAGAAATGGGTAAATGGTTCCAGATTCATCACAGATGAGCCATTTATTCGTTGGTTGGGTTCCTAAACTTGACATAGGGCCCTTCCTATAATATTTTCCCATTTAAAAAATTAAAAATTAATTTATTTCTAGGAAAACGTTTTATTTGGAAAACATCTTCCCAAAATGGACATCGCGGTTAGGGAGGGATTTCCTCCCGAAATCCATCCTTGTCCCAACGTTTTAAATGGCAAATTCCTCCTCAATGTAATCGACTATTGAGCAAACCTCTCAATTTCTTCCAGCTTTTCTTCCTGTCAACCAACTCTTCACACTCGATATTGCAAGGTGTGAATCATCGTGGTAAGGGAAACTTTTACACTTTGAAATTCCAAGATTTTAGTGAATTGAAATTATGTTTTTGATCAAGGTCTGCTTGAAGGAAATCAGGTTTTGGTGTAGTGCGATTTCGAAGGGTGAGTCGTTCGTTGTTACAGTGTCAGTTGGAGTTTTCAAAGGAATCAAAAATCTATATAAAAAAAAAACAGAGGTATAACTATTTAATTTTTGCTTTTAGATTTCTCTGTTTAATTGACAATCTAGTTTGGATTGGATTTTTTTAGACTCTGAATAATCAATTTAAATGGCGGTGGCCGATTAGCTTATCAATTTGCAACAGACGAGCTATGTTCAAATCATCCTTGTCGGGACACCATAATGTGACTCACGGAATGCAAAACCATTGATTTCGACGATTATGCGACTAGCCGAGATGGGGAGTTTTAGGTAGAGGTGGAGTCGTCTGCAGCAATGGACACAATGCCTGAATGAGGCAATTGTCTCCTTCACATTTGGCCAAGGTATGCAGAGACTATGGCCTGCAGGGACTGCAATATCGAACCCCAACTAGACTGCGGTTTCTCTCTGTTTGGGCTGCAGTCTGGGCATGAATAACTACAACCCAAATCCTGTGGTGGGATGTGGTCTAACACCATTTGGGTCACGGTCCAAGACCAAATTTGGACCTATTTTGGACCAGATTTTAGTATTTTTTCAACCCAATTAATTTTAATTTAATTTATAAATAATAATTAGAAATTTAGGTATAAAAATTTGACAAAAAATTTAATACCTTAAATTTTGATAGGTACCCCACCTTAATTAAAAATCTATGGACAATTGGATTTAGATTTTTAAATTTTTAGGCTCTAATAGGTGTAAGCCCACTTTGATGTAGGGATTTATTTTATGCACTGTATTGCATAATTTTTATAAAATGAATATTTTGAGACTTGTCTCATATTAAAATGATGCGTCCATTTTATGACCGTCAGAGTTTTATATTATTTTTTATTTTCACTATACACGTTTAAATTAAGCATGCATATTATATTTGTAGATCAACTCAGTTGTGTGAACTGAGTTCGATCTACCCGATTTGTGGTCTGTTTTTTTTTTTCACACATTCTACTATGTAGAATGTGTTTGTTGTTGTTAATTAAAGTTGAAATGGTTAATAAGATAGTTGTATGTGCCATATCCTTGGGTTTTGAACCCCTAAACCTGATCAAGGTACTTTATTTGGCTTTCGTGATCACCGAGCATTGCTTTTTATTTTGTTATATGCTTATGACATAGTGTGTCCGGAGTCCGTGAATGACTCAATTTTCACAGTAATTTTTAGTTAGTACAACTAGGGCCTATTTTTAACTACGCACCACATATTAGTGGGTGGTTTAAAACATGTGTCCTTTTGTACAAATTTTCTAAAATGAATTTGTAAAAATGTGTTTTTAAATTCATGCATGCTTAACAACATCTCTTTTTATTAAAATTATTAAATTTCTATTGAGTTTTGTCAACTCATCCCAATGACACCTTTCAGGATTTTATCAGCCAAACTTCCAATTGCCGAGTTAGGATTAGACCCAGAGAATACCATTTTATATTTTCGTACTTTAATAAATTTTCCTTGGGAGATTTTGTGAGGAAAAATTTTATTATCTTTTAATTTATCATTCCTAATTTATCCTCTACACAATTCTTTTATTTGAATTATATTACTTTACTATCTGATTTCACTTATTGGACCTATTAAGCTCAGTGTTTGTTGGGCCTGGCTTTTAAATTAATTATTTTAAGTCTTCTACTACTAATTAGCAATTTAAAGTAATAATGGGTGGGACGATTCAGTCATTTGGGCCGAGTTGTTCCACGTTCAGTCTCGAGTCCGTTGTGAGTCGTGACACATCCACCTATTTTGTGACTCATTGTTAGAAATTATTGCCCGTCGACAAGGTTTGAGGCTCGATTTGATTTATGGTTTACAAGCTGACTTTCCACTAAATTCATATTTGATAGACTTTAAATGAGTCTCCTCGACTCTTGAGTCTTAGATGGTTGTGGGCATGTCTTATCGACCGTTGTGAGGTTTCGGTTGACCGTCGACGTGTCTCGTTGACACTAAATGGTTTTAGTTGACCGTTGTTGAGTTTCGTCGAGGCTGTGAGGTCCTAGTTAAACTTCGCTTTGCCTCGACGAATCTAGGGTGGTCTCGGTTGGCCACCGTGATGCCTTGTCCACCATGGGTGGTTTCGAATGGCTTCAGTTATGTTCTCTCGATTGTTGAGTGGATCAAGTCAAGTGTGTTGTGTTCTGTCTTCCGTCACTCTGTCTTGTCTACCAGTGGAACTTCTTGGTTGTGTGTTGGGTGCCAGATCAACCTTGGTTGTGTTTTGGTTGACTGTGTTGCTTATTTCTCATAGTGGATTTAGCGAACTCTATTCGGCTTCTTTAGTCATACTGTAATACCCTGACTTTTTATATCAGAATTTAATAAGGATAATTGGAAAGTAATTGGAGATATTCGGATTTATTGGATAATTATCGGGGTATTACCAACGACGTATTTGTAAGATTATAAATTAAGGAATTTACTAGGATTAAATTGGAAAATTTATTTTAAAGATTTCGGACGATGGCGGATGATAGCAGACAGAATGAATTCGAATATGTCCAGATTTTAGGACTTTTCGGACACACGCGGACGCATGTGGACGCAAGCAGACAAGAAGAGTTTGAATCTGTACATGTAATTGGACTTTTCGGATGATCGCGGACGAAAGCGCGAATGCCTTCCTTTGTCTGAAATCGCATTTCTAAAGGAGAGAATAATTGAGCAAACCGGTTTGGTTCAGCTTGGTCCAAAAATAATGGTTGGCTCGGTTTTAATTAAAGGAGAAAAAGAAATAGATTAAATGGAAATTTATGTAATTAAAATAAATATTAATTTAATGAATTAAATTATAATGTTTGGGATAAATAATTTAGAAGGAAAAATTAAAAGAAGAAATTAAAAGATAGGTAAGATATATGGAATCAATTAAAGGAGGGTTAAATAAATTAATTTAATTGAAAGAATTAAGAATTGGGGGGGAAGAGGACCGGTTCAATTTGTGAACTGGTTTGATTAGAACAAAAAGATGGCCTTCGGCCATTCTGTGAGACCATGCCCGAGATGAGAGAACCAAATGAGAGAGAGAGAGAGAGAGTAGGGAGATGGAGAGAGCGACAAAGATGAGGGAGATGAGGGAGGCGCAAGGAGGAGAGCAATGCGGTCAACGTCGTCCGGCGAATGGCAAGCGACTGTGGGCTCGGGCGGTGCAACTTCACGATATGGTTTGGATCGCAGGACGGATGGTCTTCGGGTCGAGGGGTGCCTCAACGATCTATCGATTTATGATGGCCGGGGACGAGGGATGTCGACGGCGAGGAGAGCGCGATGGAGGCGTTGATGTGTCAATGGTAAAGGGACATATTGGTTGAGGGGATCGATTCGGCGGGAGCTTGCGGTTTGAACCGGACTGACTTGCGCTGGAGAACGTACAGTGGAACGTGCGTGGAATGACGATGATAGGGGATGGCTAGGCATGGCTGGGCATGTCCATGGCAGTGATAGTGGTAGAGAGTGTCTCACTGGTGAGGTTGAAATGCCAAGAATGAGGAGAGAAAGAGCAGAGTGCTCTTGGTAGAGAAATTGAGACTGAGAGGGTGAGAGTCTTCTGGAGAGTTGAGAAACTGAAGAATGGAGGGAAGGGTGAGAGAGAAGTAATGATCGTGGCTTTCTAAAGAGGAAGAGAGAAAGGAAAAAAGGCACAAGAGAAGAAAGAGTTGCTGCTCCTTAGGTCCCCTGGTCCAACTCGAGTTTCCACTAGATAACTATGCCCTTCTCTATTAGTTGTTAATCTGAAGCATGATAAGGATAGATATTATGGATAAACTGTTGGCTATTGGAAATGTTAAACTTGTTGATGTAGCACGGAAGGGATTAGCCTTACTGTCTTGTTGTTATGCCAATGCCTCTGATGATGAGTAAGGATAATCATAGTGAAGTTTCATGCTCTATAAATTATGTCTGACTGCTGCTATGTTGTTTTGGGATACTGTGATAACTCCTTGGTTTATGATAAGTCTGAACGTTCGTGGAATGGTTGAGGAAAATATTGGACGTATGCTTTCTATTTCCTTGAAATGTATAAGCTACTGATAGTTCAAGTAAGATAGGTTATGTTCTGTTTAGGTGTCAAAGAAGTTCTTGGAATTTTTTGTATAAGTTAGAATATGAAAGGGAAATGATAGTTTTAGGTCGTAATTATTAATGATAGATGTTTTGATTATGAAGGTGTTGAAAAGAGAAGAAGGATAACTATTAAGTGCCAAACGCAATAAAGATTTGAGGTAAGAAATTAAGTAGAGTCTTTGGCCTGTGGAGGCCCTATACCATCAGCAATGTCTTTCCTTAAATTGTTTGTTTGCATTTCTATTATGTTGCCATATTATGCCTATGTTGTTCGCATGTTATTAGTTTAATGCCTAAGCATGTTTAGGACATTAGCATATCATTTATGTTGTTCGCACGTTGTTACTTTAATCTGTGAGCATATTTAGGATATTAACATAGCGTTTCATTTCCTTTAGTTTCCTTTAAATTTCCAAGCACATTTACATTGTTACTGTTTTTCCTTGAACTACTGAGCATGTTTACTTTGTTATTATTTCCTATTAACTTGTCAAGCATGACCCTATTGTTATTGTTTCTTCTAAATTGCTGAGCATGCCTCGATTAGTATTGTTTCTTTAGAATTGCCAAGCATGCTTACATTATTGCCTTTTTAATTGCTAAGCACACCTATCTTATTATTATATCTTTTGAATTGTTAAACATACCTTCATTATTGTTTCCTTTAAATTATCAAGCATTCTATATTGTTATTGCTTTCCTTAAACCGCAAAGCATGTCTACATTGTTATTGCTTCTTTGAACTAGTAAGCATGTCTATATTGTGGTTGTTTCCTCCAAATAGTCATGCATGTTTGCATCGTTATCGCTTTCTTTAAAGTACTAAGCATGCCTATATTTATTGTTGCCGTTAAATTGCCTATCTGTCTTGTTATCATTTCCTTTAAATTGCTAAGCATATTTATACCGTTATTGTTTCATGTTTTGCTATTGTTCCTTAATGGATGGATTGAATGGCTTATAGTTGTAATGTTAGAAACTTCATTGACATGCATCATATTAATAGAAACAAGTAGGGAGTGCCATCTCTGGGGTGACACTCATATGCATTATGTGAGGAAAATGATAAATGAAATGAATGAAAGGAAAAGATGATGGGGAGTTGGGAGGCAGATAGGTAGTTCGGATCTAGACTGGTAGCTAGGCTACACCCCTCCCTTGTCAAGAACGGGACTAGCTACACACAGAAGGTTAGAAGCCGACCAAGACTATACCATCACACATGGGTTCCTCCAATCTTGCCCTCGAAGTACGAGTTATGAATGAATGAACGAAACGTAAAGAAAAGATTGGTTTGGAGCAAACCCATTCTAAAAGAATTAAAGAGAGGCATGATCATACTGCATACCTCATTTCTTGCTGGGCCTCAAGCTCACAGTTGCTAATGATGTAGGTACACACACGAGAAAATGATGAACAGGTGAAGGAGCAGTTGATGAAGGATTTGCACGGACATGACTTGTGGCTAGTTAGGCTAAAGAAAGTAAAAGAGAAAAGTAATTTGTAATTAACACATAATTATTTTGTAATACCTTGATTTTCGTAAACATAATTAATTAAGGATAATCGAGATTTATTTGATAAGAAAATTGATTTGGAGATAATTATATCAATTATTGGATAATTATTTTGGAAGCTGAATTGAATAATTTTAATATGATCGATAATTATCATCATGCAATATTTGGAGAAAAGAAAATTAGAATTGAGATGATTAATTATTTAAAAGAAAGAAAAGTGATAAATTAATATATGGAAGGTTGAGTTTACTATTAAATGGAGATTAATTATTAAATTGAGGATTATTATTTAAAGTGAGGATTATTATTAAATTGGGATTTAAAGTTAATTGAAGAAATGAGAGAAAGAAATTAGGAAAGAAGAGAAGGGGAGGAAACGGGAGTGGCGACCTGAGAAACGGCGAGGGAGAAGGAGAGCGGTCAGAAGGGAGAGACGACGGCGAGCGACGGACATTCGCGGCGTTGGCTTGGGTTCGGCGCATGGTGGCGACGATGGGCTGCGGCGGTGCGACGAACGGCGAGCGCGAGCTAGCGCTCGGATGACTCGGCCTTCAATGTTGGAATTGGAGCTACGAAATTGCCGGTGGAGGTAAGTTTGGACGATTTCCTTCTCCCCTTAACAATTGTTGTTCGACAGGGACGCATTGGCTGCGGCGATTTGGCGGAGTCGAATGGCGAGGCTGGAGGCTGGGCTACGGTACGGGTTTGGGTCTGGTGGTCCATAATTAAATGGGTTTATTTCTCCTCCCAAAACGATAGCAACTTTCCACGTGGAGTTCTAGCAATGGACCACTCTTCTTGGTGTGGGTGATCTCCACGTCAGCTTGGTCGTCATTGGAGGTCTCTTCCTTCTGCCTATAAATTATGGCAGGGAGCTGACTGTGAAGAGAAGGAAAGGTGACAGTGAAGAATGCTGGAGCTGGAAACGTGATGGAGTGCAGCAGTGAATGGGAAGCTGGCAGTGCAGGGAGTCACTAGAATTTGGGAAATTGAAGGTTGGTTTCCTCTCGGGTGTTCTTTTCTTGGTATGGAGATCTCCCATTAGACAGAAGCCAAATCTCCTTGAAAGCAATGCAAAAGGAAGTTAAACAAGAAGGGTATGGCTATTTGATTGAACTGGGTACTGCAATGCTGGAAGAGACCAAGGAAAAAGAACAAAAACAGCAACATGTGATTGATCAGCTGTTAAAAAAATATAAAGTAGTAAATATGCCTTTGGGCTTAACCCCTAAACGTTTGCATGACCATGAAATTGTATTGAATGATGAAATTTCTCCTATTAATGTCAGACCATATCGCTATCCACAAATCCAGAAAGATGCTATTGAGAAATTGGTTCAGGAAATGTTAACCAAGTCATAACCCGTTTTCTAATCCTATCATTTTGGTTAAAAAAAAGGACGAAAGTTGGCCTTTTTTTGTTGATTATAGAGCACTTAATAAAGAAACCATGACATATAAGTTTCCTATTCCCATAATTGAAGAACTTTTAGATAAATTACCTGGAGCAAAATTTTTACTAAGTTGGATTTGAAGTCCGACTATCATCAAATTCAAGTAAAAACAGAGGGTATACCAAAGACAGCTTTTAAAACTCATGAAGAACACTATGAGGTTTTTGTAATGTCTTTTGGTCTTACAAACGCGCCAACAACATTTCAATCTTTCATTAATCATATTTTCAATCAACATCTTCGAAGGTTCGTTCTCATATTCTTTGATGACATACTCATTTATAGTATTAGTTTGGAGCAACATGTTACCCACTTAGAAACTGTTTTTGAAATTTTAAAAGGGCAACAACTTTATATTAACTTGAAAAAATGTGATTTTACAGAGGAACAATGGAATATTTGGGCCATATCGTGCCATCAAGTGGGGTGTCTGCTGATCCAAATAAGGTGAAGGCCATGGTTGAATGGCCTACACCTAAATCTGTCAAAGCATTGCGGGGATTCCTTGGTTTAACAGGGTATTATCGCAAATTTGTTGCTGAATACGCGATGATTGCTGCCCCATTAATGGAATTGCTTAAAAGGGATCAGTTTTATTGGAATGTGGAGGCTAAATATTCTTTCAATGAATTAAAACAGGCCATGTGTAAAGTCCATATTCTAGCATTGCCTAATTTTCATCAAACTTTTACTGTCGAAACGGATGCTTCTAGTTTGGATATTGGGTCTATCTTAATGAAGAATCAACAACCAATTGTCTATTTTAGCCAAAAATTATCTAAGCAAGGCCAATTGAAATCGGTTTACGAAAGAGAACTAATGACTATAGTTTTTTCGGTGCAAAAATAGAACCATATTTGATGGGAGCACATTTCATTGTGAAGACTAACCAAAAGAGCTTGAAATTTCTCTTGGAACAGCGTCAAGTTGCTGCTAAACATTAGAGATGGGTGGTTTAACTAATGGGATATGACTTTGAAGTTCAATACAAACCTGGTCTAGAAAACAAAGTAGCAAATGCTTTATCAAGGCATCCTAATATCACTTTGACTTCTATGATCAGTCAAACCATTATTTCACTAGAGGACGAATACAAAAAAGTGGGTGAAGATCTAAAGTTGAGCCAGATAAAATCAGACCTACAGCAAGGAAAAAAAGTAAGGGCAGGATTTATGTCGAAGAATAAAAAATAGATTGTTTTTTAAAGGAATTGTAAAAGATTCATGTTGAATTCAAATAAAAGCGCAAAGTTCATAGATAGAAATTAAGTTCTATCACCAGCCTTTTGAAGTGTTGGGATATAGGTTGTAAAGTTCTTGAAATACATGGAATAAGAGTGATCCATTCTATAATTTCCCTGTTTGTGTGTGGAGTTAAAACTAAAAATCCTATCACTAAGCCTCCCGTTTTACAAAAAACAAACCTTAACTTTGATATTTTTCGCTTTTAATACAAAGTTTCTAACCAAAGAAAAAACTTAGATATTTTTCTAATGCATTGCTACATTCAAATATGGGAAATATAAAATCATACTAAAAGGAGAATGTGTGAACAACAGTTATTAGGGAAAGACAGTAAACTGTACATGAACCACAAAGAGTGTCCTCCTCAGAAAGCGACCTTTCCTTTTTTTAAAACAAATATTAAGCAAATTCCATCTTGGAACTTTGTCCGAGTATCTGATGTACTGATGAACAATTTAAGCAACGTTTATTCTATTCGGTACGCATTACAGCATAAACAAAATGATGGGCCATATTATGAAGAACATGCTGAATCTAAGGTCAATACCTGAACCTTGCTGAGCCAAGTTTGAACTAGACCAACAAAATCCTCACAAGTTCTTGAGCCATCACTGCTTTGAAGTGATTTATTTATTATCTCGTCATGGCTCTGCAAATAATCCATTTATATTACAAATAAAAAATAATGAGGTCAGTGATAACAAATAACGAATAAAAATAATAATAGTCTTTTTATGAATAAGAAAGAAAGAAAAGATATATGAACGGCGTTGGTGAATAAGAAATCCAGCCACAACAGTGAAAGATAATTGAACTCCTAAACAAGACTCTCCCCCTAAAAAGAAAAATAAACCAACCTACAACTTCAGCTCTAACAAGCATATAAATATAAAAGTTATATTCGAGGCTAAATATTGTGATCATAGATTTGACAATGAATAAGTAATTTCATACACAAAAAATGATAATTGAAATTCTTTTCATGGTAAAACTGAGAGACTACAATACTTTTGTAAATCTTGCTTAACTGTTATAGGCAAGGGCAATTGTATATTAAACAGGAAGTTGTGTAGGAAAATGCTCATTTTTGTAGGAAAATTCCACCAAAACCATTCAATGGAGAGGGTGATTCTTCCAGGAAGGTACATGGTTCACTGCGTTATTCTAAGAAAAAAATGAGGTTCAAATTTCTTGTAGCACTTTATTTCTGTCCACAGAAACTATAAAGTAAAGCATATTAAGGACTCACATCTCGAATAAATAAATAAGATATAAAAAAAAAAACAATCTCTAGTTAAAGATACTCAACAACCTGGAGCCTTACTCCATAGCCTTAGCTAAAATTCTTCAAAAACTCAAAGAAACACTATGGCAGTTAGAGGATCTGGGAGGATGGTATAGGTGACTCCAACTTATCTAACCAATATGCAATTACATATAATTATGTTGTATAGTGTAAATCTGAACACAACTTTCACCTAAAAGGAAAAAATTATTAATGAAAATCATGGGAATGCGTTCCTCGAAGTGCTATCCCAAACAATCTCCCAGCAGCAACATTGCTGTTGAAAATCAGAAAACAAAAAATGAAAAATTAACTATGGAAATAATAACCTGGATCAGCAAGGAAAATCATTAATGAAGATCATGGGCATTCACTAGTTTCTGAACCTAGAGGGAAGGATGAGAAATTTAAAATTTCCTTCCAATCGCCAAACGGTGGTTGAAATACATAAAAAAAATGCTATTATAAGAAAATAATCAAGAACAATAGGGGTCGATACAAAACAAAAAAAAATCCGGATTTGATGTAAGATACTGTTAAGCATGGGGTGCTGAATATTTCAAGGAAGAGAAAAATGGAAGAGGTTAACGAGAATAACATTTGATAGATCACATCATTTACTGGTCAACTAATAAATATTCAAAACTATTTATCAAATTAGATATGACACTCAACATACTTTTAGCTGCATGAAAAATAAAACTAAATTAAGTTTTTCATTTCTCTGATTTGTAGAGGCAAATCAAGAACTATAAATATATGAAATACCTGCAGCACCATTTAATTTATTGAAGTTTCAAAAAAAATATTCAGGCCACAGCCAACTGAATACACTGCAGATAACTACTTATGTTTTATGCTTTTATTTTATGGCTGAGTGAAATTAGGAATTTAATTTTTTGACAATGGGTGTCTTGGACATGTATTCACCTAAACTAAATCTCGAGTGGATCTGAAGGTACTAGAAAACATCCAACTATAAATCACATAATGGCGCAAATTATGAACGTAAACATAAAGATTGAACCTGTCAAAAGAATATAATGAGCACTAGATAATTAATTAAAATACATTTTCTCAGGAAGTATTCGTGCTAGCCAACTATAATATCAGAGCTCTCAGAAACACTTTAATATCTACCACACTTAGATCAAATGGATTAAGGAAGTCCCGGAATAAGCTCTACAAACCACAAAGAATGACCCAACTTATTTTGGAAATCTATAGTGCTCAATTAGAAGATACAGTTGAAAGAACATAAAAAACAGTAACCTCACAAGTAAAATCCATTTAAAAAAAGTCTACTGAAAAGCCATAACTGTAAAAATTAAAAGGTAAAACTGTAGACATCAGCATACATTACCTAGTTGCATCAAATCCTCCAATGTAGCAATATTTAGATGCACTTATTCCTCCATCAGGTCCCTAGTATGAAAGAAAAACATCTTTTTGTGAGTTACGCACAGATGTATGTTTTTAAAAATCTATACACACACATGCAAACACATATCAGTAGAGCAACCTGAGCTCGTCTTAGCCCAAATTCAAGAAGCATTTTGGATTTTCCTGCAACGAAGCGATGCCTAGGAGCATTTGTAGCAGTTAACGATGCATAATTTATAAGATTTACAAATGCAGTTTCCAGTAACTGAACTAACTGAAAGACAGGAATAAAAAGAAATTCACAAATAATAAAAATGTTATATGGAAATTCATGTTGGAAGTATGGAATTTACTAAAACTAAAAACAGGACAATATTATCGTGAATAAAACAGATTAGATGATACTTACAGCAACTGGACCTTCAATTCTCAGTAGGGGTACCTTTGGAAAAACAACTGATCCCTCTGAAATAGCATAGACTTCAACATCGGAACAGTCCATACCCCGAAGATAATTGTAGAAGCCATCCTATGGTTTATCGATAAACTTTCATAAAAAAAAACTTGAACAAATCAATACATTTTTCAGGGACAGAAAAAGTAATGATTGTATCCAAGAAATGGGGAAACTCATGTCCAGCTGGTCGTCAGTAAACTTTTCTGGACAAACAGGATAAATCCAGCAAAGCTCAGCATAAGACAATTAAAAATGAGTTTTAACTCTAATACCAATCTATACTGATGGCATCCTCGCTGAATACAATAACCTTTTCAAGACCACAATTATCTCATACACTTATTAAAGTTCCAAATGAACTATCAAGTTATTTAGTAATACTGTCATCTTCAATGGTCCGAGTCAAGGAAAACACGGTACTTGTCTCACATTAAACACAATTTATAACATCAAAACTACCCATAAAAAATAGAGGTTTACCTCACATGTTGAAGGCAAAGATTCCTGAACAAAAGAGATCTCTTCCTCTGTGAATTTGAAATTGGCAATGAATCTTATGCATTCCTCCAAGCCAGCAAAGACAGTATACTCACCACCAAATGGATTCTTCCGAAAATATAAGTCAAACCTGAAACACATAATACAATATGAAAAGGGAACTTCATCAACAGTTAAACAGCCGACTAAAGCTTTCAAACTTCTCAAAAAAGGACTCGTCGAGATTCAACATAGGCCCAGTTAATACAGGGAATTTAACAGTCAAAGGAGTGTCCCTGAATCAATAAAATCTTACAGCTTCACAGGCAGAACAGTCAACTTCCTGTGCCTATTGCTTAAATAGCCAAGCAGCACAAGTCATTCAAGAGCTATACCATCAATAATAAACGCCATAGCTTGCTTCAAATTTAAAAACTTCAAATCCAAATTTCATATAACTCTACATTCCGGCAATCTAATAGAGCAAAACAACAAAATACGACAAAATAACGAAAACTCACACAGAGTGTTCGTTATGCTTTCCGGCTTTCCAATAAGCATAAGCCATGGTGAATTGGTAGAGATCCGTAAGCAGTGGAGTAACCATAGGGTTCGTAGGACCGTGTAGCAAACGACAAGAAACATCCCCATTTGCTTTTCTCTCCATAGCGAATCTCCGAACTCCTAGGATTTCAATTTGCCTTCCTCAACCTCACCTTCCTCTGCTTTGCTTCGCCTTAACTGGCAATTCAACGAGTAAAAAGGACTAAATCGACCTGAGTTTGTGCACGAGAGAGAGAGAGAAGAAGAAATAGTTGGGAACCAGACGTTTTCGATCAAAGCGAACGCCACCATTAATGGAAGTGATTTACTTCAAAGAACAAGACGATGAGGATGACGCAGGTACTTACCTCAAAAGATCATAAAATTAACGGAAAGTGACAAATTAACCGTCATCGTTTGCGACCAATGGTAAATCAACAATTATCCTTCATTTTCTAATAAATTAACCACTGACATATGAAAAATGACAAAGCCAACATCGCTATCACGTTTACCGTTAAAAAGCTGATAAGAAGCCGCGGCGGTTTGTAGACAAACCGTCGCGACTCCGTGATTTTCCAAGAAAAAAATGCCAAATTTGGCCTGAACTGCCGTGGGGTCTCAAGAAATCTCCGCGGTGTGATACCAAATCCAGGTCTCTTGAGACGCCGCCGCAGTCTCTTGAGACCCCGCTGCGGCGTCCTGGCCTCGATCTTTGAACTCAATCGGTATACATAACCCCTGCGGTCCTTGGGCTCGGACATTTGCACTGCAACAAACAACGAAATACTCTAAACAAACAACAAGGTCAGACATTCAATCACAATGTATTCCCGAGCAAAGAAATTGGCGTTCAAGCGTTGGAAGTCAACGGTGGAAGCTGTTCAAACCGCGGCGGTGGAAGATGTTCAACCCACGGCGGTGGAAGATGTTCAACCCGCGGCGGTGGAAGATGTTCAACCCGCGGTGGTGCAACACGAAGAAACCGCCGAGGATGGAGAAACCGTTGCACACTCTCAATGGCAACCTGAACCTGACCCTGAACAACGACAAGCCAGAGGCTCATTGGTCCGGTTCCAACCCGTTACAACGGGTTTCCAGTCCAAACTATTCAAAGACAACGCATGCAAAAACACGGTATGAAGATGCTATACAACACCGTGCAATTATTGTTTCAAAAATAGTAGATTTAGACTTCTTGGCAGGAATGAGAATTAAACAATTGGTTGAAGATGCTGGATTAGGCGAGTTGTGCCGGATGAGAGGTAGTTACTGCGAGAGGATTATTAGAATGTTTTACGCAAATTTGGAACTGTCCACCCAACCATTAGAGGTGCAGACGTACATTTTTGGATGGGAGTTAAGGTTGACTCCCAACAATCTAATATATAATGCTTGGATGTGTACTGATGGGCCAAGCGATCAATATTATCATGTGTCACAGGATCCACCATTCATCAACCGAGGAGAAGAGCTAGCAGTGCTTAGATTGTTGCACTGGGATCCTGAGGTTGCCGAGTACAACAAGCCAAAGGGCAAGGAGCTAAATACCATAGCCTGATTGATCCACCTGATCACGACATACACGATTTTGCTTCGAGATGGGCATCAAGACCGTGTTAGCTGCATGGATCTCTATTTGTTGGAGAAAGTGTTCACCAGGAAAAAGGTGGACATCAGATACGTCATCCTGAACCACATGCACGAGGTGCTCAACAACCTAGTCAAGAACCTGTCGTACAACTAGCTCATCCAGAGCATCGTTCAGCACTATAGGGTACCAATCTCGGAAAAAAGAGCCAAGAATTGAAGAGTCGGTCATTGATGTGTATAACAAATTGAAAGTGGACCGAATGGGGATCACCCAAGTTGGAGGGGAATGGGTCCAAAAGACCAAGAAGTAGTTAGCACCTCCACCCCCCCCCCCCCCCCTCGGAGCCTCAGCATTCAGCCCCCTCAGCGGAATAGCCCCTCAGACATCTCACTTTACTTCGATGCCTGAGGAGACGTCCGCCTGGATGAGCAGGATGGAGGAGCTCTATAATATTGCGCTTACGAGAACGCAAATGATGGAGGAGCACCTGCAAATGCAACTAGTCCAAATACAAAGAGGGGAGGAGGGAGCAGAAGAGAGGCATCTGCGAACAGAAGAGAGGCATCTGCGAGTAGAAGAGAGACATATGCGAGCAGAAGAGAGACATCGTGAGCTGGTGGTAGCACTTCAGAGATAGGCCATCAGCCCGTACAACAGCCTCTCCATTGTCCTCTGAAGCAACAGAAGCCACATACCGCTTGTAAGTTATTTACTTTGTACGCAAAGTCCAGTCTTTATTTTATTTGTGTTTGACGTAATGACGTGTTGTTGATTTGCAGCACCGGTGCCGTAAGCTGCCACCCTGCTCAGCCAATAGTGCCTGCCGAGGTGTAGGAGACCAGTGAGTTAGAGCCTCGGCTCCTTAGAATTGTGCGCATGGTACGTCTTTCATTTGGTTATATATGTGTGTTCGTTCATGTTCATGCTTTGTTAGTCTGACGGCCTTTTGCCATTTTTGCTGCAGTCTCGGGATTTGATGGACATCTTCAAGAAGTATGTTGCGCCAATACTCTGAAGAACGTGGAGACGTACTCAGTTCTTGGGGGAAAGCTGCTCGCCGATGATTACGTCGTCAATGATATCATCTTCCCGGATCAAGTCGAGACGCCAGATACGGTGAGAAGCCTTCTTTGTATCTTAGTGTATAAAATTTTATCTTAGTACTCATCCGAACTTATATGCAATGCTATAGGGTCAACGACGAAGACGTATTCGCGTTTCAACAGGAAAAAGGTCTACTGACATTATGGTGGATTCATGTAAGTAACCATCTCGTTTCTCCGGGTTGTCATTCATGTTCACTGAGATCATCTAATACGTTATTTACATTTCAGACGCACCCAAAGCAGGGGTTGTTTATGTCATCCATTGACCTCCACACTCAATATGCTTACCAGCAATTGATACCGGAAGCAATCTCCATCATCGTAGCTCCCATTGACAAAGAGTGGTATGTATTTTCCCATGTGTAAATTCATAATATTGCTTTCCACATATTTCACCAGCAATTGTTCTTTTTGCATTGCAGCCCGTATGATATCTTACGGTGTATGAGTGAGGGGATGAGGGTGATCCGACAGTGAACTAATACGGTACAGTTTCATGAGCACGACGATCAAACCTATGAGGGTTCGTTGTTCGACACAATCAAACGGTTGATGCGCAATTGTCTTTTGCAATCAAGGATTTGCGGCCGAAACGGAACAGAAAGAAGAAGGCGGCATAGGAATTTATGTTTATGTACACTTTGTTGTAATTTGTTTACATTTACGTTGTAATTTATGTTTAGTTGCCTTTCTTGTAAAATATGTGTACGTTGAATTATATGTTTGGCTTAAAGATTATATGTTGGATGAAAGAAGAATAGTAGAAATGATGAATTATATGTTTGGATGATACTGGAACTGCTTGGAATTTTGTGCAGGATGTATGTGATTAGCTTTGGGGAAATAAATAATCAATGGAGACTTTGGAAAAATTTTTATGAATTGGGGTGAGGATACGTGAAAAGTAAATCATGCATGACCTAAATCAAGTAGATAATTAAAGAAAAGTGTATGGAGAAACTTGGGTGAATTCAGTACAACAATTTCAACAAGCCACGGCGGCGGCTTATGAGCAAGCAGTGGCAGTGCTGCACAAATTGCAGCGGCTTGTCATGGTACCTGTAATCAATTTTCATGCATTCCCCATAACCAAATATATGGAACCAATATATCAATTGAAATTGCTGAAACGAAAACAAATTTAAATTTATCAATTCAAATTTATGAAACCAATTCATATTTATCAATTCAAAATTTACAGATATAGTGTACAATATAATCACATATATATAAAACACAATCATCAAATCAATGTATCACGGAAGGTTAAGGTTCACATTTGTGTATGTTTGTGTTTGTGGACCTTGCGCATCATAATCCTACAGAACACATTGCAAATGAAATTACCATAGTTTAAATAACACTTGAAAACGTAAACGTGATAATGGGCTCACCTGCGTCTCAGGAACTTTGTCGGGAACTGTCTCAGATACTCGCTCGGGGACTGTCTCCAGGACTATGGAAGGAATTGTCTCGGGGGCTGTCTCGGGGACTCTGAAACCCATAAATGTACCCACCGACCTTCTTCTGCCGCCTCTGCCTCTGGCTCTGGCTCTCCCTCTCCCTTTGTCGCCTCTGTCGGCCCCTGCACTGGACTCGCCTCCACCTTCGCACGTGCAAGAATTGTGCCCCACACCCCCACACCGACCATAAGTCATGTTCATATGTCTTCTAGGCAGCACTATTCAGCTTGGGGCCTAGTCCACGTCCCGTATTCTATGTTTTCGCAATCTTCTTGGAAGCCTTTTAAATGGTTGTGGAATAATTGGATCAAGATTTGTCACAGGAGGCCACTCGATTTGTCCATTGATGGGGCGGACAAAGTGGGAGTACATCGCCATGTATATTTCCCGGTGATAGCAGACATGCACAAATTCCTTAGAAGATCTCTTCGTGAAGTGAATGCAAGGGACTGCATGGACACATGGGATGCCGGTTAACTCCCACAAGTAACAGATATAAGTACGCCTGTCCAAATCGATAGAGTACTGTTCGTTACCGTTGCTGACCTCAAACTGGGCAGCTCCTGAAAATTGGGGGCTCTAATTTCGACCGTCAAGTTGTAGTTTGGCGAGCCGGTTGCTGACCTACGGACGCAAAAGGTCCGTCGAGCGAGCCATCTTTTCATTTTTTTTCACCATCCTACCCATAATGCCCTTTCGAATGATCTCGAACATACTTAGAATCGGTTTGTCTTGGGCTGGGGCTAGTAGGATGTAGGCATTGAAGGACTCGTTGAGGTTGTTGAGGCTTAAGTCGCATTTGGGGATGGAGCAGAAGGCATGTTTGGCCCAGCATGTCACATCTATTCCTCGTAGATAGTTATGGGCCGCCGAGTCAAGCAAAAATAACTTCGTCATCTCTCTCTCAAACTGCCTCACTGTTGTTGCTCTAGATGATGCCTACATTGCATCCTTTAACAACTTGCCTTTAAATTATTTTTGAAAATTGCCATACAAGTGTTGGATGCAAAACTGATGGTCCGCTTGCCCTGCCACCTCTCTAACAGCTAGCACTAGCCCCTGCAAAGATTCATAATATGAGTCAGACATTTTTACAAAATGCATAACATAAACATATAAGGCCAAAGCAATCAACCACACCTTTTGTTGGTCAGAAATGAATGTCTAGCCATTGCTAGATGGGGTGTTTAGATCGTCGGGCAACAATTCCAGAAACCAGCTCCACGAAGCCCTATTTTCTACTTTAACCACTACTATGACAATCGGATACATTCCATCGTTCCCTTCGATGGTGACAGTAGTGAGCAGCTAGCCCAAAGTCGCTCCCTTCAAGTGGCAACCATCCAAACAAATAACCGGTCTAACATAGTTCCGCACGGCCATCTTGCATGTAGCTAAACACATGTACATCCTTTTAAATGCACTCATGTCCAGGTCAATGCGCACCGAGCTTCCAGTATTAGACCTCCAAATCTCCTCGGCATAGGACCATATGAGCTTGTATTGCTCATTTGCATCCCATTCGTTAATTTTTTTTTGCAGCATTTCTTGCCCTTCTTGCAAGGCTGGGTGTGATGTTGACGTTGAAGTCCTTCCTAACTGTCTCAATTATGGAAGAAAGGTCCTAGTCAGCCTTACTTTTAAATCTATCTAAGTAATGCGTTGCCACCTATTTGGCAGTGGTATGAAGGCTTTCTATCTTTGTCGAGCAACTGTGAACGTCATTGTAGAACTTTATTTAAAACGTCATTTCACCTTGCATTTTTTAGGCGTGCAAGCGCCATGTGCATCCTTCCTAGCAAGCAACCCTCAACCGATGAGCATCACTGTGGGTGAATTTTATCCCAAACCCATTCTTCAATGCATGATCGACAATTTCTTCTCTAATTTTATTCAATGAACTATACTTTTTGCCAAGGTCCATACCAGCGAAGGTGCATTGTGCTTATGGTGGGCGTCTAGGCCTACTCTCAGCCATGTCAATGTCTTCGTCACTAGTGGATTGACATAATGAACGGAGGTCCTCATCATCCTTCTCGTGTAGAGTTGCTGAGACAGAATGCAACACAATTGCAGCTTCATTTCTAATTCCACATACCTCATTCTCATTGGCAAAAAATGTGGCTGTGGGCCCCACTTCAACTTGACGGTTAATAACAGATTCTTCAACACTCAGAGACACCATTTGCTTTTTAACAAATTCTTCAACTTTGCCAAAATGTCGTTCTCTTCAGCTCTCATAATTCTCTAGGGTTCGCTAATCATTGACAAAATGCCTGAGAATATCGCTGGGAGTTCACTGTCTACTTATACAATTTGAAACCGAGGCCAGCAAACCGCTACAACTTCTGGAGACACCGCTGCGGCGTCTGGAGAGACCGCGGTGGCATATCAAGAGACCGTGGCCGCGTCTCAAGAGACCGCCGGGTTTGGTATCACACCGCGACAGTCTCTTGAGACCCCGCGGCGGCTCAGGCCAAATTTGGCCTTCTTTTCTTGGAAAAGCACGGAGCTGCGACGGTTTGTCTACGAACCGCCGCGGCTCCACATCAGCTTATTAACGGCAAACGTGACAGCGATGTTGGCTTTGTCATTTTTCCATACGTTAGTGGTTAATTTGTTAGAAAATAAAGGATAGTGGTTGACTTGTCATTGATCGCAAATGATGATGGTTAATTTGTCATTTTCCTTTTTTTGTTATAATTGTGTTTTCATTAAGTTTAATAATAAAAAAAAAATCAAAATACAATCTTATTTGTTTTTCTTCATTAAAAAAAAAAAAATTATACGATGATTTATCAATTTATTAAAATTAGTAATTTTCAACAATTTTGGAACACCCAAAGTTGTTTTTTGTTTGCTCTAATATAATGCTATATATCTATGAACGTTAATGCTATATTTACACCACACTAGCAGGGCTTTTTTTAGTATTAGGCAAGAGTACGTGCTAGTAGACATGACAAATTTGGCTCGTCCAGCCTGCCGAGCTTAACGAGCCGAGCCTAGCGAGCCTAAGGAGCCTGTTGAGCCTAACGACCCGACCGAGCCTAACAAGCCTTAACGAGGCGAGCCTAACGAGCCAAATATACATAAATAATAATATCTTATATAAATATATTATAAATTATTTTCAATATTATACCATTTAAAACTATAATAAACATTTATTATTATAATGTAAAAATACTATAATTAATAATTTAATTGAATAAATATTTTTATTCAATTGGCTTACGGGTGCGAATAAAACCGTTTACATATTGACTATTAAACGAGGCGTCACCCTTGACTAATTATAAGGTCGTCAACGTTTGACTCATAAGCCGCGTCTTTCGAATATGGTTACAACATTATGAGAACAATATGTCTTAACGCAAGATTCTTAGATGACATACCATCGACAAATACCAAAATCATTTGTGCGTGGTAGTCACTATTATTCACAAAGTTTAGTTGCAAAGGAAATCATACCAAACAGCAAATTATTAAAATTGTAAGTTAATTTGCGACAATTTGAATCACAAAGAAACAAAAATTAACTAAAAAAAAAAACAAAAATTAAAAAACAAACTCCTTTATAAGTCTTTTCTCATATAAAAATGTGTCATATACGTATTTGTAACAATGAATGTGGGTAATTTGTACAAACATATGAAAATGTGTATCCAATGAAAAAAATGATCCAATAATATTAGTGTTTATAAACTCCTAAGAGAAGGAAGGCACTCTCTCTCTAAATAACTCGTTGGATTGGACGTGCACAGAGAAGGTTTACCGTCTCAGCAAGTTATCAGCAATGTCAGACCAACCAAACTCGGAGACTGAGTCACTCTTCACCAACTTGTCTTCTTCTTCCTCACCTTCACTGTCCTATTCGCCCGGAGAATCGATTGGTCAATCGCCACAGAAACGTTCAACTCAAAATATCAATACTGACCATCCCGTTTTCCGGGGAGTTTGAAAGCGAGCTTGGGGCAAATGGGTATCTGAAATATGAGAACCCAGAAAGAAAACCGGATCTGGCTAGGAACTTTCTCCACCCCGAAAATGGTTGCTCGAGCTCACGACGTCGCCGCTTTAAGTATAAAAGGAAACTCCGCCATTCTGAACTTCCTAGAACCCGCCGAAGCTTTTCTCCAGCCTGCTTCCAACTCTCCTCGAGATGTGCAAGTCACCGCTGCTAAAACCGCTTCAATGGAGCCTGGTTCACTCCAGGGGGAGGAATAGTAATTACTGTTCACTATTTCGTCGTGGACTATACCATTATTCTACTCATAACAATACCTTTCGTATTCTTATTCATATTGCTTATATTATTCTTTTGTATTTTGCATTGTTAAATGGAAAAACCAAACCCTATCAATAGGATCTAACACTTAATTCCTCCACCTACTTCTTTAGCACAAACATACTAATATGGAACCCTATACGAGTTTATTCTAATCATTGTTCTTATTGCTTTCATATTCATAATGCTTCTTGTAATATTTATTTGTCATATGATATACTTTTGGGTCAACGATATTTAAATGAATCATATTGACGAAACTCAAAAGTTACAAATTAAGGATTTACATATTTGAAATATACTACAGAAGTCAATAATTTACCTGGAATTCCTTTTAAAGAAAAAATAGTTATTTTACCTAAGAATTTACCTTTCGGAAATCATTACGCTATAGGATGTGTAATTTCACATTTAGATACATTTGACAATTTTAAGATCAAAGCTATGCTAAATAATATTACAGAAATTTTATCCTATTTTATAATTCATCATAATACAGACAACCTACAAGATACACAAAGTAATGTAGTTAATACTAATGAATTTTTAACAAAATATTATTATAAGCTAAAACTTAAAATTCAGAATACTCAAGATACCTTAATAACAAATCAAAATAAATTAATTAAAATAGAAAGAGATATTATGGAATTAAACGGGAAAATGACACACAAATAATGATTGTTGATTTAGAACATTATATAAGAAATACTTTATGATGAATAATAGTCTAAGCGAACTAATAAAACATATAGAAATAAATCTTAATGAAAAAATCAATGAGAGCCAACAACAGAAGTACGAGATACAACAAATAGTAACATAATTAAATGGTTATAAAGAAACTTATGAAGAATTGTCAGGAGCAAAAAATATAGTTCTACAATTAGTTGATAAGTTTACAATAGATCCTGAAAAATATAATCAAACCATAAATTATCGTAAAGATATAGTCGAAATAATTATTAATCTGCAACAAATTATACTTAGACAAGAAAAGAGAAGATCTATCACCACAGAAGATCTAGAACATATTAATTTAGAAAGAAATTTAAGCCCAAGATTAACAATTAAACTACCACCTACAATATAATGGATAATTTAGAAGAACAAATAAATAAGCTTACTAGTTTATTTGCTGAACTAGATATACCAAAAGAAGATATACAAGATGATTATCTATTAATGAATAGAGAAGCAGAAATATAAAATAATAAAATAGTTTATGATTACTCATTATATGAAAACCCATATGAAAGTCCGTATAATCCTCACTATGTAAAATAAGAAATACCTGAATCTAGTCGTCGTAATAAAAAAAGAATGCATGAAGAAACTAAAGATGAAGATTTTAAAAATATATGAATGAACAGGGATATTATTACAATAATAAATGGACTAAGATACCAAATCAATATATTCCCAGAATAGAAAGTTTCTTAGGAAATCACATATTAAATTTAGACTATGTCGAGAATGAATGCAAAGTATTAGAAGATTGGAAGAATAGAATTAATATTTTCATACAATTAAATCAAGAAATTAAAGACTTAACGCCTGAGGATTTGTTTAATTATATAATTCATCAGACAACAAGAACAATATACATTTTTTTGACAAATTTTCAACTCTCACAAAAAATGATACTATTACAAACAGATGCAATTACTACATTCAGAAATATAGGAAGATATGCTAAAGAAAATGAAAGAACCGATGTCTTTATAAAGCATTCTGGCATTTGACTAATATAGAAATATGTGACCTCTGCTATTTAGAAAATTTTCTTTGTGAATTTAAAGATATCTATTATCAGTTAGATGAAATACATCAAAACTTAGCAGATGAATTATTTTATAAAAAATTGCCATTTCAAATTCACTTAGAATTAGAAGAAATTTATAAAAAAGGGATAGCAGAAAATGTTATAAAAAAATCTTTAGGAGGTAGAATCACAGTATTAAAAGCATGGTTACAAAAATCATGTAATACAAAAATAGCAAAAAGACAAGCAAAAATAAAGTTGTGTTGCGATAAAATCACAAATAGAATTGGAAAACATGGATGTAATGAAAAAATTAAAAAGAAAAAATGGAGAAAAATCTCATATAATAAATATCAAAAAGCAAAAAGAAAAAATCCTCGAAAATACTTTCGAAATAGACAATAATTTAGACAGAAGAAACGCACACAACCCGATAAATTTTGTCCCACTAAAAAGAAAACTTGTACATGTTGGCTATGTCATGAAGAAGGACATTATGCCAATAAATGCCAAAAAAGATTTCAAAATAACAAACAAACTCAAACCCTCAAACTAGCTTACGAAATTGGTTATGATCCTATTGAAGATTTTGACATTTGCTCTGACATTGATATTTATGCTTATGAATCAGACAACTCTTCGCAATCTACCACCAGTTTTACCCCTACTGAAGTAATCAAAAGTATAGGACACGAAGTATTAAATATAATCAATTTTTTATATACTACGCATCAAATCCTTGAACAACAATTATAAGAAGTTTGTAGTGACAATCCTCTAGATCACAATAAAAGTACTAATACTAAAGAAGTTGTTATTAAATTAAAGGATCCACTAGCTGAAATTAATGTTCCCAATTGAATTCTCTATAGTATTAGAGATGCAAAAGAATTCTAACAAGAATGTGAAACTTTACTAGAACTAGGAATTATTAGAGAAAGCTTGAGTCCTCATAGTGCTCCAGCATTCAATGTTGAAAATAAAAATGAAATTAAAAGAAGAAAACGACGAATGGTAATTAATTACAAAAAATTAAATGATGCTACCATAGGAGACAGTTATAAGCTACCCAGAAAAGATTATATATTAGAAAAACTTAAAGGGAATAATTTATTTAGCACATTAGATGCAAAATCAGGATATTGGCAACTTAGATTGAATGAAGACACTAAACCACTAACTGCTTTTATTTGTCCTTCACAGAAACAATACGAATGGAATGTATTACCTTTTGGTCTTAAACAAGTACCTTCCATCTATCAACGATTTATGGATCATAATTTAGAAGAATTAGAAGATATATGTCTAGCTTATATTGATGATATTATTATTTTTACATCAAGAAATGAACAAGATCATATTAATGCAGTATTAAAAGTATTACAAAGATGTAAAGAAAAATGACTGTTATATCACAAAAGAAATCTAAACTATTACAAAAAGAGGTCGAATATTTAGGTCTTAACATAAATTATAAAGGAGAAATTAAACTACCATCTAACATTCAAGAAAAATTATATCAATTTCCCGATAAATTACAAGATAGGAAACAAATACAAAGATTTTTAAGATGTTTAAATTATATTGCTGATCAAGGATTTCTAAAAGAATTAGCTAAAGAAAGAAAAGAGTTACAAAAGAAAATATCAAAAAAAGTACAATAGACTTGGTCAAATCAAGATACTAATACAGTAAAACATATTAAAATATAAGTGTCAAGTTTTGCCAACTTTATATAATCCTAATATAAATGATTTCCTTATTATAAAAACTGATGCATCTCAAGATACTTGGGCAGGATGTATGCTTACTGTAGTAGACGGAAAGAAAATTTTAAATCTCAACATATTAGGTAATTTAATTACACAATCTGACACTGAAACTTCTCTTAAAACAGAAAAATTAGAAGTAAAATTATGTAAATATCTATTAGGAACTTTTACTAAAACTGAGCAAAATTATTCAATACAAGAATTAAAGAATTATGCATGTCTTAAAATATTGAAAAAATGGAAAATTGATTTATTAGGAACAAAATTTGAATTAAGAATAGATTCAAAATATGTAACTGGATTTTGGAAATATAAATTACAAGAAGACTATCGGAAGGGCCGACTAATTCGATGGCAATTACAATTACATCAATATCAACCATATATTCAATATATAAAATCTGAAAAAAACTATTTTGCAGATACATTAACTAGAGAATGGAGTCAAGACAAAAGCAAACCAGGCGAATAAAAGATCATTATATCAAGAGTTTGTACTTACAAAATGAATTATTACTCTTATCAGAGCTTTTGCTCATTAAACTACGGTTCAAACCACATATCATTACTCTTATCAGAGTTTTTGCTCATAGAACGAATTATTACTCTTATCAGAGCTTTTGCTCAGCGAACTGCGGTTCAAACTACAGATTATTACATCTATTAGGTTAAATCATCATATCAGAAACATATCAGAGCTCTAGCTCAAAGATCGTATTAAAACCATGGACATAAGGATACCTATTATTCAGACAACATGGCAATATCATTATCTTAGCGATGAAGACATGTTACAATTACTCAACGATCCATCAGATTATGCAGAATATTCTCGAGCACCTAGCCGAGAACAAAAAAGATTATTCTGTGAATATTTATGGATTAAAAAGAAGTATGACGAAGCTTATCAAATAATCAGTCGAGGACATTACTATCTCAACACAAAATGTAACGACCCAGATTTCTTAAACCGTTTAAAAAGTCATTAACTTTTATTAAAATGTTTCAATTAAAACGAAGGGTTATCAGAGTGCATCAAATCCGAATCGTTAAAAAAATCTTTCATTTTCTTCTTCCTCAAATCTAATTTGAAAACAAATTTATTTATAAATTTAGCGAAAGCATAAATTAAACAAAAAAAAATCTAAGATATGTCTATATAAACGGAATAGCAAATTGATATTAGAAAAATGACTTAAGCAAATCCAAGGTTATAAATTTTACATAGTACCATTATTCAATAAAATACAACCCGAAATTAAACATTCATTTCTTCTCGCTATCATACCTCATCATACCATACATGCCATACTATTACTCCGCTGGTGTCTGTGTCGGATCAACCCCAGGCTCCACTGGAATGACCTCTTCCTTAATTGCTGGCATAAGTCCCTTGTTACCTACACCACAAGTAAGGACGTGAGCTTATGCTCAGTAAGGATAGGGGAAAAACAATTATGCATTCTCTCTTTAGTCCTTGTTGGATTGAGGGCCACTCAACCCAACTCTTTTCATATCATTACGTTCGTTTTCTACATTTGTTCGTTAAAACTCGTACATCGAGTTTGGATATTGGAGGTTTTCCTTTGAGATGGCATAGTTGTACGGAAACTAACCCCCTGTGGGCTACTAGTCCTTTTCCCGTCTTGGTAGGAGTGTATCCTAGTAGCTAGGCTAGATCCGGACTACCCATCTACCCCAACTCCCTAGTTCCGGCATATACCCGCCTTTAGGGTTCTTCTTATCCCGGCATATACCCGCCTTTAGGGTTCTTTCTTTTTCCGGCATATACTCGCCTTTAGGGTTCTTTCTTTTTCGTTTCATTCTTCCTCACTCATGGATGTGGGTACCGTTCTGATGGTTACCCTCCTACTTGGTTTCTATTAGCATGGACTTAACCTAACTTTTCCTAACCAAACGAAAAATGTATAATAAGCAATAGCAATATATTAGGCGATCCTATTAAACAACGAATGAAACGAAGGTCATTACATGCTTCTCATAACGAAAAGAATGACAGCGAATTAACGGACATGCTTTATAAACTCATGGCATTATAACAGTAAACTAACAGATATTAATAGTGAACTATAAGGAGAATAAATCCTACGAACAAGCTTTGGACTTGACGTCAAATAACAACGAAATGTTACTAACGAAACGTACCAACGAGTTAATAACAAGAGTAAAATTAAAAGTAATGCTTCATGACAATATGCTTAAAGAAGTCAACCAAAACAGGCTCAATAATTCGACTAAAACTAGAAGGTTTCTAAGCAGAACCATAAAATAATAGCATTATAAAGTAAATCAAGCATTTCAATGCTTTGAACAATTAAATTACATCATCTAATCTAGATACTCCACATGCTTTAAGCCAGCATAGATATTCCATATGTTACTGAATTAAATTTAGGGCAACAAAAATTACCATCAACCATAATCTACACATTTAAGAACAAATGACAAAAATTAAAGAAATTAAATCCATATGTCAATTTCTCATTATTCATGCTTTGATTCATCATAACTTTAACCTTCAGTTTCTAAAATCATGGTTAAGAGGAGAATTAGAAAATAAATTATAAGTTGTAAACTACACTCAAAGAAGTCAAACTCATATGTCAATTGCTCATTATTCATGCTTTTATTCATCATAGCTTCAATCTGCAGTTTACCATGCTTAAGAGGGGGTTTAGAAAATAAATCATAAGTTGTAAAGTACACTCACGCACACAGATCAACTTGTGGGCAGGGCTTTGACGGCCAAAACTTCCCAATTCCTTACCTAATATCTGTAGAAATTCAGAAATTCAGCATATGAGTTCTTCCACTCCAATACCTTCAGAGATAATTAAATAACCAATTAGTTAATAATCACAAACTCTAAAAAACTCGTTATTCTTAATGGCATCTAAACCAAAACTCCTTACCCATTACTTAACGACATATCATAATCCCAATACACTTAAATCTCTTTCTCCTTCACAACTCTATCACTCAATGAAATGCCCAAATGAAATCACCAAGCTAAGCTTAACCAACAGAGAACAATTCCTTAACAGAGCATAACTTTCCATCAATCAATTATTGATTCTAAACAAAATCTCATTCTATATGTAACATATACAACAACATTTCTTTTCCACATCTCCACGCTTGACTGAGTTCCAACAACACCACAACACAGAACTACAAAACATAAACCAAATGACTAACAAAGAGAAGGAAACCTCACCAAAATAACTCGAAGACCCGAGGAGCTCCAATCTTCAGCCTTCTCAACCCACCCGAGAGCTAAAAGCTCTCTGCCACTTTTATACATAGCCTCAGTCATTTCTCCCCCGACAGCCTACTTAATTCAGTCTACTGCACAATTACCCCATCGACATCTTCTTCAATTCATCCTACCTCCTCTTCAATTTTCACCCATTTGTTGTCTCCCTCTTAAATTTGCCAGCCACTCCACCAAGGTGGCTCCCCATCGTGTGTCGGCAGATTAGAGTGGTTCAACCACGTGGAAATCAAAGCTGAAGCATTGGACTGGGGCTTAACCGAGCCGTTTGCGAACCGCTAACCCTCATCTGAAGCTCCCTGCTGTCACACCCTGCCAACCGTCGCGAAACGCCGATTCCGATCACCCCAGCAATGTCTGACCATTAGAATGCAAAGAGGAAGAAAACCCGACCAACATACCTTCTATTCGTCGACGGAAAATGCCACGGCAGTCCCGATTCGCGCCCGAGCTCTTCGCCGTCCCGCGTGCTGACGAACCCAAACGTTGCCGGACGACGCGCACACCGCGAGGGAACCTCGGCCAAGGCCGAGCTCGCCGTCGCCGTCCGACTCCCGCTCGTCGTCCTCTTCTCCGATCGCACATCTCTCCCTTTCTCCCTGTCCTTGTTTCTCTACGAAGGAATGGCCTTCTGGCCATTCCTTTTTAATTTAATTTATTTTTTTAAATTTTTTTTATTATGTATATATATATATACCTATTATTATTATTATTATTATTATTTTAATCAAATCCTTCCCCTAATTTAATCATTTCCACCTTCAATTTAATTTAATTAAATTCTTAACTTATTTTCGACTCGTTTCAAATCTTTGGTTGTTCGATGATTATTATCGGTCCAATTCACTTTCGTCCATTTGATTTTTGTTTCCCAAAATAAATCTCAATAATCCAAATATATCCAAATTAATTTCCAATTATTTTTATTTAATCCTATTATGGGAATCAGGATATTACATTCATCCCTCCTTATATAAATTTCGTCCTCGAAATTTGCTCATCGTCACTACCTCGTCAATCTAACTACCAAAATAACTACGACCATACTATACTGTACTTCCATAATCCTTTCCATTCTTTTGAAAGATTATCTTAAATCTAACTTAGTACCATTCAATTAATAAAATACCAATTAATGTTCAAGTCCTTTGAACATACGCTATATACCACCCGAAGGGCAAACATGAACTTTTTATTTTTATTATTATTATTAATTAATTAATTAATTAATTTATATATAATAACAATTATTAAAACGTAAATGTCATATATAATTATCTCCAAAATCTAATATCGCGTACATGAGCAGAATAATATCGTTTTGGTCCCCAAAATTTAGCTACTAAAGAGATCGGGGTACATAGACCTCATATCATCTTCTTTCTCCCACGTGGCTTCCTCATGACTATGATTCTGCCATAGAACCTTGACCAACGGAATTTGTTTGCGTCACAATTCTTTCACTCTTGAATCAAGGATTCGAACTGGTCTTTCGTTGTAACTCAGATTGGGCTGAACAACGACATCATTATTTACATTATTATCATGAGGGGCTAACATTGCTGCATTACCAAGACACTTCTTGAGCATAGATACATGGAAGACGTTATGTACACCTGCCATTGAATCTGGTAATTGTAGTCTATACGCGACCGGTCCTATCCTTTCTGTGATCACATAAGGTCCCACATAACGAGGATTGAGCTTTCCCCTCTTGCCGAACCGAACGATACCTTTGAAAGGAGATACCTTAAGAAACATCTGGTCCCCTTCATTGAACTCCAAATCCCATCGTCGGTTATCGGCATAACTCTTCTGACGACTCTGGGCTGCTAACATCCTTTGCTTAATTATGGCCACCTTTCCAACCGTTTCTTGCACAACTTCAGGACCCAGAAGTTTGGCTTCACCAACCTCATCCCAATACAAAGGGGATCTACACTTCCTTCCGTATAGAGCTTCGTAAGGTGCCATACCAATGGTGGCTTGGAAGCTATTATTGTACGCAAACTCTATCAACGGTAAGAATTTCTTCCACTTGACATGAAATTCAAGAACGCAAGCACGTAACATATCTTCGAGCGTCTGAATAGTTCGTTCACTTTGACCATCGGTTTGAGGGTGAAAAGCTGTACTGAATTTGAATTCTGTGCCCATTGCTCTATTTAAACTCCTCCAAAAAGCCGAAGTAAAACGCGGGTCACAGTCCGATATAACAGAAACTGGAACACCGTGTAGCCGGATGATTTCCTTGATATACAATTCGGCCAATTGACTTAGCGTGTTAGTCATAGATATTGGCAGGAAATGCAAAACCTTTGTTAATCGATCAACAATTACCCAAATAGCATCGTACCCCTTACTTGTCCTAGGTAAACAGGTGACGAAGTCCATGGTGACATGTTCCCATTTTCACTGAGAAATTGGCAATGATTGAAGTTTTCCACCAGATTGTTGGTGCTCGGCTTTGACACTTTGACAAATGTGGCACTTTGACACAAATTCCGCAATTTCGTACTTCATATTTGGCCAATAGTAATGCATCTTCAAATCTCGATACATCTTACTACTTCCTGGATGTGCTGAGAAACTGGACGTGTGGGCTTCATTTAAGATCTTCATCCGAATTGTCGCGTCATCGGTAACATACCATCGATTCTTATACTTAACCATGTCATCCATAGATTTAGAGAAGAGCTGATACTTAGGAAGGGTCGGATTCAACTTAAAGTCTTTGCATACTTCATCTTCTTGCTGAGCTTCTTTAATTTGTTCAAGGATTGATGGTCTTAAGGTTAACTTAGCCAATACCACATCTAAAGGCGTTGGGACCATTTGTACATCAAACTCCTGAAGATCCCGTCAAAGCTTTGCGGACATTTGTCTAGATGACATACTCATTACAGAATTTTTGCGACTAAGAGCATCCGCGACCACATTTGCTTTTCCTGGATGATACTTAATGTCACAGTCGTAATCCTTGACGAATTCAAGCCACCATCTTTGATGCATATTCAATTCCTTCTGGGTAAAGATGTACTTAAAACTTTTGTGATCCGAATAAATTTCACAACGCTGCCCATAAAGATAATGTCTCCAAATCTTGAGAGCGAAGACCATAGCTGCGAGCTCCAGATCATGGGTGGGATAATTCTTCTCGTGTACCTTCAACTGTCGAGACGCATAGGCAACAACCTTTCCATGCTGCATAAGAACTCCACCTAATCCCATTTTCGATGCATCACAGTATATACAGAAGTCTCCATCCTCTGAGGGCAAGGTCAAAATTGGAGCTGTAGTCAATTTGCGCTTCAACTCTTGGAAACTATTCTCACATTCGCTAGACCACCAGAATCGGGTATTCTTCTTCATCAGACTAGTGAGTGGTAAAGCAATCTTTGAAAACCCTTCAATAAAACGCCTGTAATAATCGGCCAATCTGAGAAAACTTCTTATTTCACTCACATTTTTCGGCGGTGCCCACTCGGTTACTGCTTGTATCTTTGCTGGGTCAACAGATATGCCTTCTACAGTAATAACGTGGTCAAGAAAACCAACCTTGCTCAACCAAAATTCGCATTTAGAAAACTTTGCATATAATTGGTGTTAACTGAGAACAGTTAAGACTATTCGTAGATGTTCACAATGTTCCTCTTCCGACCGGGAATAGATTAGAATGTCGTCGATGAAGACGATTACAAATTTGTCTAGATAATCTCGGAAGACACGGTTCATTTAATCCATGAAGGCTGCCGGAGCGTTGGTAAGTCCAAATGACATCACCAAAAATTCATAGTCTCCATACCGTGTGCAGAATGCTGGTTTGGGTAAATCATCAGGCTTAACCTTCAACTGATAGTACCCTGATCGAAGATCAATCTTGGAAAATACTTTGGCGCCATTCAGCTCATCAAACAGATCATCGATCCTGGGTAGTGGATATTTATTCTTAATGGTCACTTTATTTAACTCCCGATAATCGATACACATCCTTAGGGTTCCGTCTTTCTTCTTAACAAACAGCACAGGAGCATCCCAAGGGGAAAAACAGGGACGAATAAACCCCTTAGCAATTAATTCTTCTAGTTGCTCCTTTAATTCATGCAGCTCCACAGGTGCCATGCGATACGGGTGTTTGGAAATAGGATCCATACAAGGCTGCACATTGATTTCGAACTCGATTTCACGATCTGGAGGTAGACCGGGAAGATCGTCGAGGAAGACACTCGGAAACTCCCGTACCACGGCCACGTCCTCAACTTTAACATCTGTGATAGCGATAGTATCAACTATGTTGAGTAGGAACCCTTCACATCCCTTCTTGAGTAACTTATCTGCCTTCAATGCCGAGATAATTGCGAACTTTCCCTTCTCTTTAATTCCCCAAAAAATGTGTCGTTCGCCAATCGAAGGATAAAAACAGACTTCTCTCTTCTTGCAATCAATGATTGCATGATGGGCAGATAGCCAATCAATTCCCATAATAACATCGTAGGCTTCCAGAGTCATAATAATTAGATCGGCCTGAACTAAACAACCATTGATATCTACTGTGAAATTCTTGAGTACTCCGTTCGTAATCAACCGATCACTAGAAGGTAACAATACCCGGTGCGTGAAATTTGTGCTTTCGGAGAAACAATTCACCTTCTCGCAAAACTTGGTGGAAATGAATGAGTGCGTAGCACCGAAATCGAATAAGACATAGGCTTTACAACCCTTTATGTATATCATTCCTGTGAAAAATTTATAAGTTATTTGTTCTAAGGTAAATGCCTACGTTAATGTCTATGTTATTGAAGGAAACATTTTAAACACAATGACATAGATAATCATTGACAATTAAATAAGGTGTACCTGCTACACCTGCAGGTTGGTCCTCATCATCAGTCTCGTAAAGGGCAAAAACTCGAGGTGTGACGAGTCGAGTCGGGCACTGTATAGCTCTGTGCCCAGGCTGTCCACAAGAGTAACATTTCTCCGTGCCTGCAAAGCATTCGCCCTTATGAATCCTCTGATATTTAGGACAGGCTGCTTGTTGAGGAACATTGGTCGCAGGTACCATCATAGGCCTCTTATCCAGCCTCTGCTGTGGTTCGGCCCCAGCTGGGCGCTTAACTCCCTGAGTCATGGGAGGACCACTCCAAGATTGCGGGCCTGAACTAGACTGGCCTGCACTGGGCTTCCACATTCTCTGATTTTGATTCACCTCTCGGGGTTTGGTCATAGGAAACTTCACCCCTTCAACAGCAAGAGCCCTGGATACCATCTTCGGGTAAGTAACACCCTCGGTGCCAGGCCCGATCACTGATTCTTGGATCTCTTTTCTCAAGCCACGCACAAAGTGTCTAACTTTGTGTTCTTCAACTGACACCGAATGGGGGGCATAGTGTGACAAGGCCTCGAACTGTTGTGCGTACTCAGATACAGTTCCTGTCTGCGTATATGTAAGAACTCGGTCTCCTTATGTGTTCGGATGGTATGGTTGAAATATTTGTCGTTGAACAATTCTTTAAATGTATTCCACGTCAGAACCGCCACGTCTCGAGAAGCCTTAATCGTATCCCACCAAAATCTCGCTCCATGACTCAAATAATATGCAGTGCATCTAACTTTGTCGGTAGCATCAACCTTTGCATAGGAAAATTTATCTTCCATGGAGCGAACCATTCTTCAGCTCCAGTAATATCTGATACATCGCTATTAAAGTACGGAGGTCTAAGCTTCTGAAATCGATCCCATCCGGATCCTCTCTGGACTGACTGTATCTGCAGGTCCCGATGGTCTCCATTACCATTCCTCTGAGACATAACTGTCTCCATATATCGAGCCTGTTGTTCCATAAATTGATTCTGTAGCTCGATCTGTTGTGCTTGTTGTTCTATAAATTCTACCATATGCTCGAAAGTCTCATCCTGTCCTTGGTTTGCGTAAGGATTTGGTGCCCTGGGTGCACCTCTCAATCCCGGTAGTCGTCCTCGGCCTCTTCTTGCCATTTCTGATTGTTAAGTCCTATGTATCCATGTTACATTACAAACAAGTGAGTCTTTACTCTATATATATATCTAAGGAATTACAATTCTATTTTCATCGAGCGGTTGTCATTATTACTTACGTTAAACATCTTCATTATTTACTTACGTTACAAATCTTAGAATCCTTTCAACAAATAGTTCTTAGGGACTTTATTTCTTTACTTTGTCCTTTGGGTAGTCTTTACATGAAAATTTGCTATAACCTTACATTACTTCCTTTATTAATTCTTTTCATCTCATTCTTTAATTCTTTCATTTTTGTTAGGGAATTCGTAAACATACGTACATACAAGGAAAACAAATTCAACTCTACATTTTTGCCATACTTTTCATTTCTATATCATTAATAATCTTATCATTGAAAATTTTTGCATATAAGAATTTAGAAAATTACAGAGACATTACCCGTCGAGTCTGAGGTTGTCCACAACGAGACGCTTGAGTAGTAGTATCGCTTTAACTTCACTTACATTACATTTTTTTTTAAAATCCTTTGCTCTGATACCAATTGTAACGACCCAGATTTCTTAAACTGTTTAAAAACTCATTAACTTTTATTAAAACGTTTCAATTAAAACGAAGGTTATCAGAGTGCATCAAATCCGAATCGTTAGAAAAATCTTCCATTTTCTTCTTCCTCAAATCTATTTTGAAAACAAATTTATTTGTAAATTTAGCGAAAGCATAAATTAAACAAAAAAAATCTAAGATATGTCTATATAAACGGAATAGAAAATTGATATTAGAAAAACGACTTAAGCAAATCCAAGGTTATAAATTTTACATAGTACCATTATTCAATAAAATACAACCCGAAATTAAACATTCATTTCTTCTTGCTATCATACCACATCATACCATACATGCCATACTACTACTCCGCTGGTGTCTGTATCGGATCAACCCCAGGCTCCACTGGAATGGACTCTTCCTAAATTGTTGACATAAGTCCCTTGTTACCTACACCACAAGTAAGGACGTGAGCTTATGCTCAGTAAGGATAGGGGAAAAAAAATTATGCATTCTCTCTTTAGTCCTTGTTGGATTGAGGGCCACTCAACCCAACTCTTTTCATATCATTACGTTCGTTTTCTACATTCATTCGTTAAAACTTGTACATCGAGTTTGGATATTGGAGGTTTTCTTTGAGATGGCATAGCTGTACGAAAACTAACCCCCTGTGGGCTACTAGTCCCTTTCCCGTCTTGGTAGGGGTGTATCCTAGTAGCTAGGCTAGATCTGGACTACCCATCTACTCCAACTCCCTAGTTCCGGCATATACCCGCCTTTAGGGTTCTTCTTATCCCGGCATATACCCACCTTTAGGGTTCTTTCTTTTTTCGGCATATACCCGCCTTTAGGGTTCTTTCTTTTTTGTTTCATTCTTCCTCACTCATGCATGTGGGTACCGTTCCGATGGTTACCCTCCTACTTGGTTTCTATTAGCATGGACTTAACCTAACTTTTCCAAACCAAACGAAACATGTATAATAAGCAATAGCAATATATTAGGCGATTTTATTAAACAATGAATGAAACGAAGGTCATTACATGCTTCTCTTAACGAAAAGAATGACAGCGAATTAACGGACATGCTTTATAAACTCATGGCATTATAACAGTAAACTAATAGATATTAATAGTGAACTATAGGGAGAATAAATCTTGCGAACAAGCTTTGGACTTGACGACAAATAACAACGAAATGTTACTAACGAAACGTACCAACGAGTTAATAACAAGAGTAAAATTAAAAGTAATGCTTCATGACAATATGCTTAACGAAGTCAACCAAAACAGGCTCAATAATTCGACTAAAACTAGAAGGTTTCTAAGCAGAACCATAAAATAACCGCATTATAAAGTAAATCAAGCATTTCAATGCTTTGAACAATTAAATTACATCATGCAATCTAGATACTCCACATGCTTTAAGCCAGCATAGATATTCCATATGTTACTGAATTAAATTTAGGGCAACAAAAATTACCATCAACCATTATCTACACATTTAAGAACAAATGACAAAAATTAAAGAAATTAAATCCATATGTCAATTTCTCATTATTCATGCTTTGATCATCATAACTTTAACCTTCAGTTTCTAAAATCATGGTTAAGAAGAGAATTAGAAAATAAATTATAAGTTGTAAACTACACTTAAAGAAGTCAAACTCATATGTAAATTGCTCATTATTCATGCTTTTATTCATCATAGCTTCAATCTGGAGTTTACCATGCTTAAGAGGGGAATTAGAAAATAAATCATAAGTTGTAAACTACACTCACGCACACAGATCAACTTGTGGGTAGGGCTTTGACGGCCAAAACTTCCCAATTCCTTACCTAACGTCTGTAGAAATTCAGAAATTCAGCATATGAGTTCTTCCACTCCAATACCTTCAGAGATAATTAAATAACCAATTAGTTAATAATCACAAACTCTAAACAACTCGTTACTCTTAACGGCATCTAAACCAAAACTTCTTACCCATTACTTAACGACATATCATAATCCTAATACACTTAAATCTCTTTCTCCTTCACAACTCTATCACTCAATGAAATGCCCAAATGAAATCACCAAGCTAAGCTTAACCAATAGAGAACAATTCCTTAACAGAGCATAACTTTCCATCAATCAATTATTGATTCTAAACAAAATCTCATTCTATATATAACATACAGAACAACATTTCTTTTCCACAACTCCACGCTCGACTGAGTTCCAACAACACTACAACACCGAACTACAAAACATAAACCAAATGACTAACAAAGAGAAGGAAACCTCACCAAAATAACTCGAAGACCCGAGGAGCTCCAATTTTTAGCCTTCTCAACTCACCCTAGAGCTAAAAGCTCTCTGCCACTTTTATACATAGCCTCAATCATTTATCCCCCGACAGCCTACTTAATTCAGTCTACTACATAATTACCCCATCGACATCTTCTTCAATTCATCCTGCCTCCTCTTCAATTTTCACCCATTTGTTGTCTCCCTCTTAAATCTGCCAGCCACTCCACCAAGGTGGCTCCCCATCGTGTGTCGGCAGATTAGAGTGGTTCAACCATGTGGAAATCACTGAAGCATTGGACTGGTGCTGAACGGAGCCGTTCGGGAACCGCCAGCCCTCAGCCGAAGCTCCTTGCTGTCACACCCTGCCAACCATCGTAAAACGCTGATTTCGATCACCCCAGCAATGTCCAACCATTAGAATGCAAAGAGGAAGAAAACCCGACCAACATACCTTCTATTCGTCGATGGAAAACACCATGGCAGTCCCGATTCGCGGCCGAGCTCTTCGCCGTCCCGCGTGCTGACGAACCCAAATGTCGCCGGACGACGCGCACGCCGCGAGCTAGCCTCGGCCAAGGCCGAGCTCGCCGTCGCCGTCCGACTCCCGCTCGTCGTCCTCTTCTCCGATCTCACATCTCTCCCTTTCTCCCTGTCCTCGTTTCTCTGCGAAGGAATGGCCTTCTGGCCATTCCTTTTTAATTTATTTTATTTATTTTTATTTTTTTTATTATGTATATATATATACCTATTATTATTATTATTATTATTATTATTTTAATCAAATCCTTCCCCTAATTTAATCATTTCCACCTTCAATTTAATTTAATTAAATTCTTAACTTATTTTCGACTCGTTTCAAATCTTTGGTTGTTCGATGATTATTATCGGTCCAATTCACTTTCGTCCATTCGGTTTTTGTTTGCCAAAATAATTCTCAAGAATCTAAATATATCCAAATTAATTTCTAATTATCTTTATTTAATCATATTATGGGAATTAGGATATTACACAAAAGCTCAGGCATATCAAGAAAATCAGAATATCAGCCTTCGATTATCTGGATATTATACATCTCATACACATCAGTCATATCACATACATGGACAACATTATTTCCTTGGCTAAATGAAGTAATCCATGGGTGAGCCATGGAATGATTATCAATGCAATACGTTTATTCATCAGTTCACAATCATCTGCTGAAGCTGGGAAAAAAGACAAAGAATATCAAGCATCATGCAAGCAATATTTTCTTGTCCAAAAACGTATGATTATCAAAAGAAAAAAAGAAGCTACAGTCTTATGTGATTATAGTCATCCAGAAAGCTATAATCTTTTTGCCGAAAGAAAATCAAGATTCTCTTAAAGACTAGCACATGGCTACAGTATTACACGGACTATCATTAAAGCATCTTGAAGACTAGTAATAGTATAAAGTTTGCAATAATATGTAAATTATTGTACTATTTGCTTTTTCTTTTCTATTCTACTCTTATGATGTAAAATAAAGTGTGAGCCATGGAATATATTCCCTGCAACTTTTCCTTTCTTTATGTCAATGTAAATAGGAAGTGTGTCGAGGAATATATTCCTCTTAGGGTTTGTGGGTTTGTAAGGAGGCTGACCCTCTCCTATAAATAAGAGTGTTCTTTTTCAAGAATACTCAGAGTGATTGTAGAGTAGTTGGTGTAAGTCTCTTGTGCAATACTCTCACGACCCTTGAGTTCATACTCTGGAGGGATCATTCTCATCATATTATCATTCAACTATCAGATTATCAATTCACAAAACATATCAACTATATTTTTACTTTTAAATGTCAGCTTCTTCATCTTCTAGTTATCATCTTAATATAAATAATAAGAATAATATGATTGAATCCTATGAAGAAGAAGAAAATTTAGGATATATATGTCATGGAATTATAGATCTAAATAAAATATGACAAAGTCAATTATCATTAACTGAAAGACATAATGTTAACACATCTATATTGCAAATTATAAGACAAAATTCTCACGAAAAAACATTATTAAATATGGAATAATGATGGGAGAAGAAGTAATTCCTATTGAACAAACAACAAGCGATATAATAATTCCCGTCATTAATAAGCAACAAATTTATGAAAAAATAAATAAAATGAAACAATCAGAATGAATGAAGATTTCATATATTCATTGTAGCACCATTCAAATATTATTCAAAAGTACTTTTATGGAAGAAATTAATACCCCAATAGAACTAGAAATTAGAGATGATAGAATAATAGATAATAATGAATGCATCATAGCTAAAGGAATGTGTAATTTATCTCAAGAAAAAATTAAATTTAATATCAATATTCAATTAGGACTTAGTTTGAAAGATAAAGACTTAAGTAGATACATATCATTACGTTATGAATTAAAAAGGAAAAATTTTATGAAGACAAAAAATCATCATTTTACTATTACATATAACATTAATTATGCCTTAACAAATAGTCATCATAGTTTAATATTTAGACAAGATGAAAAAATATCTATCGACAAATTATTCGAACCTGTATTAAAACTAGAAACTCTTTCAAAATTATTCCTACGAAATACTGAACAAAAATTTATAACAGAAGACAGACATCCATTAACAAGTAAGTCCTTTTCAGAAAGTAGTAATTTTATACCATATGAATTTTCTAGATACTCTCTGGTAACACCACCACTACGCATTAAAGAATCATTTCCTTTAATCACACGATCACCAGAAAAGAATCCAGAAGAACCACTATTACAATCATAAAAAACAACCATTAGATCACTAAGTACTAAAATTAATTAAAAAAAATGTCATTATACGGGGTTAAACTAGACTACAAAAATATACAACTCATGGAAAACAATATTTATCTTGAACATCTTTTAGATTACCTTATAAATTACTTTAATGAATATTTACTAAATAATGATTATTTGGACCTATATCCCGACAATTAAAATGAAACATTGGTATATTTATATATACAGACTACAATATGTTAGAGATATGAGAATAGGAAAAGTTAAATACTATGACGACAAATATTTAATGCCATAAAAAAGTCGTTAGAAATATGCGTTAGTATTATGGAAAAATTAGAATTTATCAATTTTCTTGATAAATAAGAAGTAAAATATTTTATTAATTATTTCAAGAAGTATCTAAAAGACTTTCCACAAGAACTTAATAATAGGTTATTAGAAAATATTGATTCAACACCAGAATCTCAAGAATACATAAGGCAAGAATATTTAGCATTTGAATGATTTTTATATAGATTCAAACAAATATTACAAGAACAGCTAAAAGATTGTCCCAACTCAATCAGAACAACACAATTTAATCATTTAATCCCATTAGATGATCCACGAAATAACCGGCCAAATAACTCAAATAACTCAGAAGACATCCCATAGAACCACTAGTGGTATCAGAGCTATAAGCTATAAGCAAAGAGCCCCGAGCATCTACCACGTGACCTAGCACGAAGCGTGGCTCTCCGTAGGAGACGCCATCTGTATGGGCAGATGGTAGCAAACTGATAGGTGCCCAATGTCATGCTACCTGCTTCGAGTCTCAGGAGAACTCCCTGATTCCGACACGCTACGTCATGAGGGCACTGGAATATTTGGTATCAACCGGATCTGGCTAGGAACTTTCTCCACCCAGAAATGGCTGCTCGAGCTCACGACGGCGCCGCTTTAAGTATAAAAGGAAACTCTGCCATTCTCAACTTCCCAGAACTCGCCGAAGCTCTTCTCCGACCTGCTTCCAACTCTCCTCGAGATGTGAAAGTCGCTGCTGCTAAAGCCGCTTCAATGGAGTTTCCTTTTCCTTCACCAACGTCGCCATCTAAGAGGCTTTTCGAGCGGCAACCGAGAGTACCACAGGTGAAGGTTGGTCGAGGCAGAGATGGAAGACATGGCGAGTTCCGTTTGGAAGAGGAGGAGCAGAAGCTTGAGCATTCTGGTCAGGTGATTGGCAGGCAGGCTCGCTGGGCCAGCCAACCGGGCCAGCCCGCCAGGCTCGCAAACCAGAGCTCGGCGGGCTCGCAAGCCACTATTTTCGAGCTCAGCTCGGCTCGCCTACCAGGCCCGGGTCGAGCCCGCTCAGTTACTGTAGTGAGCCGAGCTCGGTTCGGACCGCTACAGTAACGGGCCAGCCCACCCGTTCGCCACCTTTACGTGCTAGTTGGATTTTTTTTTTCAATTCATAAAAGTTAATATGAATACTTGAAATTTTTTTTTATCTTTTTTTACCATTAGCTAAGTTTTTTATAAAATTTTTTTTAATATAATTTGAATTTTTAGTTATCATATACGAAATATAAAGGTTAAAAGTAAAAAAATTATTTAAATTTGTTATGCGTTAAATTCTTAATGATAGCACTTTCAATGATTCTTGGAAAAAAAAATGTGATATTTAAATTTTTTAAAAATAAAATTAGGTAAAAAAAATTAGAAATTTAATTAGGTATAGATTTGGACATGAGATTATTTGGATATTATTATAAATTTATTGAGTACAAGTTATTATAATTAGAATTAATTAATTAGAGATAGATTGAATCGATTAAAAGAAGAACAGTCATAGAGGAAAATTAATTAGAAACAGAAACGGACGAAAGGAAAGCGAACCATGAAGCATGGCTCGGTGGTGGGTGACAGGGTGGCCGGATTGTTCCTTTGTGTCAGACAGCCTATGTCAACCGGTCCTTCTTGTTCCGATTCGTGGCGACAGGGGGGGGGGGATTGTTCCTTGCTGTCGGTCCGCGCATGTCAACCGGTCCTGGTTCTGAAGCAGATGGAAAACCCGTAGCGGTGGTCTTATCGGCCATTTGACGAGATTGATAGGGTTGTGATTTTTGGGCAATATTTAGGTGATTTCCAGGCGATGGCTCCGTCTTGGAACTCGATTCGGCAAGAGTGGTTTTGTAAGCGTCAGAGAGAAACGATTAAGGCTGTGGGTGTTAGGGTCGGTTATTTGGTGAACGACAGGGGCGATTTGCGAGAAAATTTTAGTTCTCTCAAACGAAGGTAAGGTTGGCTTGCATAATTGAGTATGGATTTTGGTTTTGTTATTTGGCCGATATTGAAGAATTGAGAGTACATAATTGAGTTTGGATTTTGGTTTTATTATTTGGCTGATACTGAAGAATTGAGAGAGTTACAGTAATTTTGAAAATTTTCACTGTCAATTTAGTCATAATTCATAAAAATTGGAAATAGATTTTTCGTTGTTCTATTTTCTGCGATTGAGTTTTTATTGCAGTTGGCATTTTCGCAGTTTTGTAATTTAGAAGCTTGAGTTTGGTAATTTTGAAGAATTGTATTGAAAAAGAAAAATTTAATGGCATCAGTATCTGGTGGAAAAAGAAAAGGAAAGGGGGTTTGTACCCTTGATGGTCACTCACAGTCAGACACTACATACTTCTCAGACGAATTTCTAAAGAGAAAAGAAGAGGAAGTTTTTGAAAGTGATATTAAGAATAGATCACTTGTGTATTCTAGGAGAGTCGACTTTCGAAGTTTTCAATCATTGGGATTGGAAGAATATTTCGGGCATCCTGGGCTTATGGGACTGTGCTCTTTGCCTGGTACTTTGTATAAGCGGTTGGTCCAATTATTTTATGCTAATATGACATTCCAATCTCAACAGCTTGTTGGAAGAACCTATGTTTTGGGGACTAAAATTGTACTAACTCCAGAAATCATTAATGAGATAATTGGTTTTGATGTTTCGGGAAATGTGGAGAAATATTACTGCATCTCTTCTAATCTAGGGTTTGTTCGAATCAAGCGAGCAACCCAATTCTTAAGACAAGTTCATAAGGATCCTCAAATTTCTGGATATTATAAATCGTGCGCGAAAGACTTTGGGGTAGTGGGTCGTGTTCTGCATCATATTTTGACATACACGTTATTGTTCCTGTTGGACATATGGATCTTGTGAGTTGTATGGATCTATATGTGATGAAAAAGCTATTGGAGCATGAATATTTCAATCCTGTTTTTATTATCTTAAATTTGAAGATGGAAATGTATTTAATAACAAGAAAAAGTCTTTCATACAAAACCTTGATAACAGCTATTATTAAAAATTTTAAAGTTTGGATCCTTGAGGATGAAGTGAAACGGGAAGAAAAGCGTATGAATGTATATAATCGGGGTACTCTTACGAGAATGAGAATTAAAAGGTTTGGTGGATCGTGGCGGTTCAGTCGTTAGAGGCATCCTATTGAGGTTGTTGCTGATGTTGAGGATATTGATATTACTGTATCTGGTAATGTACCTCCAATTTTAAGAATCTGAGAACCTATGTGTGCTAAATAGGGTTGCTTTATCTCAATCTCCTACGGAAAGAGTCTTAGAGCATATGAATGTGAACAGGGATGCTTCATCTCAACTTGCTACGGCCGGGAGAAATTTTCCGTTCTTTGATGGTAGGAATAATAAATATAGGTTTGGAGATGTGTGAAATGAGGGAGGAAATGAGAAAAACAAATGAGGGGCAATAGAAGATCATGGAATATATCAATAGGTCTAATGCATCTCGTGGTTTTTCGCAAGATGAGGATCACAATAATGATGCTGCACCTCCTTTTGATATGCCTCCTCCACTGTTCGGATGACTTGTTCGCCGATTTTTAAATTTTATGTAATTTAATTTTGAATAGTTTATAGTTTTTGCAAAAACAAGTCAAATTAGTGTTGTTTTGGTAGAATGGATGGATGTAATTATGTTATCGTTGTTATATTTGGTTGTATAATATATATATATATATATATATATATATATATATATGATAGTGGGTAGAAGATACTAGAATTGTTTGGGTTTTGTTTGAAGGATGTATGAATGCGCTTTGTAGGAGTAAAGAAACAATGGAAACTCTATCAAAATTTTTGGTAAATTAGAAAAAGCATTAAATAAAAGCACTTTGCAAAATGAGTTATTGAATTTGTCGTGAATGATTTGATGAATTAATCAAAAGACTGATAAAAGTGGTAAAACATAAAGTTTGGATGAACGATGGTCTTTATGTTGTAAGAACGTTGGGTATTTAATTTATAAATGAATGTTTGATTAAAATTAAGATTTTGCTATAAGAATATACCATTGAGATAAATATGATTAAACTGAAAGATCTATTTTCTATGAAATTAAGTGGATTTAAAAAACAAAAGAGTTATGTAAGTTTGATCTTAAACTTTGGTTTTTTCATTGGATACAATGATATAGACAAGGAAGATATATGGATGCAATAAAGTTGATTTTATTGAAAAAAGATAGTACAAACTATTGGATAAGAAAGAAGAAAATGTGCATGAAGGTTTTTATTTTGTAGTAAACGTAATAGGAAAAAAAAAAGAGAAAGATAATGAAGCAAAATATGTTTATATATCAATTAGATAAAATTTATTGTAAAAACGATAATTACATAATAAAGTTTTTTTCTTTGATAGGGTAATGTATGGGGTAAATCTAAAGGGAAAGCATTAAAAGCAGTTTATGGATATACGAAGTTGGTTTTATTTTACAATCTGAACAAATTAAAATAAAATAAATTATTTTTTTAAAAAAAATCTTTTTACAAAAAAGAAACAATAGGCATATATGAAAGGAGAGATATATACGTTGTCATTACATACATTAGCGACTTGAGAAAAACGAGAAATGTGTAGATTTCTTCTTGTTAATTACCTTGTAGATACCGTATACCATCATTAGCTGTAAACAAAATGAGACAACCTGCAATAAAACAAAGAAATGGAAAATTTGAAAAGAAAGTTAAAGATAAAGAAAGTAAAAAAAGCAAGAAAAGAACGATAAATGTTAATAATTACCTATAAAATTGTAGATATGCGAATCAAATGAGAAAGTCGATTTTTCATACAATAAATCGAGATTTGTCATTGATCTCATCTAAGACTTCTCTATAGACGACATTTTTAGTTAAATTTGATAAGTTTGTTTGTATGTTTGGAGGCCTAATAAGTACTAGAAAAGAAGACAAATTCTTTGCCCGCGATAAAGCAACATATAGTTGTCCATCAGTGAAAACAGGTTCTAGAAGATACAAGCCAACGAAATTCATTGTTTGACCTTGTGCTTTATTTATTGTCATAGAAAACCAAAGGTGTACAGGGAATTGCGTGTGCTTGAAAGGGTAAATAGTTCTTTCATTTTCAAGCGGAAGAAATGGAATACGAGGCAAAAAAACACATTTGCCACTATAATTGCCTGTACATATTTTTGCGTCTATAACATTTTTCTGGAAATGTCGACATATGAGTTGTGTGCCATTACAAAGTCCTTATCATGGATTGATATTATGAAGCAAAATAAATGGACAGTTTTGCTTTAAAAGCAATTCATGAGGAGGAAATCCAGAAGGTATTAAAGTATTGATAAAATCTTGATTATCATTTCCATTTGTGCTATAATATTGAATAAGTTTCCGGGAAAACGCTCAATCAAGATGTTGTTTAACATGTCCACATATTCATTTTTGGTTGTTAATATACCTCTATGAATGATTTCATCGAAGTTTCCTACAAAAGCGTTGAATGAGGAAAGACAATATCTAAAAACGTTGATATTGAGGTGAAATCATCAACATAAGGAACGATAATGTCATGAGGTAGGAGGATATAGTTATTATGATCAGAGGGTTCTGTTCTATCACCAATGCAAAGCAACAATTTTGCAAATCTGGGATTTCTGGAGGTGCGCATATTTGATGTCAAGAAGAACTTTGTAAACTTGTCCCCTAGAAATGACTTCGTTAAACAAGCATCAATAACTGTATTTCTTATACTTTTTGGAATAACGTGTAAAATTTATTAATAATCTCCTCCCAATACCATTACTGTTCCCCCAAATAAATGATTATTTCCTTTGATATCTTGAAGGAAGGCATTAACAAGCTCAAACGTTTCTTTTCGACACATCGAAGTTTCATCCCAGATGATAAGTCTAGCCAATCATAATAATTGACCAATTTTAACAGAGCATGTTGTCGAGCCATCAATTTCAAAAGGTATTTTGAAGCGAGAATGTGCTGTTTGACCCCCAGGAAAAATTGATGCAGCTACTCTGAACAAACCAGTTGCTAATGCTATAAGGTTCTTAGATCGAGTCATTGCAAGCAGCGTTCTATATAAAAACGTCTTTCCACAATCTCCAGAATGCACCAAATTCATTAGATAATATTTTTTGAAGAATCGAGTCATATGCATTTATTTGAGCATCATTTAGTAACAATATTCAAGTAATATGAGACAATACTTTTGATGTCAACACATTTGAAGTGAGATTAGAAAATTTGCAATCTTCTGATAACTATTCTTTGTAAGTATTGAAAAGATTGCTTGGATTTTGTTAGGTTGGTAATAAACAAGAAGCATAGCAAATAATCTTCGTAAAATGGACGACATTTGAAATGTTATTGCCTCTTCTAGAGAACAAGTTATGTAATTATCATCTTGCGATAAACCATCCAAGAGAGTTGATTCACGGAAGGTACTGACAAAGTGTAATGACCCTATTTTTTTGTTACCTTTTAAAAATGCGTGAAATTTAAAATTTTGTAAGGTGATTGTGAATCATTATTAAAACCTTTTCAATATAAAATCATAGTACGCTTCTTATAACTAGACCGTTAACTAAACCCTTTTTACTTTGACTCGTTATTAAAATCGTGATGATTTTATAGAAAACTGTAGTTATAAAATCTTTTATCAAAACATAGCGAAAGCGTAAATTAATTTTTATTTGAAAACGTAGTGGAAGAGTAAAATAATTCATTTACAGACAGTTAATTAAATCGTCACTTTATATTTTACAATTGCTCTTCTTAGTTACTCTTTACATTAATTAATCTAACCAGCCGCAAATCTCGCTCGTGCAAATCCTTCATCAACTGCTCTCTAACCTGTTCATCATTTTCTCTTGTACTTGTACCTACATTGCAAGTAGTCACCTATCAGTCTAAGGCTCAGTAAGTGATAATACCTATCATAATACTACATGCAGTTTCAGTTTTCGTCTTTTTCATTATCTTCTTATCTTTTACCTTTTAATCGTCGTTTTCGTCGTTTTCTTCTTATCTTTTAATCCTTTGTGTTTTAAATCATCGTTTTTGTCTTTTTCGCCTTATCTTTTGACTATTGCATCTTAATTATTATCTTTCATTTGTCACTCTTTTCATCGTTGACCTCTGATATAGCAGCGATGACATAATCCAAAAGACTACTAATCATTGGCCATTAGGTCACGACATAATCCATGGACTATTCCAGGATAATCCAGGGACATTAAAATAGATATAAGTAGCAATGACATAATCCAAAGGCTTGCTAGCGACAATGGCATAAATCAAAAGCCGCTAGCGACTGTGCCATAAAGGCTTAAACAGCCTCACGTCATATCGTTGCCTTTTTCTCTTCTTTATTTTACTTTTTATAGCTTATTATTCGTTTGTTATCAATTTCTTCGTTTGTGATTTGTTTCTTTGTTTGCTATTTGTTTATTCGTTCGCTTGTTACGTTTTATGGCTTATGATTCATCCATTATTTGTATCTGTTTCGTATGATGCTCGTGAATGTATACAATTTCTGAAAGCATAAATAAACATCGAAACGTCGTAAAAGCAGTAAACAATGAAACGTGCAAATAATAACTATAAGCATGCTTTTAAAAACAGTAACAATGAAACATACTAGTAAAGCGGTAAACAACGAAACGTGCTTTTAATAACTATAGGCATGCTTTAAAATGTTAAACAATAAAACATACTAGTAAAGCAGTAAACAATGAAACATGCATTTAAAGCTGTAGACATGCTTGGAAAACGGTAAGCAACGAAACATGCATATCCTATTCTTGCTATGTAGGGTTTGAGAACCAAAACACACACGTATCACTTACCTCGATTCTTCTTTCAACGCTTAATACTAATGTCTCTTCTTCTTAGTACCTTCACATTTAGAAACATCTAATCATTAATACTATCATTTAATCTACTCGTTAACTTACTAAATCTCCCAAACTTAGCTTAATAATTAATATCCACATCCATTTCCAATTATGTCTTCATCCAACTAATGATTAAATTCTAATCATATAACCAAGGTTGTAACTTTAACAGGTTTATTTCCAATTATCACACTTCTACATTTATCAACATCCACTATATTCATGCTTCATAAAAGAATAAAAGCAGTAGCTAAACAATTTATCACTGGCATTCCAACACTGAGATTCCATGTAACAGGTTATATATCCAATACTTATCACCGTCCATTGACATCTTAACTCTTCCAATCATAGAATCAATAATAGAAATCCAACAGAGGCAGCTATGTTCATGCTTCATAAATGCAGTAACTAAACAGATTACCCAAACAAATTACCAACTTAACAACTCATTCCAACTTCAATCATCGTAACAACTTATTCCACTTCAAAATAACCTAATAGAACCTAACAGTGGCAACAAAAATCCATTCGCACAACCAATAACAACAACAGACAAATAACCCAATGTCAGAGCAGCTCATACGTATAATTAGTCATCCAACAGATTGACTCTCATTCACTAAATCCAGAAACTAAATCCAATAGAAACAGTAGCTAAACTAACATTAACAAAGCAGTGACTTCCCTGAAAATACATCCAATGTATTAAAGAATAATCATCCATCGTGTTTATCCAAAACAACAGATTAACCAATTCCCTTTACATCAAATCTTCCTCTAACTAGTTGATTTTTATAGACAAAACACAAACATCCAATTAAACTCACGACTCAGCAGCTCACAAAATCAACAGAGTATTAACCCAATAATAAAGGAAGGAATCGTTACTAGTAGCATAGCGGCCAGGAATCCCAGCAAGGAACTAGTGTCTTTCGTCCTTCTTCGCCCACAATCCATTTAATGATTCCTAAGTCCATCAATACATCCAGTAATAACTATTCTTAACATGTTTTCAACTAATTTACAAAGAAGAGGATGGATTACCTAAGGAGCTAGGAAGCTCAAGCTGGACGGAGAGGAATCGAAGGCAGGGAGAGGGCCTCACGCAGAGCTCCTTCACGAGCTCAACACCCGTTCACACGGTTCACACATGGAACTCTCACAAACTTACCATTTCTCATGCACAGGACTCACTCACCATTCCTCTAGAGAACAGCTTCTCTCTTGCAAGAACGGGGAAGGAAATGGAATGCAGAATGGCAGGGAAGAGACGCTTAAGCGTGAAGCGTGCCCGGAGGGGAAAGGGGGGGAATACCCTACGCCTAGGGGAGGCAGGGACTGCTGGAGGGTGGCTCGCATGGGTCTAGTCTAGGAGGATGGGACCGCTTGTGTCGGGGGAGTAAAGTGATGGTTGAAAGGGACGAACATTCTAATGATTTAAGCCCTAAATTTACGCAGGTCTGGGCTGTTTTGAATGAGTGCGGACGTGCTGGTCTTGTCCGCATTCATCCGTATGTGCAAAATTCCAAGGCTTACTGACGAGAAATGGCATCCTCGCCTTGTCTGTATCATCCAAAGTCGACTTTCGAACGCGAAATGGTGTCTTCATAAAGCGTCTGCGTGCATCCGAAAGTGTACAGAATTTGGATAGATTCAAATCGGACGCGTCGTACATGCATCCTCACTTGTTCGCATCCATATGCAAGAATGCATTAAGATGCAGAACCTCATCCTGGTGTGTTCCAAAGCACAGGGACGACTTCCTGTGCAGTTGCGGACAACATTCCTCATCCCCATGTCATCTGCATGCGTCCACAACATCAAAATTCTGGCTTTTCCGTCATGTTTTCCAACTTGGCCTTCATCCCATAATATTTTCCCCATAAATACACATCACAACCCGACACGTATGGATACACAATGTAATATCCTACTCATCCCAACACTTGATTACATCGCATATACGAGAAAAATATCATCGGGAATACCCCCTTGACTTAAATATCCAAATACGTCCTTGGTAATACTCTGATTACTTTCCAAGTATCCTTATTAAATTCTGATATAAAAAGTCAGAGTATTACATACCTTCCCCCTTATATAAATTTTATCCTCGAAATTTGCCTAGTGTAAACATCTCCTTCACTTATTATCCAAAGGGTTTCTTTCCCTTATTCCAATAATATTACTAGTCACCGTAACTTATCCATCTTAATCATGCCAATCACACCAAGAGTCATTATAATTGCATCGTCCGCACAAGAAAACACCTTTGATGCAATCCCTTTCCTATTCCTTAAGCTAGGTTCATATCATCCAATGGTTAACTTTTTACCCAAGTCGTCATTTATCTCATAAAGATCTAGCATTTTCACTTTTCCTCCAAGAGTTAACGTGTCACTTTAGCAGATTTTTTAAATTCCTTGTGGGCAATCCAATATAGAGAAAACTCATCTATTTTCTTTTCTCTAATTTAGCTATCCAATAGCTAAGGATATCAAAATTTCTACACTATATACCTTATCATCCAACCTTAATTCTAAAACCAGTTGCTCACCCATCGTAACCATTATCCATTAGTTTTCCAAACCAAAACTAGATAGTTCTTAACCAAATGACCACTTAAATTACTGCGTTGAATCATCAAGGTACCTTCCAAGATGATTCTCTTTGCTCCAAATCCTAAGTATGACTTAAGTAAAGAAACATTCCAATGATTTCACAGTAATTTAAACACAACCAAAACAAGTTTGCATTCATTTCCCAAATGAATACATTACCATGTCACATATGAACAAAACCTAAGACACTTCAAAATCCAATACTTCTACATCTTATCTTAGATTTATCTTATTCTCCAAAGATCATCCTAAAGATAATTTGGATATTCCCGAGAGCAAGCCGCAACATCACTCATTAGACCCTCGTTTCTATTTATGTTTCTGTTTCTGTTTCGATATCTCTGATCGTACGCGTTTTCGTATCCATTTTTGTTTCTATTTTCGTATCTATATCTCTTTCCATTTCTGGAAACTCATTTCTATTTCTGTTTCTGTTTTCATTTATGATCCCATTTCCGTTTCAGTTTCTGTGCTCATACTGTTTTAATTTTTGTTTGTGTTCTCGTATCAGTTTTTGTTTCCGGGTCTGTATCTGAGTGAGTTTCACCAAACTTTCGGGTCCTTCCAAATAGTCCTAGAATGATTCATCCATTTATCACACCCATTAAACAATGTAATTAAAGGAACACCATGCTCATATAAACTACGGTCATTTAAATACAATACTAGGTAATTTGCATTACATTTTTAGATTCCTTACTCTTACTACTAACCAAACGTAAACACTATAATAAAGGAGTACATCATTCTTTCATGTTCTACATCCTCGGACAGTTTGTGGCAAAATGGTCAGTCTCCCCACATTTATAGCATTGACGTGACTTAACCAAGCATTCTCCTTTATGATTTCACCTGCACTTTGGGCACTAAATCTCCCATTGGTTTCCTTCTTCTTCAAAGGGCCACTTTATTCCCATGGATGTGCACCCTTCTTCTTGTGAATACAGTTGAAACTTTACCACAGACTTGTTTTGTTTTGAGATTCGATTCTTTACTTCTTCGTGGTCAAGAGCTCTTAATACGATCTCGGAGTAGGCTACATCTTGCATTCCCGATCCAACCACACCTTCCTGAATCTCCGTCTTAAGTCCTTATACAAAGTGGTGTACTTTGTGTTTATTATTACTCACCATGTGCGGGGCAAACTGCGACAACGCCTCAAAGTTGCGCACATATTCTGAAACTAATCCTTCCTGTTGTAGTTGGACAAATTCTACCAACTTCTTTGTCATTGTGTGGTGAAATATTTCCCATAGAAGATTTTCTTGAATTTTTTCCAAGTCATTGCAGTCACATCTTTGGCTATCTTGACTGAGTCCCACTAAAATCTTGCGTCCTTGACCAGCATAAATGTGGCAGATGCTACCATTTCCTCTTCTTTTATCTTAGCATAGGTCAACATGTCTTCTAGGTCCATATCGATTCCTCAACACTATCTGGATCAATAATATTTACATCAAATTGAGGTGGTGGTAAACGCTGAAGCTTCTCTGAACTTACATCCGGCTACCCAGCCAAATGTTGTTCCGTAACTCGTTCAATTTCATGCGCCATAACTCCATTAACTTCTCCAAGTTTTGAGACTGTCGCTCCAATTGACGCGATTATTTTTCCACTAGCATAGTCAAATGAGTGATCGTGTTATCCACACCACTTGTATCTCCTTCTTACCCAAACTTTTGTCGTCCTCTAACCATGGTACCTTACATCGCAGAATAATTATATGTTAGGAAAATTAAATTTAGTAACTTGAGGTTGATGACGTACTTCCACGTCGAAGCTTGTGCTAGTAGGCATTTATAATTTTTTTATACTGTTAACTATATCAGAGCAATTTAATACACAGTTAAGTTTTAAGACGCAGTAGAGCAAAAATAAATTCGCTCTGATACCAACTGTAACGACCCTTTTTTTTTACCTTTTAAAAATGAGTGAAATTTAAAATTTTGTAAGGCGACTATAAATCGTTATTAAAACCTTTTTAATATGAAATCAGAGTGCGCTTCTTATAACCGAACCGTTAACTAAACCCTTTTTACTTTGACTCGTTATTAAAATCGTGACGATTTTGTAGAAAACTGTAGTTATAAAATCTATTATCAAAATATAGCAGAAGCATAAATTAATTTTTATTTGAAAAATATAGCGGAAGCGTAAAATAATTCATTTACAAACAGTTAATTAAATCGTTACCTTATATTTTACAATTACTGTTCTTAGTTACTCTTTACATTAATTAGCCTGACCAGCAGCAAATCTCGCTCGTGCAAATCCTTCATCAGCTGCTCCCTAACCTGTTCATCATTTTCTCTCGTACTTGTACCTACATCGCAAGTAGTAACCTCTAAGCCTAAGACTCAGTAAGTGATAATACCTATCATAATACTACATGCAGTTTCAGTTTTCATCTTTTCATTAACTTCTTATCTTTTACGTTTTAATCATCCTTTTCGTTGTTTTCTTCTTATCTTTTTATACTTTGCATTTTACATCATCATATTCGTCTTTTTCACCTTATCTTTTGTCTATTGCGTCTTAATTACTATCTTTCATTTGTCGCTCTTTTCATCGTTGACCTCCAATATAGCAGCGATCACATAATCCGAAGGACTGCTAATCATTGGCCACTAGGTCACGACATAATCCATGGACTGTCCCAGCATAATCTAAGGACATTGCAACAAATATGAGCAGCAATGGCATAATCCAAAAGCTTGCTAGCAACAATGGCATAATCCGAAAGCCGCTAGGGACCGTGCCACAAAGGCTTAAACGGCCTCACGTCATATCACGGCCTCACGTTTCGTCCGTTATTTGTATCTATTTCATTTGATGCTCGTGAATGCATACAATTTCTGAAAGCATAAATAAACATCGAAACGTGCTGTTAAAGCAGTAAACAACGAAACGTGCAAATAGTAACTATAAGCATGCTTTTCAAAATAGTAAACAACGAAACATGCTAGTAAAGCGGTAAACAACGAAGTGTATTTTTAATAACTATAGGCATGCTTTAAAACGGTAAACAACGAAACATATTAGTAAAGCGGTAAACAACGAAACGTGCATTTAAAGCTGTAGACATGCGTGGAAAATGGTAAGCAACAAAACATGCATATCCTATTCTTGCGATGTAGGGTCCGAGGACCAAAACACACACATATCACTTACCTCGATTCTTCGTTCAACGCTTAATACTAATCTCTCTTCTTCTTAGTACCTTCACATTTAGAAACCTTTGATCATTAATACAATCATTTAATCTACTTATTAAATCTTAACGTCTTTCTATTCTAATTATTTTTTATAAACTTAGCTTAATAATTAATCTCTACACCATTTCCAATTATGTCTTTGACCAACTAATGATTTAATTCTAATTATATAACCAAGGCTGTAACTTTAACAGGTTTATTTCCAATTATCACACTTCGACATTTATCAACATCCACTATATTCATGCTCCACAAAAGAATAAAAGAGTAGCTAAACAATTTATCACTGGCATTCCAACACTGAGATTCCATTTAACAGGTTATATATCCAATACTTATCACCGTCCATTGACAGCTTAACTCTTCCAATCATAGAATCAATAACAGAAATCCAACAGAGGCAGCTATGTTCATGCTTCACAAATGCAGTAACTAAAAAGATTACCCAAACAAATTACCAACTTAACAACTCGTTCCAACTTCAATCGCCGTAACAACTTATTCCACTTCATAATAACATAAAAGAACCCAATAGTGGCAACAAAAATCCATTCGCACAACCAATAACACTAGCAGACAAATAACCCAATGACAAACCAATTCATAGTATAATTAGTCATCCAACAGATTGATTCTCATTCATAAAATCCAGAAACTAAATCCAATTGAGGAAGTAGCTAAACTAATATTAACAAAGCAGTGACTTCCCAGAACATACATCCAATGTATTAAAGAATAATCATCCAACGTGTTTATCCAAAACAACAGATTAACCAATTCCCTTTACATCAAATCTTCCTCTAACTAGTTCCTTTTTATAGACAAAACACAAACATCCAATTAAACTCACGTCTCAGCAGCTCACAAAAATCAACAGAGTATTAACCCAATAATAAAGGAAGGAATTGTTACCAGCAGCATACACGGCAAGATATTCCAGCAAGGAACTAGAGTCCTTCATCCTTCTTCACCCACAATCCATTTAATGATTCCTATGTCCATCAATACATCCAGCAATAACTATTCTTAACTTGTTTTCAACAAATTTACAAAGAAGAGGATGGATTACCTAAGGATCTAGGAAGCTCAAGCGGACGGAGAGGAACTGAAGGCAGGGAGGGGGCCTCACGCAGAGCTCCTTCACGAGCTCAACACCCATTCCCATGGTTCACACCACGAATTCACCCTCACTCACATAGGGAACTCTCACAAACTCACCATTTCTTGTGCACAGGACTCACTCACCATTCCTCCAAAGAGCACTTTCTCTCTTGCAAGAACAGGGAAGGAAATGGAATGTAGAATGGCAGGGGA
>CM039483.1:14322926-14347517 GCA_022433065.1 Begonia loranthoides
GGGGGGAGGGGGACAACCCTACGCCTAGGGGAGGCAGGGATGGCTGGAGGTTGACTCACGTGGGTCTGGTCTAGGAGGAGGGGACCACTCGTGTCGTGGGAGGAAAATGATGGTTGAAAGGAACGAACATTCTAATGATTTAAGCCCTAAATTTATGTAGGTCTGGGGTTTTTCGGATGAGTGTAGACGTGCTGGTCTTGTCTGCATGTGCCGAATTCCATGGCTTACGGATGAGAAATGGCGTCCTCACCCTGTTCGTACCGTCCGAAGTTGACTTTCGGACGTGAAATGGTGGCTGCATGAAGGATCAACGTACGTCCAAAAGTGTCTAGAAATTGGATTGATTCAAATCGGACAAGTCCTGCATGCGTCCTTACTCGTCCGAATGTGTCCACAAGAACGCATTGGGACGTAAAACCTCATTCTGGTGCATCCTAAAGCACAGGGACGACTTCCTGTTCAGTTGCAGATGACATTCCTCATCCCTATGTCGTCTGCATGCGTCTGCAACACCAAAATTCTAGCTTTTCCATCACGTTTTCCAACTTGACCTTCATCCCATAATATTTTCCCTATAAATACACACCACAACCCAACACGTATAGATATGCAATGTAATATCGTACTCACCCGAACACTTGATTACATCGCGTATACGGGAAAAACATTATTGGGAATACCCGCTTGACTTAATGATCCAAATACATCCTTGGTAATAGCCCGATTATTTTTCAATTAACCTTATTAAATTATGATATAAAAAGTTAGGGTATTACACAAAGTTGTCACACACATTTTTTAAAGATTCATAAGAAGTTGAACCTGTAATAGATTTAAAAGTATGCGCAAATAATAACGTTCTCCTTCAACATGACTAACAGAAACAACTCTCCCTATAGATTTTCCTGCCTTTCGAAGTTCCCATATTTTATCACGTCTATTCCATGTATAATATTCTGGAAACTGTCTGTATAATATATTTCTTGCGAATAGATCTATACGATTATGTTAAAATACTCTTTAAGCATAGTCTTTGAGAAAAAAATCATACACGACTATATTCCAAAGAGAACAAGACTCTTTAAAAATAACAGGTTGCTGATGCTGAAGGTTTAGTTGAATAGTACATACAGGAGGAGAGATCTCATTCAAAGTAAATCCATAAATACGCTACATTGCTTCATGTGGGGAAATCCAACGTGCTATTTGATAGTCTTCAATTTCATTATTTGAGGAGCTTGATTGACCATCGTTGATTTGAAATGCTATACGATCATGTCCTTTATATAGGTATTTGTATAAATATTTGACTACTTTAATATTTGAAAACATCATACACGACTATATTCTAAAGAGAAGAAAACTCTTTAAAAATAACAGGTTGCTGATGCTGAAGGTGTAGTTGAAGAGTACAGATAGGAGGAGAGATCTCATGTAAGTAAATCCATAAATACACTACATTGCTTCAGGTGGGGAAATCCAACGTGCTGTTTGATAGTCTTGAATTTCATTATTTGATGAGTTTGATTGACCATCGTTGATCTAAAATGCTATACGATCATGTCCTTTATATATGTATTTAAATGACAATCAAATAACGCAAGCAAATAAGGATTGTAAGGAATGACCCAACGATTGTCAAGAACTACACCTCTGACTCTTGCAAACCGATTATCTACTCGTGATAACGAGGGTAAGAGTTCTGTCCATGATGAGTAATAGGGCAAAAGGATTTTGGATAATTATTTTTACATTTGCCTTTTTTATCCATACAAACATTTGAAGGATTTGTTGTACAAGTGAAGATTCTTTGACTGTTCAGGTAATTTAGCACAAACATAATCATCGAATGAATCTGGAGAGAGAATTTTAGAATTGGGTTCCAAAATCAACAAAAAGTGTTCATGAGGCAAGCCACGCTTTTGGAATTCAACGACATATACATATGCAGCTGCAAGGCCAAATATCTGATCTTTAAATAACTTTATCTTTAAATCATCTAACTTTGTTCTGAAGATGCGCACGATTAAATCAGGTCTATTGTGAGCTTCTTCAAAAGAAAGTAACTCAGATTTGATTTCTGGCCAATTTGGATTGCAAGTTATTGTTAGAAAAATATCTAGTTTTCTAAATCTTTGCACAAGCGACATTGTATCCATGTAACGTTTTTGCATATCTCTTGGACCTCCAATAAACGTAGCTAGTAATATGATTTTTCGTCCAACATTTGTCACTACTGTTTCGCCAAAATGAATACTATCAACTAAACCTTGATAAAGCTCTGAGCGTATATTGGCTTGATTTGTACGAAAGAAATCCAAACGAGTTGTTTCAATTTTTACATACTTGTCCACAACATATTATTGTAGTAACCACCCTGATTGCAAAAAACACAAAAAATCTCGCTGTCTAATTTGCATTTTGTATCAATAATATTCTAGACAAGAAACCATTTTTTGCTTTTTTCCCCATTTGATAATTGAAAAGAACGAAACTTGTTAGATAAAAAAATCATGTAACTTTAACAATTAAGCAATGTACAAAGAAAAGAAACATACCATTGTTTTCTTCATGCAATAACTCTTCTAGAGATGTGAAATGCAAAACATTAGCAAGAAGTTGAGTATTTTCACTTGAACGAAAGCGAGTATGTGTTCGAGGAATTCCTTGATGCCATCCAGTTTCACCATGAGGAAATAATAAAGGATATTGTAAAGGATCGTAACAACTGTAATAATGGTAAACTTTGTATACTGGATTTGAGTGTGCAGATACAAGAATTTCTCTATTGGATGTACCTAGTGTTTAACCATCACCAAGCCATACTGCAGCAACTTGAGTAGCGTTAGGGGCATTATAAGTTCATTAATAAAGATTTGCATGTGATTTTATCGAAATAACACAGTTTGATAAATCGGATCTATTGCCCAACCTTTGAAAAAAGACGACATATGAATTTTGTTGTAGAATATGCACTAACTTTGAAAAAAAAAATGGAGAAAGCCTTTCTGTTAAATGTATTCGATGCTGCAATTGTATGTATGTATCATAAAAATATAGCTTCAAATGAGGACTCCCATTTTCTGGAATAATTGGATTAATAAAATGATAGATTTGTCATTGAATACGGAATGTATATATGCCTTTGTTGTGACAAGATAAATTTTTGTCTTTTTTCAAACCGAAAGATGTGAATGAAAAAGTATTGTTATAAGTTCGAACAAGAGTACGAAATTGCACAAATTCATTGCTATTTCCCGTGAACAAATGGTATAAACCTTTAGTTGCAAAGTTTGAAGCTAATTGTACTTCTCCTGTGGAACAACAAAATGATGGAGTTTCATATTGAAATTTCTTTGCTCCACAAAAAGGACACGGCGCAATAACTCGAAGATGATTTGGCGCAATGTGAATGTTGAATAGATCAAAAGTAGATGGAAGATAATTTTTTTCCATTTGGCGAGATGCATTAGATGTAGAGCTTGAAAAATTGATGATTTATTTATAATATGAAAGAGTTTTAAAAATATACATAATAAAATTATATGTAAAGTAACATAACAGACAAAGCAAAAAAAACAAACCATTATCGATGGAATGAGCAGCTAATTTTCTTTTTGCATAATGGGCACGATTTTTTTGGAAATTAAGACTTTTTTTTCATAATTTTAAGATTGATACTAAGAAATAGGAGGAGACATGACTTCAATTGAACCTACAATAATGTAAAAAAATTGTAAATGGTCATTGAATTGTGAAAAATAATTATTATATGTGTGTTCGATTAAAAAACCTGTGCTAAAAATAAAAGAACAGTATGATAGAAAAAACAATACTTACAAACATCCATTTAATTTACAAAAAACATATACCAAAAAACAAAGAAGTAATGACAAAGGGAAAAAAGATCATATGAATTGTTCAAGCGATAGACAGAATATGTATATTTATATTGGAAATACACCACCAAATAATATTGTAGATGACACTGGAAAAGGAGTCACTCCGTAGAGTCTTGAGGTCTTTTTTGAGGTAGCAAAAGGCGATTTGAACTTGGACTTTGAACTTTAATTGTTTGTAAGGAAAAGGATGGAGTAGGATCAAGTGTAATCGAAGACGGTGATGAAATAAGAGATTCAACTTCTTCAGCAATATTTAGTACGAAGGAACCTCAAGTTTTTATAGTCTAGAAAGCATTAATTGTCAACTTTCAGTTGGAAGTAACAAACTTGACCCTTGTGTTCATCAAGCGATTCCATTATGCTTCTAAGTATTTCCTAAATTTTTTTTTTCGAAAAAAGGAAAAAATTAATTAAGAACATATATAAATTTAATGTAGGAAAATGAAATAAGCAAACTAAAAAAAGATAGAAATTGTAACCTCTAGAGTTATGGAAGCTAAAGTTTCAATGTCAATAGACAATATCTTTTCAGCGTGAATACTGAATAACATTCCTTTTATGACACCAATGTTATTGGTCAAATTGATGTCAAGAGAACATCTAGTAAAAAATAATGAATTTTTAAAAAATAAGAATAAAGAAAAGTAAATTAAAGAAAATGTATGATAAAATGGTAAAAAAAATCACCGTTTAACTATTTGTGCTTCAGAGGCATAACAACTATCACAAACAAAAAGATCAGTTGCGTGGCAATGAGTTGATTTTAGGCATTTGTCACATGCAAAGTAAAAAAATTGTTGTTTGATGTTTTGAAGCCATACAACAGCACGAATCCATACACAACCCACCTGTTTAGAGAAATATATGAATCTATAACAATAGCGTATAAAGAAAAAAAAAAAGAAAACATGAGTACACAAAAAAAAAGAGAAAAAAAGACACTTTATAACTTACTGTATATGCATTACTTGGAATAGTAACGATGTTGATTATTTCTTCTTTTAACGAAAGGTCAAGAAAGATGAAGAACTCGACATAGAAGCAGTGGAAATGAGCAAAAATTCATCATTTTGTTCTGAGTTCTCAGTAGACCTGTATAAAATGATAGAATAAAAGAGCAAAGATAAAAAAATTAATTTGGAAAAAAATATAAAAGACGAAATCATTTTTGAAGAACGTCAAAGGCAGGAAGAGTAGATTCCATAATGATAGAGGTATTCGCTGTAGTAGAAAAAGACAATCCTATAAAAAAACATATATTATATATTAAATAAATATTTGTGAAAATGCAAGATTTAAAAATAAAATACCATAAAATGACGAAACAGACAAATCCGTAGTAATGATGATATGGCGCTTCTCAATTACTGAAGAAATTGTTTTACACTCATCTAATATAAGCTGACCCACATAGAAAGTTTGATTGAAGAAAAACTACAAGAAAAAACAGTTGTGAGAATATAAACAAATAATGATGAAAGATAAAGAATAGAAAGATACCTTGAATCAATGAGCAAGATTTCTCTAACTTGCAATGTATCGCCCCTTATATTCACATTTTTCACAGGAAATACTGCAACTGCTACACCAATTATTTCTATTTTAAGAAAAAAAATATCAATAAGTAAAAAATAAGGGTGATGAAACAATAAAAAAGACAAATAATGAACAAAATTGTTCTTACCAACTAAACAAAGTGTTCCTACATCGGATTGCAATTGATAGAAAGAAGTGAAAGCAAATATTTCTTGAGAAAACTTAATCTCTGACATGAACACGTCTTCAACAATTGTACGAGCATTTATCACCCATTCATAAGGTTGATTTCCAAGTCGAAACTCTGGCTTACTTTCGGTAACTAAGGCATTTGAAATATAATAATTCTTTTTAACTTGTAGGGTACTATGGAAAAGGTCTATATTGGAAGAGAACAAAGTGGCATAAACTCATGTTCCTTGAAGTAGGAAAAAGTAAGAATATTTGCGAAAAAATTGGAAAGACGAGAAATTACCTCAGAATCAACAAGAAATACTTTCTGATATTTTGTTGAGCTAAGGCGTGCAATTTTTTGTAAAGGCTTGCGCAAAACATGGACTTCAACAGTCCATTTTTTGTTCATTTTAGGAAATATGTCCATGATTTGTTTAATTGGTACAATATAGCAGGCTTTTCTTCAAAAGACTATTAAAGAAGCATAAATTCAAAAAATTATATCAACGAAAAGATTAAGATAAGTTATATTAAAAGAAAATATGATTGAGATCAAGTAAAGATATGGGAATTTTTTTTATAGAAATACACTAAAAAAGTACATGAGAAAAACATGAGTATCCATTTTAATAATAAAGCAAGACATGAAAAAATGTAAGACAAGCTTTATAGGATATTAGAGTCAAGAGGATATTCAGCTATCAATTTTAGTAAAGTAATAACAATAGTGGAATGTATAAAACATAAAGAATAAAAAATAATAATTCATAGAATATGATCATTAACAGAAGATAATAGAAAAAAAGAAACAGGAAAAAACAACATAAATGTATCTAAAATATGGTGAGAAGAATTTGAATTTTTAAAAATAATGGATCATATAAAACAATAAGAATCAATGTAATCAAACAATATAACTATGAATAAACGCAAATGCAACAAGCGATTGAAAAAAAAAATAGAAATATGTAAACTAACAAAACATATTTCTTTTAACACAAAATACCTGAAAGAAAAAAGGAAAAATGAGGATGCTATAATCTGACATGGCACAAGCAAACGTTGAGGGAGAGAACAACATAAAGCAATGAGACAACAATAATAACGAAGAGCAGAAATGCCTTTGCAAAAAGAAAAAAAAAAGAGTCTAGAGAAAAGGAAAAAAAAAAAAGATGGTATATAAGGCAGCACATAAAATGTTAAAGAAGGAAATACTAGGAAAAAAATGCGCTCCAAAAAGCAAGACTCCCCTTTACCGCCAACGATAGTAGTTCTAAAAGACTAAGAAGCTTTTAAGGAAGATGATGAAAAGACAAAGACAATGCGTTGGATGAAAAAAAATAGAAGGGGATAGAAACACAGAGAAAACAGAAAAAAAAAGATGGATGACAATAGAAAGGTACTCTCTTCTCTTTCTTATGCAAAAGAAATCGTTAGAGTGTAGAATGCTAATTTTCTTTTCCCATGAAAGGAGGAATAATGTATCACGCTAGAAAATTTACTGGAAAAAAATAGTCATTGTATTTGTAGAAATTAAATTTGAAAAAAAGCATGAAAAGTTACAAAAGAATGTTAAGACCGCAATCAAAACGATACAATATGACAAAAATGTTGAATAAAGAAATATAAGAAAGTAATTAAAAGTAATTAAACAGAATTAAAAGAATGGAAAGTGAAAAAACAACAAAAAAAATGAATTTTAAGAGTAAAAGTAATAAGAAATCACCTGGAACCGGTGCGTATTACAGAAATTTGTTTAATCCTCTTTAGAGTAGATAACAAGAAATGAAAAAAAAATTAATATGTAAAGAAAAAGGAGAGTTAAAAAAAGGAAAAAACAAAAACAGATGAAAAACGATAAATATGTAAAAATTGAGTAATATCTAAGCTTCCAATTGTTTTTTGAAGTCTTAATACCGAGTAGTTTGGAATATACCAATTTTACAGAATTATAAACAATTTCTCTATTTATCTAAAAATCTTTAGATACCTGATGATAAACAAAATATATAAAATAAATAAAAAAACATGACTGAGTTCCATAAATCATAAATCATAAGAGTTAGAAATATATCTAACATACAGAAAAAAAAGTCAACGAGATTACCTAACTTCATTTCTTATATAACAATATATCAAAATAACAACGCACAACATTTCTCATAGAAGATACATTACCACACATACAATATATTATCGGGAACAGAGCATATATCACCACAAACAACAGAGCATATATCGCCACAGAAAACACGATTAACATACATAACTCTTTTATACTCTACCATTATTCCAATAAAATCAATAAACAGACATAGTAAATCTCCTTGCCGGAGAACAACTGACAAAAGGTCTTCCTCTTTCTTTGTTGTCTTTCATCCTCTTCTGTCACCCTATTTCTAAGCTTCTCTCTTCGTTTCTCTCACTTAATTTCTCAGCTTCTCTCTCTGTTCATCTACTGTTTTCTTTATTTGCTTATCTCTCTGCTTCCTCAAAGTCTCTGTAATTTTTGGAATTCCACCGTCTCGTCTCTGTATTCTTCACAGAGAGTTCCCAAATGATTCTCATTCATCTCCATAAAATCTAATATAACTCATTTTTACCGTCGTCATTTGTAAAGGTGAATGACATGTAGAAATCACAAAACAGCGTATAGGTATTACACTTTTTTTTTTTCAATGCTGGGGCACTGGCTGACATAGTGGCACCAGTCGACATAGCGGCACGGGTCAACATGCATAGTCGACCGATACTGCTATATCGACCGATGCCACTATGTCGGTCGGAGTGCCGTAAAAAATTGCCCAGTGCGATCGATACCACTATGTCGACGGGATGCCATAAAAAAATTGCACATATTTTTTAAATTTGCTTCTACCCGTGAAAAAATTTTCAATAGATTTGATTTAATATAAAAATATATTAAAATAAATCAAAACATTAAAAAAAACTATTCCTTTTAATAATAGAATGATATTACTTTAACTATTTATAATATATTATATTGGGTGTAATGAGTACACTGGCTAGTGTCCAAGTTTACATTATTAGTCATAATTATTCAATTTTCTTTGCTGTTTTAATTAATAACTAATTACATAAAAATTGTAATTGAAATCAGTTATCATTTGGCATCTGATTTGCTGGACAAGGATATCGAACCTATGCCCTAAAATTATGCCTACACATTAGTACATGACTATCCTTGAAAATTGAGAACGACATTTGTAGTAAGTCAAATTCTATTCCAGCCTATGAAAATTTGGATTTTTAATTTGGAAAGTTGATAAAAATGTCGAATCTATTTTGTGGAGTGCCACTTGATATACAAGTAATTGCCAAAGAAAGTTTTACAAATTGAAACCTAATCCACATAAGAATTATTAGTGGTAGAATTTGAGCGCTAACTCAAATTCTATTATTGTTTCATCAAGTTTTATGAAAGTTTAGTTTTTCACGTAATAAAATTTGAGATTGGTGCTTTGAATAAGCAATCCAACAATTTTTGAAGTAGTAGGAGGGTATGTCTAATTTATAGTAGATTCTTACCAGATTTTGGATTTATATGGACAATTTAATTGTTGGTGAAAAGTTTGATAACGTATGGGTAAAATGGATAACTTTTAACGAATATGGATTATGATCGATGTAGTTCGTGTTCAACATTAATCATTCATGAAAATCAAACAAATATTAGACTTTTATGAAAACCTAATAAATCGATCATCATCATGATCAACTGACCAGTAATCCTCATTGTTTGGTCATTGGCTCTTAAATTAAACTAATCCTCAATTTTAAGGTTGACCCATATGACCGCTAAAATCTATTTTAGACAAAGTTTTTCAAAAGTTCTTTTGTAGATCTTTTAGTTGATTCTTATCTCAATTATAAGATTCAACACTCGTTTTATGAGATTTAGATATGTATTGATATGTGTATGAGTACAGGTACTAAGATTTTACAATTTAGATTCGAGTGTGTATTTGGATTTTGCCAATGTTGTGGTATACATCGGTTGAGATTTAGAAATTTTTTTTATTACGTTACGATCATCGAGTATTACTTTTTATTTTTTATGTCTATGACATAGTATATTCAGAGTATATGAATTAGTCTTTTTTACTGATAATTTTACTCTAATATAGTAGTAACACTTTTGTTATTACCTATTACATTATAGTGGACAACTTTGTTACTTAGTCTCACTGATGGTTCTTTAGAACTTGTTTTCAGATAATGTCTTTATCCTTGGTTTGTATACTCAGAATTTCTTGATGCATTCACCCCTACATATATATAGAGGGGTGCATAATATAAAAACACTAGATATAATACTTAACATGACATATATAGTCTTATGTTATCTATATTTTGAAAGGTTAAACTCTTTTACTTCATATCGATATTTGCTTTTTTTTGCAACTACACAAATTTTTTCAAATTTGGTGCCTCATTCTTCGATATATGTCATGCATATGATTGTGAATGATAATTATATTCCACTTTAGGTTTGTTATGATCAATACTTTCAATCTTAGTAAAATGATTTTAAACTTCTTATTTTTTTTTCTTTTTGTTTGACCAATAGTAGAATAGAAGTATGATCATCCACCTTTTTATTAATACTTTCCACCCTAAAACAGCAGTGCAAGTAAACAAGTATGCAGGAAAATTCATGCAATTGAGTGAAATTAATTTGCTCGGAATGAAATGTATAGAGACCAATATTTAGTTTCATACTAATTCACAATAATTAGTATAAAAAAAGAGAGTCTAATATTAATAAAAAGGAAAATGAAAAACCAACCATCGTACTTTATGATCAATGATAAGCTAACCATCAACTATTTTTAGTAACAATTTAACCACTGAACTATGAGAAATCCCCGCTACGAACATCGTCGTTAACTTTCTGAAAATCGCAGTGGAAAAGAACAAATATCCATGGAAAAAACGGAAAGAACTCGTGATTTTAGAAGAGACTTTAAGTGAAAAAGAGTTAATATTCATGGAGAATAGATTTAGAAAATTTTGGATTTTGTAAAAGAATGGATTTAGAAAATTTTGGGTTTTATAATTTAGAAGATTTTGTAAAAGAATGTTAATGTTTTAGTTTTCGGATGATTTAGAATTGTTTTACAGTCTATTGGAGAATCACAGTTTGTTTGTGTTGTTTGTGTTTTTCTACAAAGAAGACAATGAATAGTATTTTTATTTATAGACGATTCCTTGCGGATTGACGACGATCCTTTGTGGATTGGCAACTCAAGTCAACCACAAACAATTTAACTGCGGATCGACGACGATCCTCTGTGGATTAACCATTTAACCCCTAAACTATGATGATCCGCTGTGGATCGATGATGATCCACCGCGGAACTAAAATGATATTTAACGAAAAACGTAACCGCAGTATTTACTCCATCAATTTTCCATAGTTCAGTGGTTAATTTGTTAATAAAAAAGTTTAGTGGTTGATTTGTCATTGATCGTCAAGTATGATGGTTGGTTTGTCATTTTTCCTTAATAAAAGTATTTGTTCTTTCAATTATTGCAAATAATCACAGTAAATTGGGTATGTCATGATGTCAATGACAGGTGAGAAAGAGAGACACTGACAAAGTTAGTAAGAACTCTTAATTGTTTAAAGAGAAATTAATAAAACAAATCTTATAGTTTTAGGTCAATAATAAGTCAAACCTTGAAGAAAATTTTTCGATAACTAAAACTCTAAACTATGGAAAAAAATGATGACGACCTTGCAATCATGTTTTCTGTCAAAATCCATTGACGTTAACGCCATGGTTTCATTAACATCAAGAACCGTCAAATGGAGAAGTTCAAGGCAGCAACAACAGACATCCCACAGTGACAAGCGACATCCAAGGCTAATGCAACAAGGTGATAAAAGACATCAATTATTGGGGGACGTCCGTCCTGCCCGTTGGATAGAGGGACGAACGTCCCTCAATCGAAATGGATGGCGATGATGGATTTTGATCATGCCTGAAAGGCACTGCATGTTAGGACTCGTGCCCACCTATAGGGGGGGGGGGTGGTGAATTAGGTGTGCTAATCTTTTCCTGCGATATTAGATTTCTAACCCTAAGTGATTTAAAGCACATAAATGAATTAAACAAACACAAATGTAAGAGAGAGGGTTAGAGAGTTGACACCGATATATTTACGTGGTTCGGCAACTCTAGCCTACGTCCGCACTCCAAGCGTTCCACTTGGAGATCCCTAATCTCTCAATCTTCCCGATTGGCGAAGTTTGACTTACTGGTGTCAAACAAATATTTTACAATTAACTCTTCCTAAGGCAGTCACCCTTTTCTCTTAATTATTACAGGGCGTCACATTTGTTTGACTAATTCGTAGGGCGTCACCCTTAGCATTTGAGTACAATGATTGCGGAATAGAAAATACAATCTAAGTCCTAACTCTCTCAAATAAACCTCTCAAGTTTAGGGATGAGGAGAGTTAGATTTACAAGCTCAGCAATGAATTGGAATTGAGTATTAATTTAGGTAGAGCTTCGCCTCAATCCCCGGTTGATTGATTTAGCTTCAGAGTGTCTTATATTTATAGACATGGCATTTTTTAGTAGACCTAATCCTTTTTGGTTGACCTCATCTGACTGTTGAAAATTAGTCGATGTGTGTTCTGCACATTTTCGGTTGCATATCTCATCTACACCATCGAATGCTATATTGTCTGAAATACTTTGGAGCTCTCTATGTAACATTTTGGTCTAAGCGACCGGGCATCCGACCACTTTGCGTCCAAAAAACTTCGGAGTGATTTGTAAACCATTTCAGACGCATTCTTTGACCAGGGCTTCGACTGGTGACTCAACTGAAACATCACGGAGTGCACTGCATGCAAATACATTCGATCGCATCATTTCATCCAAAACTTCACCAAAACTTGGAGGATTAATCTGTAAAGCATTTTGGTCGCACTTCTTGAATGGGTCTTCGACCGCGTTCTGTTCGAAACATCTGGGAGTAATTTGTGTATGATTTCGGTCGAGGTCTTCGACCATGGCTTCGATCGCACTGCATCTAAAATCTTTCAGAATGAAATTCGTCTCTCCGATTTGCATTCCTCGAATTCTCTAAGTCCCAATATTGTAACCACCCGAATTTTTGTAATTCCTTGAAAATGCGAGAAAATTTGAAAATTTTCTCTTTTGAAACGAGTGAGAGAGCCCATACCGCTACCAATTGTTCATAAAACTCATTATAAAACCCCATAAATAAAACTATGCGGAAGCGCTATGATTTAAACTATTGATATAACAAGTTGCAGAAGCGTTCTGAAATCATTTTAGTTAAAACTGTACGGAAGCGTAAACAATTTGTTTAAGGAAGAATTACCAACCAATTGAAATACTACTTTTTATACAACTTACTACTTGATTTAATTACAACTTTGAAAACTTAACTTAATTAAAACGATTTCTCTTTTACCCTTTTTATGCCTGGCCAGCCACAAACTCCCTCGTGCGTACAAATCCATCATCCTTGCTTATTATTGTTTGTTCTTCTTTCTTTCTCTTTTCGCTACTCCTAGTCTGTGCATTTACTCTACGTACCAGTACCTATACCTACATCTACACCACAAGCAACTGTAAGCCTGAAGGCTTAGTAAGGAAAAAGGGTAAATGCAACGTGAATGCCACTCTTTAATCCATTTTGGAATGAAACCAATCCCTTCATCAAGCCATTTGTTTATTAATTACTTTGCTCTTACTCTAATCCATTTATCTTTTACTCGTACTTCTAGCTGGAATTGGGAGCTTTTTCTCATGCAATGACATAGTGATCGGATCTAACCTTTTACTTGCAAGCTAGAACTCCTGTACCCTATGAGGGAGGGGTTTTGCCTAGTTGCAGACTACATCTACTACCCAACCACTCCCAATTCCCCTTTCTTCTTCTTTTTCTTAACATTTTAGCTCACTTATGCATGCTTGTGTACCACCACTGAGGTTGCACTTTCTATGATTTCTATTAACATGGTGCTTCACCATACATTCTTAATCTAACATGATGCATGATGCTTCACAACATAACATTAAGAAAATAATTGTAATTGAAATTGCGTATTGAAATGAAAGCGCATATAATAAGTAATAGGAATTGAAAGCGCACAACAATATAATTGAAAGCACATAACAGGGAACACTTATAAGCTCGAATCAAAAGCAACGAATGAACAATCAGAGATGGTAAAGTAACATGCGATGAATTATAATTAACTAAACATGCTATCGTAGAATACAATTATTAAAGCTATTAGTTATCCTAGTAAGTTTACATGCTCAAGTTACAACACTACTTTAGTCAATTAACATGCTCATTCAAGTTACAATTATTAATCTAGTTGGTTATCCTAATTAATTTAATTTACATGCTCAAACGTGAATTATATTTATTTTTCCCAAATATTTATCCTAGTTACTTAACATACTCAAAAGTTACTTAACATACTCAGAAGAAACCATTATTACCTTAATTCGTGATCCTAGATAATTTACATGCTCAAGGATTAATTACATTTATTATTTTAATTAGATATCTTAGTTAATGTCCTAGTCCATTTACATGCTCAAGTATTAGTTACTAATTACACAACTAGTTAATTAACATGCTTCAATTACTTAACACATTGATTGTAATACCCTGACTTTTTATCGAAGTTTAAAAAGGATAAATTGGAAAAGGAGTTGGGAGTGTACGAATTAGTCAAATAATTATCGGGGTATTACCGGGGAAAGAATTGTTAGATTATAATTTATGGGAGTTTATTGGATGATAATTATGTCATGTTGCGTGAAGGTATGCGTTAATTTATATTTGTAAAGTATAGGGTTAATATTAAAAAATAATCTAAAGTGAGAAAGTTTAAGGAAAAGTGTATACAGTGACTTTTGGACGATTGCGGACGGCAGCGGATGAAGAAGGTTCGCGTCTGCATTGAATCTGTACAACTTCGGGACAATTTGGACGACTTGCGGACGAAGAGGATTCTCGTCTGCATTGAATCTGTATAATTTTGAGACAATTCGGACGGTAGCGGACGAACGCGGATGAAGAAGACCATCGTCCGATTTGACTCTAGACAATTTTTGGACAATTCAGACGACTGCGGATGCTACGTGAGGACAAGCTTTCTCGTCCGAAAGACGCCTGCGGACGGTACGGACGAAGGCATTGGGTTGCATTTTCTCATCCCAAATCGAGTTTTGGACGGATGCGGATGATGATGTGGACAACACGTCTCGTTTGAATTATCGGGAATTTCTGAGAAACCCATTTAAATTACCTTATCTTTCTTCCGATTTCATAAACCACTCTACAAAATCTCTCTCTCCAGCCTCCCACTGCAGCATCCAGCTTTTGCCTTAGGTTGTGGAAGCTTTTCCACCTGGCCTTTACCCATTAGACTACTTCCTTCTTGATTGGAGCAATTTGCAGTCCTTATCCCTGCAGCTTATCCTCTGCATTGCAAGCTCCCTCCTCTCCTCCGTCTATATAGGTAAGTTTCTTGCGAAGATTACTTTGGTCTGGTTACTGTGAGATGTATGTAAAGAAAATTTTGTGAGTGGTAAGGATTGTATTAGATAGTGGCTGAGTTATTTGTTGTTGGTATTCCACCGTGAAGTTGGAAGGTAAGGTTTGATTATTTGGAATTTATTGACTTAACTGTAGATCCCCAGTCAAGGTTAGTGTTACGAATTGAATTAACCATTCATGTTGTTCCTACTTAGGAAAGTTTGGAGGTGTAGAAGACTAAAGGGTTTACATATTGTTGCTGGTTCCTTGCATTTGCTGCCATATTGCTGTGATTTTCTTGTTGGAAATTGGAGGTAAGAAATTGGAATTGTGTTGGCCAAAGGATGGCCCTACATTATGGGTTTGGATTCTGTATTTGCTTGGATTGCTTTGAATTGTCTACTTGCTTTTGCTGGGGTGAGCTTTTGCTGGGGTGAACTGCTATGATTTGTTCAAACTGTCAAATGCTTAGACATTGATTTCAAGTGATAAGTCCGATTTGTTGAGCTGATTCTTGAGAAGCATGTGGAGATGAGGTCTGGATTTTGAATATACTATGAATAATATTATCTTCTACCAATAAAAGCGGATAGTTTATAATGATAAACTGATCATTGTAGAGCATATAATGAAACAAGATAGTTCAGTAGAGAAAATTTAGTGATGCAAACTGTCCTTCAACATTTTAGTGAAAATTGTCAACTAGCATGATTAGTTACTGTCAAATTTGGCTATTGTAATAAATTGGATATATTTGGGAACTTGTTTATGGTTGTTGAAGTTAAATCCGAAACTGTTTCTCCTTTGCTCTCAACAGTCGAAACACATATACTAATGAAACACTTACTTGTAGATTTCAATTGTTTTGTGAGTAGCAATATTGTTAATACCACGTTTTACATTGAATGAAGCCTGTAAAATTATATGGTTGCTATTTTTACCTACACGACTTGCAACATGAGAGTTCCTAGTTTTAAATTGCTATCTAGTGGTAGTATTAATAATGACTATGTTGAATCGTGATTTCCTTGAATGTACATACTGTAATTTATTTCGTGGCATTCATGTGTCACCCTAGGATTTATGAAACTGTTCACATGCTGATGTCATCCTAATATATGTAAATAGGCATGTGGGGGTTCGTGTGATCGGTGGCACTTCCATACAGTAGTATACTCCCATATAGGGAGCAGTGAGATGAGAGTTAGCCACGTGGAAGCTAGGGTTCACCTTTACCATGTTCTGAAACCCCCAATGTCTTTAACAAAACGACTGGGTATGGCTTGTGGTGACACCCCGATTGGCATGGTTCCCCATAGGAAACACAGGTTAAGCCACGAGATCAATTGACTTACCTATCGTCCCAAGCTAACAGATGAGATACGGATCTCCTCTTTAATGCATCGCATGAACATGCATCATTTGCATTGCATTTAATTCTAATTCTTGCTGGGCGTTAGGCTCATTGTTTTTCCCGTAATGTAGGTATATGTGCGAGAACAGATTGGAACCGTTGATGGAGTATTTGCACGATGGATCTTGTGGCTGGCTGGGCTAAAGAGTTTAAAAGGAAGTTGTTTGTAAAAGGGTTGTAAATTTCTTAATATTCTTTAACGTATTGTTTTTAATTCCGCTGCGTTTTATAAAAAGGATTTTATTACTTCTTCTGTAATTAATAAATGTTTTAAGTAAAGAGTTTTAACGCTCGGGTTTTATAAAGAAAAGTCTTACTCTGATTTTATAAAGGAAAAAGTTTTAAATTTACGCGATTTTAAAGCAAATAAAAACCGGGTCGTTACATTGATATTAGCCTAGTTAGTTAATTAAACCTACTTAACTAAATTATTACCATGCTAGGCTAGTTATTAACATGCTTGATTAGTTATAGAATTAGGCAACTAGTTAAACATGTTCGGTTAATTTCTTTAGTTAATTAACAGGTTGCTTAGTGCTAATCAATTAACATGCTAAATTGCTAAGCATGCTCAAGTAAACTAATTATCCTAGTTAAGTTAATTAGTTAACAACGATTGGTTAAGTCGAACATGCTCGGGTTTGTTATTTAACAACTAATTAAATATTTAAACTAGTTACTTAACAAAATCGTACAATAAACAACGGGTAAGGAAATAAGCCACAAGAATAAAAGTAACACGACATATAAAACTCTAAACTTATTCTCAGACTTCACATAACTACTTAACATTTACTTGTTTCACTTTCATTTCAACTATCACTATCACTATCACTACAAACTAACACAACCAATAAGGGAGTTCATAGAGCTAACAAACAACCAAGCAATCATTTACAGAAAGGAATTCAACACTACTCTAACACAAAATCACAAAGCATTCTACAGAGCATTAGTAACACTATCAACAACTAACAGTAGCTTTTCAAGGCAAACAACATACTACTAGCAGTAAACATTTTGAGGCAATTAACATACTTAACTACTAACATTAAGCAAATATTAGCACTAAACACACACACACACACTTGCTTGCAGTGTAGGGCCTCCACATGGCCAATACACCCCTAATCCATTACCTAAACTGAAGAACTAAAGCAAGGACAACTCTTCTCTCAGCTCACAGTTCTAGTAGCTCTAGAAGCTCCATATTCCAGCTCCTCACACTACTCTCTCTCTAACTCCTTAGCTCACTCACGTTCACACACCTCACATTCCAACACCTCACTTCACACACTTACCCCAATGGCTAACTCACAACTCACTCACTCTTAGGAAGCTCTCTCACGAACCCTTCTCCCTCGATCACTCCCTTTCTCTCAGGAGCTCGCTTCGTATGCAGGAAAGGAAAATGAAGATTGAAAATGAGAGATGGTAGAGTAGAGGGAGAAGGCTATCAGCTAGAGAGACACAATGAGTGTAACGACCCGGATTCTTAACCATTTTAAAAGTACATTCTTATTTATAAAAAACAATAAGTTTCAGAGCCAAATCTTTCTTTAAAAACAAAATTTTTAAATAAAAGGACTATCAGAGTGTAAAAATCCGATCGTTACCAAAAGCTCATTTTATCATTCGTTAAATAGTGAAGGATTACCATTTGTAATTTGCGAAAGCAATAAAAATTTGTTCTTAAATGCTACTGAAGCGTAACTAAACAAGGAAATCTAATTTACGAAAACGAGAAACTATGATTAACAGTTAGCAGAACTGAAATCGAAAACATTTTCTTAAGCTTTAATTTAAAATCCAAGGTTTTAGCTTTCAAATAAAGTTGTCATAATATTCCGAATAAGTATTCAAATAGGGCTAAAAGGGTAATTAACGTTCATTAAAAGAAAACAATTTGACATTAGCCCCTTAGAAAATTTCTCTTCCATTTCTTACTTGGAGCCATGCTACTACTCGGGATGCATCTCCTCCGGATACGCCACAGGCTCCACCGGAATGGCCTCTTCTACTGCTCCGGGCATAACCACCTCATTACCTACACCACAAGTAAGGACGTGAGCTTTCACCTAGTAAAGGAATGAGAGAAAAACAAATGCATATGACTCTCTTTAGTTCCTTTTGGAATGGTGGCCACCCAAACCAATTCTTTTCTTATGTATTTCATTCATTCATTCTTTACTCATACTTTGAGTTGGAGATTGGAGGATTTCCTTTGTGATGGAATAGTGACTAACCGGACCTATCCCTTTACTTGCAACTAGAACTCTCGTACCTAGTAAGGGAGGGGTTTCAGCTAGTTGCGGACTAGGCCCGCTACCCATCTGCCCCCCAACTCCCTTTTCTTTCCTTTCGTTTTTCTTACCAGTTTTACTTACCATGTATGTGAGTACCACCCCAAGGGGATACTCTCTACTATGTTTCTATTACATGAGTGCATGAGGATGCTCCTAACTTGACTAACACTCACATAAACAATAGGTATCAATGCTCTAAAGAATCTACAATCAACAATAACATGGCATAGTACAAACACATGAAGAAAACAAGGTGTACCTACTTATTTCATAGAATGCTATGATAACATACTAAACGGTTGATTAAAATCAACTAAGCATAACTACACAAAACTCAACTACGCATAAGGAAGGATGGAAATCTAAAGCGTGCTTCAACATCGATCTCAATAAATAGGCTAACAATCTACCAGCTATTAAGCGAAATGAGATCACATAATAGTAAGTTAACAACGGAACGAATCCTATTGACATGAGGCAGCGTGTGATTATCAAAAATAACAACGAAATAACGTAACATGCTTCTAACGATTAATCAGCAACAATAATAATAGTTGAACTAAAACAGCAAAACATGCTTCTCCAATGATGATAAATAACGGAATTAACGATTTCAATTTATAGTGACAATATCAAACAACCCAACAATAAAACTAACATGCTTACTATTGAGGGAGGCAATAACATATCTGCAAACACAACATCGGCAGAAAAATATAGTTGTCATGTGTAACTCAGAGAACAAATCATGTGCAACCAAAGGGAAATCATGCCTTGAGACAGAAATAAATTTCAGAGCAGGTTATCACAAGACTCATCTACAACAATTGATAGGGGAGACAAGATGGAACATCACAGCAAAATACATCCAACGTGCATAACATAGCAGCAAGGGAAATGCTTATGACACAGAATATTTGCAAACATTGTAGTTTAGATCATTCTTCTTAGCATACCCCCATTCAGGCCCCATGGACCCCGTTGATCATAACCCAGTTTCGTTGTTGAGCCGACATAAAAATGTAAATACAGAAACTAAAAGTATATCATTAACTGGATGGGAATAATAGAAGTTACGACAGTAACGATACACAGCAGAGATATTCAATACAGTAGAGCAACTAAACCAACGAAATCAGCATACAATGTACGTGTGGGTAGGGCTTCCTCAAGCCAACGACTACCCATTCCTTACCCTTGAAGACTCTCCTTCCTCGGACAGCAGGTCCTCAGGCGACTCCCTCCACACAGAAACCCCCAGCCCTTCCAGGAAGAACAGAAAAATGGAGAAGAAGGGGATGAATAGCTAGAGAAATAGGCTCAACTGGGGGACAACTCGTATGCCTGGCAGGAGGAAGGAGCAGGCGACAACCTTCTGTCGGTCGGGATCGTGGGAGTGAGGTTGAGTGGTCTTGGTTTCTATTAGTTCCACGTCTTTTTCTTTCTATTTTTAATTTATTATGTCGTTGAACTGTTGTGATTCGGACAAGTGCGGAGGGCTTGGTCTCGTCTACAGCTCAACCGCAGGACCAAATTCCATAGGCCAAAATGTGGCCTCGAACGAGAAATGGTGTTCCCATTCTCGTCTGCATCGTCTGAATTGGCCTTCGGACGCCATTTGGCATCCGCATGTCATCCGTATAAATTGTCCGAATGTGTATAAAAATTGGACAAATTCAAATCGGACCCGTGCTGCCCTCATTCGTGTCATCTGTACCTTCATCCTAAAGTCTCCAGACTTAAACAGATTCGAAGCGGACACGTCCTGGTCTCATCCGCATAGTCCACACCTTCGTCTGAAAGATGACAAGGTTACTCAGGACGTGAGAATTTGTCCTGCCTTTATCCCCAAGTGCTCGTTCGGACGCTGAACCTCGTCTGCGTGGCATCCGAAGTCGCCTGACCTTCATTCCTTTGCATTTTCGACTAAGTTTTTATTCGAGTCTTATTTCCACGTAGTATAAGTCACAACTTAACACGTACAGGGGTGATATCTATAAATATATATTACGACAATATTTTTCCCCAAAGTTGGGTTACATCGCTTATCAGAAAAATTAGGATCAGGTTGTTACAATGAGTGTTTAAGGGAAGGGAGAAGGTGGCCTTCGAGCTGGAGAATGGTATCGCCAGGGAGAGGGAGACGACTTCGTCGTCTCCATGTCGAGCATTAATGGGCTAGACAACAAGCTTCCAGATTATAAATCCCTAATTTTACGCTGAGCTAGGCTATTTCAGACTAGTGCGGACGCATAGGTCTCGTCCGCAAGGCTAAATCTCACAGGCTAAATCATGCTCTCGGATGAGGAATGGTGTCCCCGTCTAGTCTGTACAGTCCGAAATTGGTATTCGGACGCGTTTTGGCATTCGCAAGAGGCGTCTGCACGTGTATGAAACTGTCCATAAATTGGACAAAGGCAAATTGGACGAGGCGAGACCTCATCCGCACTCGTCCGGACTTGTCTAGAAGTCTCCAGACTTTGACAGATTCAATGTGGACGAAGCATCTCTCGTCCGCATCGTCTGGTACCTCATCCGCAACTCCATAGTACAGTGAAGTCATGATAATACATCGCGTCCTAAGTCGTCCTAAGCTTAAGGGTAATGTGGCTAAACACTTGCGGACGACACTTCTCATCCGCAAGTCATCTACATGCGTCTGAAAGTCCACATTCAGGCACATTAGGTCGCATCCTCTCGTCCTCACTTCGTCCCAAATCCTAAGGCAGCCAAATGCACATGCGGATGCTGAATTCTCGTCCTCACCTAGTCTGGATGCGCCTGCAACACTATAAATCCAACTTTTCTTCACCTTTTCACACTTAACCCTTATCCCACAACATATCCCCCATAATTACCCATCACAATTTAAGCGTAAAGGTATGCAAATGTAATATCCCTATACTCCCAACACTCGATTACATCACGTATACGGAGAAAATGTTACCAGGATTAACCTTCGACTTAATGCTCCGACTACGTCTTTGGTAATACCCTGATAGTTGTCCAACTTAAAAAAGTTGGGGTGTTACAAATATGATATATATTCACTACATGAACTTAGATAATTATGTTAGCACACTTTAGTACCCGTATTGAGGGTATTTCCAAAAATTATACATATAAATATAATGATTATACCAATAAGCATAAAACTCAATAAACAAGTTATGATTACAATCAAAATATTCATCATCAAAATGATTGAGTCTAACACATTTAGGTTAACAATCTCCCCCTTTTTTATGATGACAAAATCTAATAAGTTGTTTATACCTAAAACTAAGCATGTGCATACATTATTGCATATTTGATCTCTCCCCCTTAGTTTATGCAATATATCTCACATTTAATTTCATGCATGCATGCTATCCTTTCTCTCCCCCATAATAACCTATATATTCTTCTCCCTCTTTTTGTCATAATAAAAAAGAATTACATGGCATGGAGATAAAAAGAAATCAAGACTTACTCCCCCTTAATTTTTATTCAAATCAAAGAAAAATATTGGAGTATTATACCAATTTAAGCAATCAAAATCATTTCTCCCCCTATTGAGTTATCATTAAGAATCTATGGAGAGAATTGAGTTTAATCAATCAAATTCATGCAATTGAATTAAAACAAATGCAATTCCGTCTTTGTCAAAATTTATAAAAAAAACAAAACATTGGAGGGAACCTCAAAACATTCAATTCAATTCATATTTCCAAGAAAAATATATCAATTGTAAGTGCATCAAATCAAAATATAATATCAAATTTCTCTCCCCCTTGGAGCAATTAATGAAAAATTTATATTCTTCTCCCCCTATCGGATTATCAACAAGCCTATATTGAGAGAAAATCAATCATTCAAAGCAATCTATTTTCAAGAATAATATACTAATTGTAGAAAAATAAGCTCAAATATACCAATAGATAAATTAAAAGTTTAAACTCTCAAATATACCAATTGAAATAATCATCCAAAAAATATCCAAGTTTAAAATTATTTAAACAATTCTATTTACTCCCCCTATGTTAATGACCAATTTTAAATCTATGGGGATTGCTACATAACCAAAATAGAATTCCAACAATCAATTGATATATGCAATTTATTAAGCTATTTGTTGGATTATCAAATATTGAGCTATAAGATTTTAAATGTTAAGATCCAAATTAAAATACAAATGGATACCAATTTTAAAACCAAATCACAATAGCTCATTTCATTAAAAAGAACAAATCCAACCAACAATTCAAAGTATATTCAATTTATGACACCAATTGTTAAAATATAAAAAATAAATCAAAAATATCAATTAACGAATCAAAGTCAATTCAAACCAATCAAAATCAATATTAATCACAAGAGAAAAAATTTTAATCTATCTATGAAATAAAAAAAATATCCTATTATGTACCTCCACAAATGTGTTTTCATCTTTATTGTTTTGGAGGCACATATTTGAGGTTTCTCCCTTTATGTTTTGAATATTCAACTATCTATCTCCTTTAAGCTCATTGGGAGAACATCCAATCTACAACAAAAATCAATTGAGTTTATTTGGTACCTAAATCTTTTTGGGTCCATTAGTTATAAGTTATTGATTTCAAATTAGCATTCAAGTTCAATGGACAAACAAATATTTATGCTCAATACAATTACAATAATTACAAATAGATGGGCCAACAAAGAAATTATTATAAATTTTTTTGTTAGCAAATGGTTGATAGTCAATTCCGGCTTTATCGAATGTAACCCTTTGCTTTCCTAGTAGCATGTTTAAATTTTTGCTACTATTTGAAAATTGAGCATAACATTGTTCAAATCATTATTTTTAACTTTTAATTTACTAATATCATTTTCTAATGATTTAACGGTAGCAATTAAATCCTCATTCATGCTTTTTAGCTCATTAATTTTCTTTTCAAAAGATTTAACCATTTCAACATGCTTTTTCAACAAATTTTCTTTTTCTTTTTTCAAAGAGTTATACTTTTGTTTAAGTATGTTAAAATAATCAAATAATTCATCAAAATGCATTAAGCAAATAATTATCATCACAATTTTCTTCTAATTCACTAGAAGAATCGTTTACCTCAATTTCTTTGACCATGAAACATACGTTGGCTATTTCCTCTTCTTTGGAGGATGAACTTTCTTCATTTTCATCATTTTAGTCTATGCCTACATGTGTTAGCCAAGAGATTTCCATATATCATAATCACTCACACATGTTTGTATTTTATCAAACTCCTTTCTACTCATTTTCATCACAATCATAGGACAAATTTAGAACATTTATTCTATTTTCAATGATTTTCCATAAAGCATAATCAATAGATTGCACAAATATTCTAATCCTAGATCTCCAATATAAATAATCATTACCATCAAATAGTGGAGGTCTAGTTGTAGATCATCCTTCAACATAAGTATTGAAATCCATAATCAATTATATAAACAATATATGTCAAGAAATTTGTCAAATAGATACAACTCAAGAAATTCAAACAAAATTTTCAACAGTTTCCAACAAGAAATTTAATCAACAATTTATAGCAATATGCACAATATCACACAAAAATTTTACTTAACCCGCGTTGATACCATTTGTTAGGATCTATGCATGCCTATAAAGAGAGAGGGGGAAGGGGAAGGGGAAGGGGGTGAACTTAGGCGTTCTAATCTTTTTGTGTGATATT
>CM039483.1:14347894-14368665 GCA_022433065.1 Begonia loranthoides
AATATGATATATATTCACTAAATGGACTTAGATAAACATGTTAGCACACTTTAATACCTGTATTGAGGGTATTTTCAAAGAATATACATATAAATACAATGATTATACCAATAAACAAAAAACTCAATAAACAATTTATGATTACAATCAAAATATTCATCATCAAAATAATTGAGCCTAACACATTTAAGCTAACACCGCGGATGATGGTTCATGGCCATTAGATCAAGAGATGGACGTCCTTCGATCGAAATGGATGGTGAGGATGAATTTAGGCCCTCCCCCAAAGGCACCAAAGAGAATTCATGGGCATTGGATTGAGGGATAAACGTTCCTTGATCAAAATAGACGGTCAAGATGGACTCCAAAGCGGTAACGTTGAAGGGGGTCACGTGCAAGGCACTCACTTTTTTAAAGGGCGAAGACTCCCTTAATTAAGACGAACATCCATCGATCCAAGAGAGACGTCCATCGTCCAAGATCAGATGTCCCTTTTCTAGAAACGAACATCCCTCTACTTGAGACTATGTCATTCTGCCCATAACGGACGTCCTTAGTCTCACAATAGACGGCCCTCAGCTTAAAACTACATTATTCAGGCCGCAACAGATGTCCGTCTTTGGTTGATGAATGTCCATTTTGGACCAATAGACTTCTCTGAGCACTTAAGGACATCGTTTCTCATCTCGATGGGTGTCCCTCGTTTGTTGCCTATATAATCACGAAGTACGTCCTCTGCACCCTAGCTATTGTTGAGAGACATTTCAACTTTCTTCGACCAACTCAAAATTTTGAAATCTCTCCTCACATTTGTAGAAGCAGAAAATGGCGTCGAAGGCCGTTCAAGTGACAACAAAGTTTAAAGGGGCTCCTACCGAGGCCGAAGGTTGACCGTGGGGTGATTCTACTCGTCCCTGCATGTCTGCAGAGGCTCAACCTACACCAGTGTTTAGCACGACATTGTCCAAGGAAAGGTATGACAATGACATTATACACCGTTCTGTACTTATATCTAGGAGGGTAGAGTTTAATGCGTTCGCAAACTTTAGAATAGAGAACTGTTCAAGCGCATTAGACTGGCTGGGCTGTGCACTATAATGACCCAAATTTTTTTCTTAAAACTTGTCATTTTTAAAGGTGAGATCTCTTTGAAAATTGCGTAAAATTAAAACTTTTGCGTAACAAAAGACTTTGCATAAAATCTTTTAAAGACGATAAGTAAAATTTGGGAAAACTTCTTTTATAAAACACAAGGGAAGACTTTTATGAATAAAACAAAACCTTTCAGAATACAATAATTAAACCTTTACAAAGCTCGTCTTAACTTAACACAATGAACACTACATTAATTTAAAACATTACTAAAACATTTACACTTATCATTTTAACCTTTAATCCTTTAGCCTAGCCAGCCACCAAGCTTGCAACGCGCAAATGCTTCGTCAACTACTCCTAACCTTGATACCACTCATACCTATACCACAAGACTTAAACTATGAGCTTAAAGCTCAATAAGCGATATAAAATATGCAATTGCTCAAGCTATGTAGTTTTATAAATCTGTATGCTATTTCCTGTTTTCGTTTCTGGAAAGTAACTTACCATTTCTGTCATTTTCTTTACATTTTCCTTTGTCAGTCCAAACGTTGGGCATTTTTGGTACAAAAGAAGGGATACATCTGTTGGTCCATGTGGGCTTAACCATCACTCAATCCCTACGTGGGATGAGCTATATCCATCAGGGTGTTACCACTAAGGACCGTCACCCATCTCCCAAACCCCCACACATCCATTTGCATTTATTCTATTTCATTCGTTTTCCTTTAATGATGCAATAGATAATCATACAATCCAAATGGAGGTTGTTTGCTTTGGGTGATCAGCCCTTAATGACTGGTTCTTAGGCAAGCATCCCATACAACTAGCCCAGAACCCCATCCACTTGGTATGTATAAGCATCCATTATACCATTTTCCAAAACCATGCATGAAAATCATTTTCGTAACATTTTAAAAACCATGATGTGTGAATGCCTGTGAATGCATACGATTCTATATCCTCAATAAAATCCTCAAAGCATATAGCCTCTATCTAATCCTCAAATCATGATCGATATCTTTAACCTAAAGAACCTAATTCTAATAAACACAGCATCAAGCAACAAGCAGCAATACATCCTCGATCAACAGTCATATCACAACCTATTACATCTAATAATTATAGTAAGTTGTAGTTTTGGCAAAACACAGACAATATCACTTATCCCAAGTCTTTAGGGAGTTTAGCACATAAGATTCTTCTTCTCAATATCTTCAAAATCAAATATATAATAATAACCTTAACAATATCTAAAAATACAGCAACCACAGTAGAGCACCAAAACTCCAAATAACAGAACATGGCCCTTTTTATGATGTCCACCAAAACAATGATCAAAATAGAGACTAAAACCCAATCAATAGTTCATTATCCTCATCAATAAGGCAACATAACTAAACCAAATTGTCAAGCATAAGTCCTTAGCCAATTCTATCAAGCAGAAACCAAAATTAGGGAACCAATCCTACACAACAAAGCATGATCACTCCATAATGTCCATCAACGTAGCATATAAAATAGTGTATAAAAGCCCAATCATCAGAGCATAGTTTCTCTAAAAATCTACCAAGGCTATATAAAAGGGTAGGGAATAAAATCTGGTTATAGAGCATAAATCCTCATCATTGACTTTCAAGTAGTAACTGATGTACTTAACAATACCCAAAACGCAGAACATAGCCTCAATCTAATAGAGCAATAGTTTTTAGAATGCCTATCAGTAGAACATATCTCTCAACATGTCCCTCGACAAAACCCGAAACATAACAAACGTACCCAATTTAACAGAACAATATCAATCTCCATAATATTTATCCAACAACAAACATAATGGAAAATAGAAACACCCAATCGGTAGAACATTACCTTCAATTATCTCAATCAAAACAATGTGCTAAAATGGAAAACCAATTTTGCCTAACACCTTGCATTGTAGGGCCGAGGCCAAAACACACACAACAAATACTTACCTCTGCACCTTAACAAAGGAGAAGTTAGGCAGAACCCACCTCTATCTCTTCGAACAGCAAGCCAAGACATCACCTGTGGTAGAATGGATAAAAACTCATGAATAAAGAATTGGTAGAATCAAAATAGGCTTTGATACCAAATGACACACTTCGGGTGACTTTTGGAATGCTTCTGGTGACTTTCGAAATGCTTCGGGTGACTTTTGGAAGCAAACGGATGACCAGTAGCAGAATTTTGTTCGACTGGAAAATAAATAGGTTCAAAAAGGTCACTTTTGGATGAATTGTGGTCGACCTAATGAATAGTAGTAGTCAACTTGATGAACAGTAGTGGATGACCTATCGCGGCAAAAATTCTGCATTTCGCAATTTCTTGGGAGACTTTTCGGATTTCCTGAACCAAAAATCAAAGAATTTCTTCTCCACAATTAAGACTCCTTTCCAAAGCCCCAAAAGAGCAATAAAATGAATCCAAAGAATAACGAATAAAGATAAACAAAGGTGAGTTTTGGAAACTCGCTCTCGTTTAGATGGAGATTCCACTAAATTGCTACACTCAAGCTCACCACTCTTAATGATAAGGTAATCAATTCTGAGAGGCAGCCCTCAATAACCCATTAGAGAGAAACCTCTAATTTTTCAATTTCAATAATCAAAATTTAACAACCAAAAACACAAACCCTAACTTTAAACTAAATAGCCAACATAATGGTAAAATTGTAAATATATCAAAGTTTCAAATTGTACAATTAAAATAAAAATAAAAATAAAACTAAAAACTAGGGTGGGGCTCATGGCACATCAATACGTGTATGTAGAAAGGAAGGTGTCTGTAGAATGCATGACGTCGTATTAGGATAAGGAACGTATCCACAAAAGAGAATACATTTGTGGCAGGTAAGTAACAAGAAAAAAATTTCATTGTTTGATTTTACAAACGTTCGTGTTTATTAAGGAATGTGTCTATGGTAAACAGTGGGGTTTAAAAAATGTAGGTGTTACCAGAAAGGAAGGTGTTTGTAGAATGGACGATGTCGTATTAGAATAAGGAACGTACCCACACAAGGGAATGCATCCGCGACAGGAAAGTAACAAGAAAGAAATGTTATCGTTTGGATTTTAGAACGTCCGTGGATATTAAGGAAAGTGTCTGTGATAAATAGTAGAGTTGCGGATGTGTACATGTCCACAGAAAGGAAGATGTCTACAGAATGGACGACATCGTATTAGGATAAGAAATATATCTGTGGAAGGGAATGCATCTGCTGTGGATAAAAGAAACGTCATTGTTTGACTAAAGGATTCACAGATAACGGGTGTCTGTGGAAAAGAACATGTTAGCTGTGAATAAAAGAAACATTGTCATTTGACTAAAGGATTCACAGATAATGGGTATCTGTGGAATGGAACATATCCATTGCAGATAAGTAGAGTGAATGAAACATCATCATTTAGATTGATGGAGTTCTAAAGTAAAGTAAATGGAAAGAGCGTAAGTATCTACGGAAAAGAACATGTCTGTGAGATGATGTGGCAATAAGTGGTTGGCAGATTTTTGTTTGAGGAAGTGAACATTCATAGCAAATATGTGTAGCGGATGCGTATATATCCGTAGCAGACATTCACAAAAGTATGAGTAGCAAGGATAAGTGTTCATTAATTAATCGGTCTTCGGGATTAGTTAACAGTTAAGCACACGATTGTGAGCCACCTATTATGCTAGATTAAGGTGTTAAAAATGCCATGATTACATCTATGATTTTGAGCCTAGGTAGATATTGGTGTCCGATGGTGATTGGTAGTTCAAGGCCGAAGCTAATGACTCATGGGGTTGTGTCATTACCTTGAACCTCTATAAATTGAGAGGTTTGGCTCTTCAAAGTACAAGCATGTTAGCCACAGAATAGCTGCTCCTCTCTATTCTCTCTAAAGGTTAGTTAAGTCCTGTTTTTCATGTTTAAGTTATTTATGAGTTTGTGAGTAGAAAAGTAATGATGAAATTATAAGGTGGTGCTTAGGATTTCAATGAAGCACCACAAAATTGGATTTTATGCTCAGAGTTATGATTGAAAGATTCTTATTTATATCCTATAAAGATTCTCAATTAAAGTGATGTTTATGCACTTAATATCATGATTGGTTAAAAATTGGGAGAATCTAACAAGTTTTGGATTTGATAGCACCGACTAACTTTAATGATCTCAAATTTATGAACTATTTTAGTATGTTGTAATAGACACTTTGATGGAACTATGGGCAGTGGAATAAAGGCATTTGGATTTGTATAATGAACGTTATAAATTTTGAAAGTTGATGGTAGATAGTAGGATAAAAACTAGTTATTGAATAGAAATAAGGTTCTGTGTTGAACGCTTTACACATAACAAAGGTGGTTGGATTTGTAAACTGATTTGATATATTAATAAGCATCATTTAAGGGAACTATGAGTTCAAGAATCACTCAAATTGAAAAAGTATAAAAAAAGTTATGGATGTTTAATGTAAAATGTGAGTTGCATACTAATATATAATTTTAACATGTTTTAGGTCTTCCAACTCAAGGAGATAATTCATAGTTTGTTGTGAATTGTACTAAGACTCCAAGGTAAGTAATGTTTGCATGTGCTTCGCTGAACGACCTACATCACAAGATGCTAGGATGTTATTAATTTATGATAGTTATGATAATGTTGATCCAGCATAAATTTTGATGTCAGTGTTAATGTTAAGTGATACGTGCTATGTTTGTAAGGAAAAAGGTTCATTGAGGATGTGTTATGTTGTGTTTTGTCTTAATGGTAAAGTTATGATGATTTTGATAATATGTTATTCGAGGATGTGATATGTTATTATTGCACGAGGATATGTTATGATTATGCATTCATGTTCATGTATCATGTTTTCCAAAAAGAATGAAAATGTTTTACATGCATATGTTTTCAAGTAAGAAACACTGAAACGGAAATTAATGTACGTAAAGAGGCTATGAAAGGTTAAGGACAGACTATCACAAAGGTTGGACCTATGGGGGGATAAGCCCATAAAGTCTAGTAATATAGGGGCCTCGACAAAGGCCGTGAGGTCATCACATGCTAGGACCTTGATAAAGGTTGCGAGATTATCATCCACAGGGCTTTCGACAAAGGTTGTGAGGTCATTGTTCATGATGAACGTGACAACCAACAAAGGTCTCAATTAATGTTGGGACTGTCTCCCAAAGATGTGGGATGTAAGTGGTGTGTCTTCCATAGTCGTGCCTACTTTTCTCTAAATGATATAGTGAAAGAAACAAAAAGAAGAAAAAGAAAGAAAGAAAAGAAAAAGAAAGAAAAGAACAAAATGAAAATGAATGTTTTTATGAAAAGTGCATATCAAATTTATATTATGAATTACTTACTAAACGTTACGCTCATAGATGAATCTTGTGATGTAGGTAAAAGAATTATACAACGAGATGCATTATGGATAACCATGCAATTGATGGCGCATAGTCATGAGGAACACTTGGGGGTTGTTACGCCGATTGTAACCGATGGTTATGGCTTATAATAAAAGATTTTAATGTAAGTTGGTGTTATTGTATAACAGTTTGATGAATGTTTATATGCACAAAATAATTTTATGAAAAAAAAATGTTTAAATTACATGGTGTTTTATGTAAAAGTCTTTCGCTGTGAAAAAGGTTATCAAGGAAAATAAAATTTTATTTTGTACAAAAATTAAAAATTACGCTACAGGGCACTACATTGTAGAAAAACACAATGTGGAATGCATCTAAGATCACAACATTAGTGCACTGAGAGAGAGAGAGAGATGAAGAAACTATTTTTGGTTTACTATACAACACAAGCATATCTATGAAATATCAATTCAAGATTATAGGCGAAACATGTTTTCATTTTGATCCCAATGTGCGACATAAACCTTACCAGTTTGAGTGAGTCCTTTAATTTCTGTATCCTACCAACCTAGAACAAACCTGTAAAAACTGTTAATTTTTAATAAATAAATTTCTATGCAAGTTTTCCACATCATTCATGGTCAATGTGTTTCATGTTGACCCGAATTAGTCGCAACCCATTTATGTTTAACAACATGTAAAGTTTTGGTCAATGGGTCAAACTGGTGAAATTAAGTATTATTGCATAGTAATAAAAAGTAAATTTTTACAAGGGGAAGGAAAACCCTATTTCCCTCATTTTTGGTCACTAGTGGAGAAGGAGAAAGAGAGAAGAAATCGAGTGGGAGGAGAAGGTTAATCCGATGTTGGATTTATATTCTTGAGAGTTCGATCTTAGGTTTTCTTGAAAGGACTTCAAGGGTAAGTAGCTCATTCTCTTCATTTTTGAGTTTAAAGTTTGGCCGATTGGGGGGAAAAATTGGCAAAAAGAGTTATATTTCCTCATGGTATTGCGTTAGAGATTTGCTTGTGGAAGCATAGACACGTGCCCTCAGAAGCAAAGGCTTCCATTGAAATACAGGCTTCCATAGCTTCCATAGAAACATGTGGAAGGCACGTGTTCACAAATGCAAAGGCTTATGTGAAAATGCACGTATCCACGAAAGCACAGGCTTTTACAAAAGCACTTGGATACACACGTGTCTGTAGGAGGGCATGTGTCCACAGAAGTATTGGAATTTCGCAAAACTCAAATGACCACGGGTGCTATCTTCACACCTTGGATGTGTAACTCCGAACGTCCTCACTAAAACTAGTTTTCGGATGACCGCGACAACCACTTGGGTTAGATTTTGTCACCTCGGTGAAGTTTGTTGTCATGTATTTTTTTTTCCAGTTTGGGTTCTTAGTCCTGGCATTGGACTCTTCCATATTTCTCGTGTTTAAATTGATGGGAATTCATATTCCTTAGTTATGTTTTAAGCTCGGATAAGTTTGAGACTTTGAACCAGTATCTAAGGTTGTTGCTTCTTCTAGCAAGAGGAAAGACAATCACCGATATAGAGATTTTATACTGTATCGTACTGCATTGCATCATGTTTTCAAAACTTTATTTTGTGGGTTGCCACATATGAAAACTAACAAGAACTATTTGACAACACTTCTAATTTTATATATAGTTTTACACGTTTACATTTTTGAATGCATGGTATTTCCTTTGTTGCTATGCTCATATCCTAGAGAATGAATCCTCTTGATGCTTTGGACTATTTCGGTGTCAAAGCATCACAAGACTATGCCAACATATCTTCTATTGTGGGAAGATGTTTTGTTTATGCATTGTGTGAAAATAGGTAATAGGGCGGTGATAACACGCTCCTTGGATTTTAAATTCCTAAACCTGATCATGGTATGTTTGGTTAATTATTATTGCTTGTTGTGTTGTTGTTGAACCTTGCTCATCGGCAACCTTGGTGACATTGCTAGATCTTCAGATCATTGTTATTTTTCCCTTCCTGGCTCATGAGGTGCTGCCCAAAAACGGTCACCGACTTTCTATGGGTTTGTTCGAAAAAGTCCTTAAGTGATCATCTCTTTTCACTAAGACTTGTTTTATGGTGAAAAATCTGATTGAGCTATTTTGATATTAGCTATCTATGTATACTACCACATTTTCTAATTGCTCATCGGTGGCCCATGAGGCTGATTCTTAAAATGTTAAGAATGATTTTTAAATGATTTTAAATCCATGCATGACATTGTGTTAATCATGGTTTTCACGTAAAAGGTGAAACTAGTTTTACATACATTGCATTTAGTATAAGTTTCCTACTAAGTTAGTCATTCACCCCAACAACCTTGTCCCTCTAGGAAAGGACAAGAGTGGTTAAGAGTATCAGTCTTGTGGCATTTCTAGTTTTTATTTATTTATGAGCATTTACTTTCATTCTCTAGTAGGGATAGTTATTTAACTTGGGTCTATAAAATTTTTGGATACTTGGGATTTGTTGCACAGTAACTTTCTTTTAATTTATTTTGCTTGCACTATTAATCTCATGATCACTATGTGAACGTAAGCTCATCTTGTGTGGGCTATGACTTAGATTTTTGTTCAAGTTTTTTTTATCTAAACTAGGCCTTAGGTTAAGCAATCAGGTCCTCTTTGAGGATCTGGTCATTTAACCCGTCATTTTTGTTAGGCTCGCCTCTGGGTCATGATAAAACTGATTCTCACTATGTTTGAGATGGTAAGAAAATGCATCATGTGTAGGATCGTTAAGAAATATCAAAAGATAGTTGAGTTGATATACCTATTGTATCCTCATATCAAGAAGAAGGTTGCCAAGATAAAACATGCTACTCTAAATTGGTGTCTAGCATTTGCAAGAGCAGGTTGGTTTGAGGTCACTATTGATAACGAATAGTACGTAGTCGATTTAGTTAGATGTACCTGTAATTATTACAGGTGGAAGCTGATTGAAATCTTGTGCATGCACTATGTATGCATTTTATAAGGGGGCCAGTTGAGGATTATGTTCATATATGGTATCACCAGGAAGCATACATGAGAATGTACTCCCCCTTTGTCCAGCCTACTAGTAGCCAATACATGTAGCATGAAATGGACCACAATCTAATTTTCCCACCACCAATTAAGAGACAACCATGGAGGCCTCAAAAATAAAGAGTGAGGAATGTTGATGAGCCCCAGAGTTGGATAGACCTGAGCAGGAGAAAAGTCATCATGACATGTAGCCAGTGTCGCGGTGTGGGCCACAATAGTCACACTTGTCAAGGTGGAGACTCAACTAGTGGCGAGGCAAGTGGCAGTAGTAGGGCTAAAGGCATAAGTGGCAGTGTCGGAAGAGAAAGCTCACAAGACACATTTATGGGTTTTACCACTGTTGTCAAGATGCAAGTGAGTACATTTTTATGCTTTCAAATATTACTTTAACTATGTGCTCTTTTTATGACATAGCATGATATTTGTTATGCAGGAGTCTGCTGTGTTAGGTCCACATCTTCGGTGACTTAATTCTACTAATTTATTTTTTAGTAACTTAATTGTACTTAATTTTATTGATGTCTTTTTCGTATCATCATCAAGAGAGACCATAGTTGGCTATTTAGTTGTGTGTTGATTTTAGTAACTTTATATGTTCTTGCTTATTTGCTATATGAACATCCAAGAATTGCATATGCACATGAACATTTGAGAGAGTTCATTGGATGTCCATACAACAAAAAAGCCAGAACATATAAAGTTATTGGAATCATCATATTTCCAATCAGCAAACTAGGGTTTCTCTTTATGATGATTTGAGACAGATGATTGGACATTATATTTGCAAGCATTATTTGATCATTGGGCAAACGATTTTATTTAATAATCTATCATAATTAATCAAAGAACAATGTTAGATCAATTCATAAATTTTAAACTCTTGTATGTTGTTTCATTAATTGATATAATCAGTCTCTCGACATTGGAAGACATCTAAATGTTAGCGTTAGATGTCCTAATGTTGAAGGACGTCCCTGTGCCAGCCTTGAATATTAAAGTATTGCCTCTATAGAGTAGCGGATGTTCATGTGTGATCCTTGGACATCCCTTAAATAGGAGGACATTTGAATGTTATGAGAGGATGTCTGTTCCCTTATATATTTACTTTTAGACGATTGTACTTAACTAACAAACTTTCGAGTATTGACTTTATAGAGTAGTGGAAATCCCTTAGCGTTGGAGGATGTCTAACGCTAATCCTTGTTTCCCTTAGACATCCATGTGCTAGTCTTGGACATCCATGTGCCAACCTTGGACGTCTGAGTATTGACTTTATAGAGTAGTGAACGTCCCTCGGACTTCAATGTGTCATCATTGGACGTCCCTCAACATTGGAGGATGTTCCCGTCTTTGTCTTTACATAGAAACGGACGTCTCCTTCCTTATATATTTACTTTTGGATGACAATACTTAAGTAACAGCGTTTGAGTATTGACTTTATAGAGTAGCAGACGTCCTTTGGTATTGAAGGATGTCCACGTGCTAGCCTTGGACGTCCATGTGCCATCTTCGGACATTCATGTGCAAGCCTTGGATGTCCCTCGATGTTGGAAGACATCCATGTACCATCCTCTAACGTCTCTCAGATGTCTACGTGCCAACATTAGACATCCCTCGGTGTTGGAAGATGTCCATGTTTTATCCTTGGACGTCCCTTGGATGTCCATGTGTTGGCCTTGAACATCCCTTGGCATTGGAAGACATCCAAGGCTGATCCTTGGACGACCATGTCCAAATCTTTGACATCCGAATATTGACTTTATAGAGTAGTAGATGTCCGTCGGACCTCCATGTGTGATCCTTGGACATCCCTCGATGTTGGAAGATGTCTGCGTCTTCACATTAACTTAGAAGTAGATGTCCAAACATTATGAGCGAACGTCTGCTCCATTATACATTTACTTCCATACGACCACACTTAAGTAACGCACAAATGTAACAATTACATTATAAATATACATTAACAATATACATGATCAAATGTAATAATTACATTGAAAAATGTACAATTACACTTGTTGGCGATTGATGACATTGAATGTAATACCCCGATATTTTTAGTTATTGGTATATTACCTAGGGCATACAAGGAGCGTTAAAATTAGGGATTTAAAATGATAAAAGGGGGGTATTTTAAAATTAATAAAGAAGTTGAATAAATTGTATTTAATTTAATAAATTAAATTAAATGAGTAATGTATGGGTTGAACCATTTCAGCAAGAACCAAACCGGTTCAAGCCACTTAAACTGGTTTGTTGGGTGAACTAGCTAATGCAGAAACAGAATGGCCGAAGGCCATTCTGCGAGAGGGAGAGCGCGACAGAATGAGAGAGAGGGAGGGTGAATGAGCGATGGGGGAGACGTGCCAGTGAATGAGCGAGGCGACGGCGAGTTCGGGCGAGGGACACGACGCTGTTCGTTGTCCGGCGATGGGAAAGCAACTGGAGATGGGACAACGATAATTTAGGGCTCACGATGTCGAGACTTCCACTGCGGCATTTTTCGATGGTGATTCAAAGGTGCTTGGAGCTCGGCGTTCGACGGGATGCAGGGGTGGCGATTTTGCCGTTCGTCGCGTTGGGCAAGCGTGGCTCACGGTTCACAAGGCTACATTGGCGTAGCTTCCCGTTAGGGCTGGACAGGCCAGAGGCCAATGGTCCATCTCTCGGTTTGGGTGGAGCAGTTGTGACTCAGTTGCAGTTCGGCCAGAATAGGTACTTCTCTGGCTTTGTCCTGATGAAACTGACAGCATGTGGAGTGTGGGGAGCATCTTCTGAAAAGTTGGAAGGGATTGTCGGACATTGTTGGGTAACAAAGGGCAGGGGACTCCTCTTCTCTAAGAAAGGAGAAGTAACTAAGGGAATTCTCTGGAGCTGGGGTTGGCCGAGAGCTTCATGGGTTGCTGGTGAGTTCCTCTCCAATTTCTCTATCTTTGAATTCTGTTGGGTGATTGTCAGTCTCTATGAGTGTTCATTTCCTTGGTTGGGTGGTAATTGTTAGGGAAATATTGGATGAATGAGTTGAGAATTGCTCTGTATAGCATGAACACCCACTATTGATTTCTTCTGCATGGTTAGTGTGAGTTTGAACACTCTCTGTTAATGGCTTCTGCATGGTTAGTGTTGGAAAGGTTGGCTGGTTAATAATTTGTGGGTTGGTTAATAATATGTTGAGTGTATGCTTAGTGATCTATTAGTATAAGTTTTCCAAGTTGTGATGTTGATTATGCACTCTAATTGGTTGGAAATTTAAAAAGGATGATTGTGTGTGTTGTTGGGTTTTATACTCCGTGTGTTGTTGTGAGTTATACGTTTAATTTATTATTGGATTTCAAATATGTTAGATAGGAACTCTGAATATTGAAATATATGGAAATGCTATGTTTGGATTATGTTATGCACTTGATCATTATTGGCTGAATAATTCTTTGGATGTTACTGCTCTGTTGATTATAGATACATAGTGTGAGTTGTGTTTTGTGATTGTTACAAACTAATAATGAGTTGAGACTTTTAATTGAATGACTATATTGAGATATAAGGAAAATGCTATGTGAATCTTATCCATGAATTATCGAATGTTATTAATTTGCAAGTTAGTTATAGCTTAATGTTTGCTTTATTTTCGCAATGGAACGTTGATATGCTAGAATTGGTTAGTTAATTGTTTACGTTGCATGATTTACTGGTCTAATGTTTATGTTGGTTAATATCAAGTATAATGTATTGTGGGAATACTGTGAGAATTAAGTGAGTGTTATGCACTTTGATAAAATTTAAACGTTTGAATTATTCAACTATTGTTTTGTTAAGATGAAATATAGTGAAATGCGTTGGTTATTGTTGTTGGCTGTTACGGTTGTCTTGATTTGGTTTATGGATAATATTCTCTGTTTGACAATACTATTGTTGGATTGGATTAATATATTTTGAATATCAAAAACTAAGTAGTACATTGATTGATAGTTGATGTCGTTGGTGTCATACCCTTCTTGGGTATTAGTATTGGTCGTTGACTTTGTTTGGGCACTTATTGTGTGGGTGTTGTTAGGTACAAAGAAGAAGAGAGGAAGAATAACAATTAACTGCTATTGTGCATTAAAGCTTCGAGGTAAGAACTTGGGTATGTCTTGGCAGGTGGAGGCCCTACACTACAAGTAACGTGTGCGTGAGTGGGATAGTGTGCATTTTCTATGCTTGGTAGAGCTTGTAGGTGGTCTATGATATTGTTGTATGTTCTGGATACTCTGCATGTTTATATGCTTGTTAGTTGTAGGTTAATTCTCTGAAGTTTTCTATTGGTTGGTTTTCAAGTTAGTGTTTGCTTTATTGGTGATACTGGAATGCTCACTGTTGATGTTGATAGTGTAGAATACATATTATATTGCTATGTGATACTATCTATGCATGTTGGTTGTATGTTTTGGATGCTTTGTACGATAGCTCTCTGTGATAGTGTAAACCTGTATGTTTATCTGTGCTTGAATGTTCTGTATGTTGCTGCAAATTCTCTGTTGATACTGCGTAGCTTTATAGATAATTTCCTTATTGTGGTGCTTTGAGTTGGATCTCCGTTGTGAATCAATGTTGAGTTCCTTGTTATAAATAAATCCTTGAGCATGCTATTTAAATTGAATGTTCATATCTAATGTAATCAACTAACTTATCGAACATGTTAACCTTATTTGTTAATTGTCAAGCATGTTAACCTAATCAATCTAGCTAAACTAAACAAGATAATAATTATAAGCATGTAAATAAAATTGGATATAGACTTTTCAAACATGTTATTGTTCATTAATGCATTGTTTGTTTAAATATCGGTTTGTATTTGTCAAGCATGCTTATGTTTGTTATGGTTGCCATATGAACTCTCTTGTATGCGCCCTTAGTTAATTACTCATGTGTGTTTTAGGATAGTCCTATGACGATAGAAACAATTAGGAACACCACCACGGGGTGACCACACGCCTTGAGTGAAAAAGAAGAATTAATCCTTCCCTTATCGGGATTCCAAGACTAATTAATATAATTAATTAGAAAACATAGAATTCCCCAAACTCCATGCTCCATGTATGAGCTATTTCCTAAGATACATAACTATGCCTAATATACATAACAAAAAAATTGGCTTGGGGCGGACCCATTCCAAAGAATTAAATAGAGACATTTCATCCCGCATAAACTCATTTTCTTACTGGCCTTTAGGCTCACGTCTTACTTGCGGTATAGGTACACGTATGCGCGGAGTCTTCGAGCAATTGAAGAAGCAGTGGATGAGGGATTTGCACGGGTGAGCTTGTGGCTGGCCAGGCTACGAGAAGTTAAACGACAATTTGGGTTGAAATGTAATTTAAATTAAGTTTTCCTTCTTAAATTGTAATTAAATGTTAGTTTACTTTCTTTAAATTATTTACGCTTCCACCATGAGCGTTTTACTTCCACAAGAAATGTTTTAAGGGTTTCTAATGGCTTAGCTTGCGCTCTGATATTTCTTTTACAAAATCTTTAAATTTTAACGCGTTTTTAAAAAGGGATTTACGAAGAAAAATCTGGGTCGTTACATTGAACCTCCATATGTGGTTGATATATACATGTGAGGAGTGCTCGAAAAGGGACTCCTAAGGCTCTTTATGAGGATCAATTGTGAATCATCAACACACTGACAAAGTCTAAGAGTTAATATATGTTGTGTGGGCTACAAAAGGAAGAGGGAAATTAGAATATAAATATACCATTTTTAGTAGGAAATTAGTATGTAATTTGTAACACCTAAATATTTGCATGAATAATTTTATATGTAATATGATATTTTAGAATTTAAATGGAATAATTATTGTCACAATTGGAAAATTATAGTGAAGGATTAAAAATATTAGAATTATTAAGTAAGTTACGAAATAAAAAAAGCTATTGTGAAAGATTCTTATTTTAAAAAATATAAGATTTATTAAGTGATTTAAGGGATTAGGGAACAGGCGTGGAAAGACATTTGAAAGAATAAAGTAAGGATGTCTATGAAAGAATTATTGTTGTTAAAAAAATATTAGAAAGGTGGGTGTGGAATGATATAGGAAAGAATAATGCGTCGGCGTAAGGATGCCCACAGAAGTGTTAGGATTCATAGGAGCATTTGTGTACACGGAAGTGAGTTGTCCACAAAGGAATTGTATACATGGTAAACAGCTATTAGTAGACAATGCGGAAGGGTAGTATTTTTGGAAGTGTTAGGATCTGCGGGAGCATAGGTGTCAATGGAAGAGTTGGAATCCACAGAAATGTTTATATTTGCATAATGGACAACATCATTTTAGGATAAAGAACGTATCTAGGGAAACGAATGTGTTTGCGACATATAAGGAAAGAGGAAGAAACATAGTCATTTGGATTTAAAAATGTCTGTAGATACTAAGGAATGTGTCCGTGGTGAATGGTGAGGTTGCAAAAGTGAAAGCGTTCGCAGAAAGAAACGTGTCCACAGAAAAGAACGTGTCTGCAGAATGGACGACATCATATCATGATAAGGAACATATCCGCAGAAGGGAATATGTCTTGGTGGATAAGTAAAGGGAAGAAAACGTCATCTTTTGGGTTGAGTATCCACTTATGACGAGGATCTGTGGAAAGAATCACGTCCGCGATGAATAAGCATAAGGAGAGAAACATCATTATTTAAATCTAAGGATCCATGAATAATAGTGAATATCGCAACATCGTTGGTGTCCGCAGAAGCGTTGGTGTCCGCAGAAGCGTTGGTGTCCGCGGGAGAGAAATTTGAGAAAGAATAAGCATACATGGCAGATAGTGATTAGCTGATAAATTAAGAGGGATATGCGGATGAGGAATTTGTGGAAACATTGGCATCTGCAGAAACATTGGTTGTGATGACCCAAATTTTTCTTTACTTTAAAAAAGTGTTAAATTTAAAACTTTTATAAAAAAACTTAATCCCTATTAAAGCCCTTCAATTGAAATCAAAGTTCTTTTCTTAAAAACCCGATCGTTAAAACATTTTGCTTAAAACTCGTTACTTGAATCTTGATTAACAGCGAAAGACTTCATTTATAAAATCGATTTTTCTTAATTGCATAAAGCATTCTATAGCAGAAGCATAAATCGTTCATTTTAAAAAGACAATAAATAAATTATTACTTTACATTTATAAAACTCTTTTCTCTTTTACGTTCTTTAGCCTAGCCAGCCACAAGTCCCACCCGTGGAAATCCTTCATCAACTGGTCCTTGATCTGTTCATCCTTTTCTCGTGCGTGTACCTATACCATTAGCAAACTATGAGCCCAAGGCCCAATAAGAAATGAGATATGCTGTATGATGTATGCCTCTAACTCGTTAGGTCAGAATGGGTCCACCCCAAACCATTTTTTTCTTTACGTTTCATTCTTTCATTCTTTCATTCTTTACTCGTACGTCGAGCGGGAGATTGGAGGAATCCGTGTCGGAGAGAATAGTCTATTCTCGGCTTCTAACCACCTAGGGTAGCTATTCCTGGACCCTATAAGGGAGGGGCTTAGTCTAGACTACCTGATTAGATCCGAACTATCCATCCATCCCCCAACTCACTATGTCCTTTCCTTTCATTCATTTCATTTCATTTATCCATTTTCCTCACATAAATGCATATGAGTACCACCCCAAAGGTGACACTCCTACTTGTTTCTATTATCATGATGCATGTCAATGAGAAACATTATCGTGATGCATGTCCATGAGAAGCAGTAATCACAACAATATAAAAATATGATACATAAAGCAGTAATCACAACAATATAAAAGTATGAGACATGGAAAGTCTACTAACATACTATGTAGGCATGCTCGATAATCTAAAGGAAACAATAATCATATAGACATGCTTTGCAATGTAAAGGAAAATAATAACGATATAGGCATGCTAGTAGTTTAAAGAAGGCAACAACAACATAGACATGCTTGGCAATTTAAAGGAAATAATAACAGTATAGACATGCTTGACAATTTAAAGGAAACAATAACAATATGATAACGTCCTAAACATGCTTAGAGATTAAATTAATAATGTGAGAACAACATAGGCATAATATGAAAATATAGTAGAACCGCAAACAAACAATTAAAGGAAAGACACTGCTAATGGTGTAGGGCCTCCACTGGCCAACGACTCTACTCAATTTCTTACCTCGAAGCTTTAAAGCGTATTAGGACTTAATCTTTATCCTTCTTTTACTTTTCAATAACTTCATGATTAAAACATTTACTCATTAATAATCATAACTTATAAATCTCATTCTTTTCCTATCCTTAATTACATAATAACTCTAGAAACCCGTTAACGCCTAAAACACAACATAACATAAACCTTCCATTAACAAACCACACCCCATCTGAAATACTCGTAACTGAAACCGAGAACATTTACTATCACCCAACCACAAATGTACGTGTACAGACCAATATCCAATTTAAATATCTCATGGAACCAAGGAGCAGTTAACAAGGGCATTAAATAGACAGTATCCTTCACAAATAGCCAAGTAGTAAATAACAGGGGCTGATAGTATAATTCATTACTCAACATCCCACTGAACTCTAGCAATCCAACCATCAGAGCATAATTCCAACATTTATCCCAAAGTCTTCCTCTAACTAACCACTAATCATAAACAGAATATAAACACTCTAAATAAACTCACAGTCTGAAGTTCACACAACCATTAGAGTGCATATATTCATAAATCAAACATCACAGAATATTAACCAAAGTAACAAAACATTGATCTCCCAGAACATACAACCAACATTCCCGCAGTTGTAGAAACAAACCAAAGACTATCACAACAGAGAATAATCATCCAACAACAGAGGGTATATATCCAATATAGCTCATTCATTAACAAAGCCTAGACGTCCATAAAATCAAGAATAAAGTGAAGGAATGCACTTACCAGAGACAGCCGAGAGCAGCTGGATCATGAGCTGCAACTTCAATCCACTTCACTGTCTCCCTCTCACTCACCTCTCCTCATTTCTCAAGAAGACACTCTCCCTCTTAGTCTCTATTTTCTCTCTCAGTTCAGCTCACCCGAGAGCACTTCACCCTGCCATTCCCCTCTTCCTCTGCATTTCAACCCACCAGACAAGCACTCCTCACCATGCTACTGCCACGGACACCCGTGGGTGTCCCCAAGCCATGCTCGGCCACTGCACCATTCCCTCACGCACATCCCCACTGTCAATTTTCTTCAGAGCAAGAACCAGAGGAAAAGACTGGTTTGGAACGAATCGCAAGCCGCCCAAGCCATTCCAGTCTAGACTGCTAGCTCTCTGCCATCCCGACTCCTCAGTCATTCCTCCACCATTGCCATTCCGACGTTGCCCTTCACCATCGCCGAGCATCACCAACCACCTGAATCGACGGAGCATTGGAGTTCACCCTAACCTGACGTTAATTTGACCTGTGAAGCCTGATGCCCAAGCCCTGGCCGTGACCTACGACGCCATTAGTAACTTGCAGCTTGCACGGTCGCCGGAACGAACTTGAGCCTATCGGCGAAGCCCAGCCCCGAGCTCGCCACTCCTCTCTCCTCGCCTCCATCTCCTTCTCGGTCTTTCTCTCTTCTCGGGTCCTCTCTTCCTAGAATGGCCCGCGGCCATTCTTTTGTTCTTTAGCCAAATCTGTTCACAGCGGGAACCTGTTCACTTCTCCCCATCACCATTAAATCCCCTTTTCTATTTTGTTCATTTTCAATTCTAATCTCATCTTATTTTGATATCTCACTTAATCTTCATATAATATCCACTTAATCCAATTAATCTCATTTCTTCTTCTTCTTCTTTTGACTAAAAAGAAAACCGAGCCACATAATTGCTTTCGGACCAAGCCGGACTAAAATGGTTCAGTCCATTATTCTCCCCTTCAGAATTACAATTTCGGACGAAGGAAAGCGTTCATGCCTTGACCGCATTCATTCAAAAAGTTTGATAATTTGGACAGATTCGAACTCTACTCGTCCGCATTCATTCACCTTCATCCACATGCGTCTAAGAACTCTAAAATACACCTTCCAAATTAATCCTAACTATCATCCCATAAATTTCTTAAATTATAATCTTATGAATACGTCCTTGGTAATACCCCGATAATTATCCAATTAATCTAAATGCCCCTAATTACTTTCTAATTATCCTTATTAAATTATATTATGGAAAATCGAGGTATTACATTGGTGATTGTGTAATTGTTAGTGTCCATGAAAGTAAGTAAAAATGCTAACATGGCAGATTGCCATTGGAAGACAATGCGAGTAGACATTCGCAATAGAAGCTCAAACATCCGCTGCAACTATGGACAAATTTAAAACACATTTGTTTACAGAATCTGCCAGAGGAGATTTGATTCTAGGACTTTAAAGAAAATGATAACACTTAGCTACAACTTTCACAGGATTTTCTTTCACGAGATTCTCTGTTAGACGACCCCTAATCACCCTTGAGCCGCAAAGTCGGGTGGTTTTTCTCTTAAGGTCTCGGGAGGATTTTCTTACAAGATCTTTAAAGGTATGTTTTATATAGTTAGGATTCATGAAAGTTGATGGATAATGGTAATGAACAACAAAATAGGGAGATGCTTCTAAGACTTAGAAACAAAGTGTAATTGTTAAACTTCCATCAATTTTCTTATTATTAACTCATTTTTGTTTTTACTTTGAAGGGAAGTAAAACATGTTGGAACAAAGGATTTGGATAATGTGATTGAACATACTCCACTAAAAACTTTAGGTAAGTGATATTTGGTTGTGTTTGGCTTTAAGCCTGCATCACAAAGTGTTAGGGTAAGGTAATTTTAAGATATTTTGTTGTGATGCTTATGAGCTGTTGATTGAAAATATGATTATTATTTGTTGTTTACTATTTATGTTGAAATGTGGATTGAAGATATGTTTTCTGCTAGTTGCTTACTGTTTACGTTAGAGATATTGATCGAAGATATGTTATTACTTCTACTGTTATTATTTATGTTGAGACATTGATCGAGGATATATTTAATGTTATGTTCATGCATGTCAGACTGTTATTATGTGTCACATGTATATTTCATGCATCATGAAAAAAACATTTTTATCAAAAAAGATTTTCATGAATACGTTTTCATTAAGAAAGAAAAAAAATGAAAAGAAGAATATGTAAGAGCCTTTGGTGATTCAGCACCAATGATTTGAAACTTTTTTTTTTGGGGTTTTTTT